>JAINUG010000271.1:729273-1155556 GCA_029706075.1 Aldrovandia affinis | reverse complement strand
TAGTCAGGGAATATTATCAGATATTTGGCCAATCTTGGAATAAATTCCTTACCAAGAAATGTATTCACCAATGTGTTTGTAAAGGTGTCTAATAACACATATAAAAAGATTTAAATTCAACTCCCATAGGAAAACCCGTGACAGCTGCTGAAAGTTGGGGTACCCGGAACCTTATCTGTGAAAAATTGAAAATGTTTATTTCTGCCTTAAGTACCTTGTGAGGGGTCAAACTAGGGGTTTTTCATGATTCTGAATCGATTGCAAGCATTTATTTTGCGCTAAAACCACTCCTTAACGGAAAAACGGCCACGCCTACCAATAAAGTAGCTTTATTCGTTTATTTATTCATGTAGTTGCCATGGTAACTACTTATTGTTTACTGGTAACTGTTGTAGTTGGTTGGCATTCGCAGAAAGTGAGTGGTAGGTGCCAGACATGCTCAAGCCATTTGCAACCCTCTCCTGTGTGGATCATGGACAGACACAATAGACTCCACACATATCAAATAACAATATTCACCACTCAGCAAGATACTGCAAGAAGATTTTACATCTGATATGTAAGTATTATCTAAAAAAAAATTTAAACTGGAAATATTTCATGTCACTACATTGATAATATGCATATATAAATAATACATAAGATGTGTACTATCATCAAATTATCTTACTTGTTAGCTAGCTAACACCAGGTAACATGGTTAGCTAGCTAACTCCCACTTGTGTATTACATACCCCAAGTGCATCTGATGACCGTTTTACTTGCTTCATTGCTAGCTGACTGCTTCATGCTAGCTAGCTTAAAGTGGTTTCTCTCGGTTTCTCTAGGGCTTTTTGCAGTTACTGTAAATCTGACCCCCTACTCTCTCCTAAATAAAACACATTAGAGAGAAGATATTTGTCCACATGACAAAGGATGCCTTTAATGTTGCAAGAATGATTATGACTCATTTTAGACGAAAAATGAAGTTACTGCCTTTTTCCTTTGTAGGGTATTACAGTCTAGCAGTATGGACGTAGACGTTATTCCTGCACCTCCGCTCAATTGCTTCATCTGTGAAGGCCCGGAGACGCCAGCTCAGAAGCTCGCACAGGCAACTACTAAAGGCTACCCTACTCTGTTAGCGTATGCAGAAGCAGTTAAAGATGCTACAATTTTGGAGCACATGAAGGAGGCACAAAATGTGGGAAGATTGAGATACCACATGGAGTGTAGACGTGATTTGTACAACAAGTCTGTCCAGGTCACCACAAAGTCAGATTTACAGTAACTGCAAAAATCCCTAGAGAAACCGAGAGAAACCACTTTAAGCTAGCTAGCATATTATCAATGTAGTGACATGAAATATTTCCAGTTGTAAAACATTTTTAGATAATACTTACATATCAGGTGTAAAATCTTCTTGCAGTATCTTGCTGAGTGGTGAATATTGTTATCTGATATGTGTCACTTTCTGCAAATGCCAACCAACTACAACAGTTTGACCCCTCACAAGGTACTTGTGACGAACCAGATAAGGACCCAGACGCAGATCAGGATAAGGCAAAAGAGTCGTTTATTAGGAAGCAGGAGTCAAAACCAGGAATCAGATGTTGCGAAGGTACAGAATCAATGAGCAGAGAGTAGTCACAAAAAGGCAGTCCAAAAGGTCAAAAAACAGGAAGGCAGAAAGGCAAACAGACAGAATCGCTAGGCAGGCTTGGAGTCGTAAACAGAAGGGATGTCTCGGAAAAATCAATAAACACTGGCTGAATAAGAGTACGCACAGGGAATAAGGATCAACGTTCTGACGGGGAAGAAACATAAACGCGGAACAGATATACAAAACGGAAAGGGTAAAACAATAGGAATCAGGTGTGACTGGGAGGAGAGAGAGGTAGGAACACAGGTATAAACAATGGGAATCGTTAAACCAATAACGAGGGACAACGCAAGACACGGACTGGGAAACATACAAACATATAGACAATAAACGACCTGGGAGATCAGCCAGACACGTGCATAGCTAAAGGGGAGGAACGCAAAGAGAGAAGCTGCATGCGAATGAAAGGGAAAGTGAAAAGCTAACAGGGATACGATAATAAGCGAGAAAGACAGCGATAGTCAGAAGCGTATTAAGATAATTAGTGATTAGTAGTGTTAGTAACTTAATCTAAATCCCTAATGTTAGTAGATTAGTTGGTTAGTACTATATACATCTAACTAATATAACAAAGTGCAATCTAGAAAGTAAGAAGGAAGAAAACGAGATAATAAGCGAAGACGGAAAAAACCCGAAATGTTTAACTTCCCGAAGTGCATGACAAGACAAGGAGTGGATCTCTAAATAAACGGAACAAAGACAGACAGGGACCAGAACGTGACAGAACGATGAAAATGCAAAACAGAATAAAGAATAACGAATAAGGACTTATGAAAAATAAACAAAGTACAAAAACAACAGAACGGGTACTCAGAATATAACAGTACTTAAGGCAGAAATAAACATTTTCAATTTTTCACAGATAAGGTTCCGGGTACCCCAACTTTCAGCAGCTGTCACAAGTTTTCCTATGGGAGTTGAATTTAAATCTTTTTATATGTGTTATTAGACACCTTTACAAACACATTGGTAAATAAATTTCTTGGTAAGGAATTTATTCCTAGATTTTTTTTATATTTCCCTGATTGAATCCAATCCACAGATTCTCAACTCAATGCCTTCCTCTCTTTATTCGTGCCAGCAACAGAATTCTAGCCATGATGGAATTCTAGCAATGCTACCAAGATGAACTGAACTTCCGGATTAAGAACCAGAATCTTGGGTGTTTTTTTGTTGTTGTCAGGTTTAGAGGTTAGACGGGCATTCGATTTTCTTTCTTCCTGCATGACCATTCAATCAATCAATCAATCTTTATTTTTGTATAGCGCCATTTACAAACAGGTTGTTACACAGCGCTTCACAATTGGCCCCTTAAAAGGCGGTCGAGATGAACTCTGGAAAATGGTGGGATACAGAGAAAAAAAGGATTTATTGAGCTTCATAATGGGAATAAAAAGGCTCTTTCAAACACACAAGTATGTACAATTTACAGCAGATTGAATTGCGGTGAGCTTTACTGTATATAGTGGAAGTCTGGGTGTTTATCTATTGTATATGTAGTGATATATTTATTATACTGCTGAGCAATGCAATTGTTTTCTCGATGAAAAACAAATCTATAAAGTTTGCTTTATTTAGCCTAATACTATTTTTTTACGGGGAAATCTTTCTGAGCATGTATTTTGACTGATAGATCGAACACCCCCTAAAATGTCTGCACCTCTTTCGGTTACATTTACTAGTTTTTTGGTATTCATTTCAAATTGTTGAGGATGTTGACATTTAACATTGTTAAAACACCGCACATACGCGTATGAGTCTATTGTCTGCGTCAGTTAGAATACTATGTGAACATGTTTTCGTCGGTAAAAGAAACACGCACAAAAGTAAGTGAAATGAAAGCAGTGGTTTATTTGAATGAGTGTATGTTTTATTTCTGTTGCGCTAAAGGGTCACAGCATGGAAGGTGCACATTCCGAGGTGGTGTGATTTTGTCTCCAATTTACCAACGTTAAAAATAAACAGTAAAGGTCAAACCGAATTCATTTTTGTACAGTAAACCTCGTTGTCTGTTAAGAATTCGTGTTACTTGTGAAACCATTAAATTGTACAATTCAAACATACCTGTAGAAATAAATGTAGCTGCTTTCTATGATTCCTTTCTGTTTGCTTTTCAGCCAAGCAGGAGATTCCATAAAGAGGAGGTGCGCGCCTGGAGGAGACGCGCTTGCCGAGTGCTTGCGACATAGTACGTTTACATGCCCACAATAATCCGTTAACTGGGAGTAATCAGATAATGGCAATAATCTGATTGACGCGTTTACATGCACTTTAGTAATGCGATAATCGGAAAAACCTGGTTTACATGATTCAGTCAATTAGTTGGATTTCTTTCGAAGTACATGACGTAAAACTCAAACATCCTGTTATTTTGGTAACTACCATTTGCTGTTTGAATTACTAACTAGCTAGTTTAGCTAGGTGACGTGTTGGCTACAATAACTATTTGCATCGGTAACAGACAAAGTGATGGCATGTAAGTATGTTTAAGATTTAACAGACTTTAAGCACTCAGCATAATGGCAACATTATTTCTTAGCACACTTGGAACGGCCATTTTCGCAGACACCTTAAATATGTCACCATTTCTATATTTTCTCTCATCTAGCAGATGAAGGATGTTCATATTTTTCATTTCGTTGAGCATTAAGTTTGTTTCGGCTTCACTCCAAAAGTGAGTCTTCGTCCTACATTTTTGCACATGCGCAGATGTAAAAAAACAAAAACAAAACACGAAAAAAATCAGATATAAAACGGATTGGACAAAAAGATAGGTGTGTTTATCGGATTTCTCATAATCCGATAACAGCTTTTATCCGATAAAGCATATCGCACTATGCTGTTTACATGACCGCTTGAATAATCTGGTAACTCCCTAAATCAGACAATGATCGGTTTATTAGTGTGCATGTAAACGTACTCATTGTTGCATTGCGCGAACCTCGAAGAAATCGATATATATATATATACACAGCAGGGACGTGCGGTCAGGGGAGGCAGGTGAGGCAGAGCCTCACCTGTCTTCATGAGAAGTAAAAAAAGAAATAATAAAATAAAATAAGTATTAATGTTTGTCCACTCGTCTGTGCTTTCAATGCAATTTCGGTGTGGTTCCTATAAGTTTTGATCGTTTTTATAGTCAAAATCGCTGAAATTCTGTATGTCCTGTTCAAATACAACAGAGAGACGAGAGGTGAGGCAGTGACGAGCCGAGCCTCTCCCCAGATTGCGCAATCCCTCACAAACTAAATTGAGCGCGTGCAATTGGCGCGTGCTTGTTGCCATTTCTCTGTATGTTTCCAATATCATGTTTGAAGACACTTTTATTATACGTCTTAATTTCCATAGTGTTCGGTACTGTATTTCACGTATGTGTGTAATATTTAAGTCTTATTGATCTGACATAAATCCACAAGGAAAAGGCTTGCCTTGAGGCAGCCAGTTCCTCTGCCTCACAGACGGGGGCGATAGTGAGCCTGAAGTTTACGACTCGGTTTACTCTGGCAAAAGTTAAAAGAACAACCAAACAAATGCACTGATTTTTCGCTCTGAAAATGGAGGATTTGATTTCTAAACTGAGAAATTTTTCAAAACTGGACTTTCAATCAAGGCAAGAAGTCATAATTACTGGGAGACCGACGCCGGAGCTACGAGGTTTGCTTCAAACGACGGGACGGAATATAACTCGTTCTTTTCAAACGGACTGGTATACTCGAAAAGATTGGCTTTGTGGCTGTGCTACAAAAAAACGCCTTTACTGCTTTCCCTGCCTTTTATTCTCTACGTCTGACAATGTCTGGACCCAAACTGGATTTTGTGATTTGAAAAACTTGCCACGAAGCCTCAGCAAACATGAAAGATCAGCTACTCACATTCAAAGTCAGATTTCTTTAAAAACTTTTGGAACCTCGCGTATTGATCTGGCTCTGAATGAACAAGGGAGACTTAATATCAGCATCCACAATGCGAAGGTAAAGGAAAATCGTGAGATTTTTGAAAGACCTGATAAATGCAACCTGCTTTTTAGCTAAACAAGAGCTAGCATTTCGTGTGTCAGGATTATAACAAAATAATAGCAGTGGAAATAGCCTAACTGAAATGAAAATAAAAACTAAATAAAATCTACAATGAACGACACAAAACTAACTAAAACGAAAGTGAATTGCATCTAAAATCAGCTATATTTTTCCAGTTTTTTAACAATCACGTTCAAATTTTCCCGTTATTCAGCGCTTACATAGCCGAGCCTGGCCAAGGGTCGGTAGGAATGCCCTCCGGTCCTCGCCGTCCAGATATAACGTCTTTTTTTTAATAATTGGGCGGGCTATTTGGTGTGAAAATCAGAATGTTTATGTTATCTGTATTAAAACATTGTATAATAGCACTGTAGATCTGCATTTTCGGTGCGCGTGCACGTGCGGCGCGTTCATATAGCCTACAAAGTGTTCAGGTTTGAGGTTTTGAAAATCTGGTCGCCCTACTCTGATATCCAGTGCCTCCCCAACCATTGACCTCACCGCACGTCACTGATACACAGTGACGGCTGGTGAGTAAAAAAATTGTGGAGGATAGGAGAGATCAAATTAAATAACAAATACTAAGTAAATGAATCCAAACTTTAGGCTTTCTTTAACTACATGAGGCATTTATTCATCATAAAATGCATGTTTATTCAACAAATAGTATAAATGCTTCATGATCCTAGAATGTCATCTGTAAAAGACAACACACACAGAAAAAAGCGCGTTTTAATTGGATTGTACTCTTGCAAACTATTCCTCTCCAAACTGAAGCTACTCACACTGCTTTGGTGGCCTGGTGAGGGACTAAAGGCTCCTGAGTGACCTCCTTTTCAGCTGGATAGTTGAGGGAGAGAGGGACACAGGGGACTGTTTCTTCTCCAAAATCTCACAAATTCCATGTACAAGTTAAAAGGCTTCAGCTACTAGGCACGCTGTCTAAGGCCAGTAATCTGGACGGGTTAAAACAGAATCTGTGGTCTGGACACGTTGAGACACCGAATCTAAGGGCAGTATACAATGAAATTAATCAATGAAACCTACCCTGCAATTTGCAATAGAGAATATATTAGACATCTAAAGTTACGTACATAACGACATGCTATAGAATGAATATAGGACAACTACAATGCACCTCATTATAGAGACCGTATTAAACATTAAAAGTTCCCTACGCAGCGACTTTTACTAAACAGTTACAGCAACAGTAAGACCTTGCGACTACTGAGCGGGCGCTTTTACTGGCCTGGGTGCCGCCGGGACGTAGAGCTGCACGTCCACTGCTGCGATTCCTGTACGGCATGCAAAGGGCCTACCAGGCGCTCCCACGCCCCTCTGCAGCGCCCCGATGGGGGCCCCCCGATGGAGCGGGTGGGGGTGGACGTCCTCGGCCCTTTCCCTGTCACTGAGGCTGGTAACCACTATGTCCTTGTGGCCATGGACTACTTTACTAAGTTGCCCGAGGCATATGCGGTGCCGGACCAAAGTGCCACAACAACAGTGGGGAAGCTGGTCGAGGAGATGTTCGCCCGGTTCGGGGTTCCCGCCCAACTCCACAGTGACCAGGGGCGAAACTTTGAGTCGCGGGTGCTGGCTGAGGTCTGCAGTCGGCTGGGAGTGGCTAAGACCTGGACGACGCCACTCTATCCCCAGAGTGATGGTCTTGTTGAGCGGTTCAACAAGACCCTGACTGCACAGCTTGCCATCCTCGCCAGCCAGCACCAGCGAGACTGGGACCGCCATCTGCCCCTGGTCCTGTGGTCCTACAGAACTGCCATACAGGAATCCAGCCTCTGCATGCCCGCCACCCTGATGTTCGGGTGGGAGCTCCGGACGCCTGTGGACTTGGTGTTTAGGGCCCCGCCTGAGCACGGGGAACCAGCCCGTACAGAGGCCTGCTACTTCCGCCAGCTGCTGGAATGGCTATGAGTGGCACATGACTTCTCTCGCCAGCCCCAGGACACCACGGGACTGTGACAGAAGCGCGCCTACGACCAGCACTGCAAGGGGCAGGCTTTCAAGCCAGGTGACAGGGTGTGAATCCACTGCCTAGTGCGCAAGAAGGGCCTGTTCCCTAAGCTGCAGTCGTACTGGCGCGGCCTGGCGAGGTCGTGGGGTGGCTGAGTGAGGTGACCTACCGTGTGCACATGCCAAACCGGGGGCGCCTGGTGGTGCTCCACCAAGATCAACTTGCACCCTACGACCCACTCGCCGCAGAAGACGCAGCTGGCGGACAGGAAGGTAGCAGCCCTGTCCCCTCAATACCACCGGCAGCGGAGGAAGCGACACAACACACCACCGGTTAACCCACTCGTGTGAGGTACGGGATAAGGACCCAGACGCAGACCAGGATCAGGCAAAAAGGAACGTTTAATTCAGGCAGGGGTCAAAACCAGTAATCAGAAGTAGCGAAGGTACAGAATCAAGAAGCAGAGAGTAGTCACAAAAGGCAGTCCAAAAAGTCAAAAACAGGTAGGCAGATAGGCAAACAGACAGAATCGCTAGGCAGGCTCGGAGTAGTAAACAGAAGGGAAGTCTCAGATAAATCAATAAACACTGGCTGAATAAGGGTAGGCACAGGGAATAAGGATCAACGTACTGACCCGGGAAAGAACAAGAACACAGAACAGATATACAAGGAATGAACATAAACACTGAACTAATATACAGGCAGGGAAGGAAAACACAATAGGACTCAGGTGTGACTGGGAGGAGAGAGGGGAGGAACACAGGTGAAAACAATGGGAATCGTTAATCTAATAACGAGGGGATTCGCTAATAGAATAACGAGGGGAAACGAAAGACACGGACTGGGAATGACAGACACATAGACAATAAACGACCTGGAAGAACAGGCAGACACGTGCATAGTTAGAAGGGGAGGAATGCATAGAGAGAATCTGCTTGCGAATGAAAGGGAAAGTGAAAAGCTAATCAGGGATACGATAATAAGCAAGAAAGACAGCGATAGTCAGAAGCGTGAGATAATTAGTGATTAGTAGTGTTAGTAACTTAATCTAAATCCCTAATGTTAGTAGATTAGTTGGTTAGTACTATATACATCTAACTAATATACAGTGACGTGCGGTGGGGTCAATGGTTGGGGAGGCACTGGATATCAGAGTAGGGCGACCAGATTTTCAAAACCTCAAACCTGAACACTTTGTAGGCTATATGAACGCGCCGCACGTGCACGCGCACCGAAAATGCAGATCTACAGTGCTATTATACAATGTTTTAATACAGATAACATAAACATTCTGATTTTCACACCAAATAGCCCGCCCCAATTATTAAAAAAAGACGTTATATCTGACGGCGAGGACCGGAGGGGCATTCCTACCGACCCTTGGCCAGGCTCGGCTATGTAAGCGCTGAATAACGGGAAAATTTGAACGTGATTGTTAAAAAACTGGAAAAATATAGCTGATTTTAGATGCAATTCACTTTCGTTTTAGTTAGTTTTGTGTCGTTCATTGTAGATTTTATTTAGTTTTTATTTTCATTTCAGTTAGGCTATTTCCACTGCTATTATTTTGTTATAATCCTGACACACGAAATGCTAGCTCTTGTTTAGCTAAAAAGCAGGTTGCATTTATCAGGTCTTTCAAAATCTCACGATTTTCCTTTACCTTCGCATTGTGGATGCTGATATTAAGTCTCCCTTGTTCATTCAGAGCCAGATCAATACGCGAGGTTCCAAAAGTTTTTAAAGAAATCTGACTTTGAATGTGAGTAGCTGATCTTTCATGTTTGCTGAGGCTTCGTGGCAAGTTTTTCAAATCACAAAATCCAGTTTGGGTCCAGACATTGTCAGACGTAGAGAATAAAAGGCAGGGAAAGCAGTAAAGGCGTTTTTTTGTAGCACAGCCACAAAGCCAATCTTTTCGAGTATACCAGTCCGTTTGAAAAGAACGAGTTATATTCCGTCCGTCGTTTTGAAGCAAACCTCGTAGCTCGGCGTCGGTCTCCCAGTAATTATGACTTCTTGCCTTGATTGAAAGTCCAGTTTTGAAAAATTTCTCAGTTTAGAAATCAAATCCTCCATTTTCAGAGCGAAAAATCAGTGCATTTGTTTGGTTGTTCTTTTAACTTTTGCCAGAGTAAACCGAGTCGTAAACTTCAGGCTCACTATCGCCCCCGTCTGTGAGGCAGAGGAACTGGCTGCCTCAAGGCAAGCCTTTTCCTTGTGGATTTATGTCAGATCAATAAGACTTAAATATTACACACATACGTGAAATACATTACCGAACACTATGGAAATTAAGACGTATAATAAAAGTGTCTTCAAACATGATTGATATTGGAAACATACAGAGAAATGGCAACAAGCACGCGCCAATTGCACGCGCTCAATTTAGTTTGTGAGGGATTGCGCAATCTGGGAGAGGCTCGGCTCGTCACTCCCTCACCTCTCGTCTCTCTGTTGTATTTGAACAGGACATACAGAATTTCAGCGATTTTGACTATAAAAACGATCAAAACTTATAGGAACCACACCGAAATTGCATTGAAAGCACAGACGAGTGGACAAACATTAATACTTATTTTATTTTATTATTTCTTTTTTTACTTCTCATGAAGACAGGTGAGGCTCTGCCTCACCTGCCTCCCCTGACCGCACGTCCCTGCTAATATATACAAAGTGCAATCTAGAAAGTAAGAAGGAAGAAAACGAGATAATAAGCGAAGAAGGAAAAAACCCAAACATTTCCCGAAGTGCAAAAGACAAAGACAAGGAGTGGATCTGGAACAGAAACAATAACAGACGGGGAACAGAACGTGAAAGAAACATGACTCGAAGAAAGATAAATAAACAAAGTACAAAAACAAACCGAACAGACACTCAGAACATAACAGTACTCGAAGAATGATAAATAAACAAAGTACAAAAACAACAGAACAGACACTCAGAACGTAACAACTCGGCAACGGCGGCTACAAAGCTACCTAAATAGTTACGAGGTAAATCGCTTGGGGACTGTGGGGTTGTCGGGGACTAGTGACCCTTTGGGTGGGGGCTGTGTGGCGATCTTACCCCTGTTAGCATAGCTTGTTGCTAAATACTTGTAAATATCTGTGTGTAGTTGTACTTGTTAATATCCGTGTGTAGCTAGCTAGCTAGCTTGTTGCTAAATATTTGTGTGTAGCTAGCTACCTAGTTTTTATGCACATACATCTTCCTTTTGTGGCGTGTGTAATTGGTTGTTTGTTGGTACCCTCGACGGCCAATTAGGGCGAACCAGGGTCTAATAAAAAGGCCGTTCGCCCTGTCGAACGAGTCAGAGTGTGCTGCTGTTCTTGCTGTGATGACTTCAATAAAGAGAAGCTCCCCTGGGGCGATTCTGCTTCCTATAATTAATATAATTTATCTGTATGTCACTTAACACTCATACAGTAGAACGAGATGTTAGGTTCATTAACACATTAATATAGCTATATAAACGATAGTTCGCCAGTCAATAGTGTGGCATCCATAGGCATATTGGATATTAAGGGGAGGTGTTCCCTATGCAAATTGACTAAACTGGTGATTACATCAGGTTGGGTTTACAGTTGTAAACACGGGACAATGTGTCATCGACAGGGATTTATAGGATTGCCAAATTTGATGTTGCAAGTTTGCGCTGGAGGGGTGTCAACTTTCACTTCTCGCAGCCTGTCTGCGCAGGAAACGTCGGCGAGAAGAGCGAGCGAGTGATGATGGGGCAAGCGCGAGCCACTCCACTCTCTCTTCCTCTGTTCGGTCCGAAGTTAAAGCCACTTCTTGCGCTCCGCACCACTCGCGGTCTACAGATGCTCGCGGACATCTAAATGGAAAAGAGGTAAAGGTCATCTAATGGTGCCTTCCATGCCACCCTTTAGACGGTAGCGCGTTTATTCTGAAGGGGTATTAGAGATTGTTTCACTGTTTATCTCTATTTTTCTATTCACGTTTCAGTCATCAAGGCAAACATGTTGGAGGCTGCGTTTGTGTTTAGTATCGTCTGCATGGCATTACCAGGTAATCGTTTTATTTGATTTATGATTTATTTGCCTGTGTAACTGACAGCGCTCAAATTAAATAGCGCTCTGGCATATTGTGTACCTAAATTCATCTTGTGCTTAATTTCCTAAGTCACTCAGACGCCCTTGCAAGGAAGTTATTTATAATGTATCGATCAGTTATTTTTGCAAACATCAGCCCATAATAGTCGTGTCCCATAATTGCACTTGAGACAGGCATGCATCACGTGACGCCATCATAATCATCTTTGGCGTTTGCAGGAGTTTCGGGAAATTTTTGGTCGGTGTCCTTCCCTACCAAAGAGTCGTGCGTTTGGACAGGAACTACAGTTACGCTGCCCTGTAGGTACGAGTATCCCAGCGCGTTCAGTGTAAAGAACGTGATGTGGTTTCGCCTCAATGGCGATGGCAAGAGGGAATATGTCATTCACACCGACCAGAATCTGGTGAGCCCTACCTACAAGGGCAGGACCCGGTACACAGGTAGCTACAAGACGTGCAATCTACAGATCTCCAATATCAGGAGCACGGACAGCGGGCTATACCGCTTTAGATTTGAGACAGAACACTGGCAAGGCAAATGGACTTCAGCGGATGCAGCTGCCCTCTCTGTTACAGGTAAATTCGTTTTACATGAAGTTTTGAGAGTTTTTGCAGAATATGATGTTATGATGCTATGTTGCATACTATTGCTACTGCTATACTATATAATAATTAATAATGACTTATATAAAACTTAACTACAACACATTTTCTATTATACAGTATATGACTGTTAGATTGGCAAAGTATCTGCTGGGGCATATGTGTGGGTGAGTGTTGCAGCAGGTAATGGTGCCCATTGCAGCAGGTAGTTTGCTATCAAATCAATGTAAATTTGTGCATAATTTTCCCCTCAAAGTTCAAATGATAACTATGCTTTTGAATGTATATATATATATACAGTACCAGTCAAAAGTTTGAGTACACCTGCTGGAAACTAGGTTTATCTCATAATTGACAATGTTTTACACCATATAAGTTTCTTTAAATACTTGAAAATGACAAAAAACACATGGAGCAAAGCAATATTCAATAAAATTTAATTGAAAATTGAATCTAGGATTCCTCAAAATAGTCACCCTTTGCTGTGATAACAGCCTCACAAACACGGGCCATTCGGTTAATAAGTTTCAGCAGGAAATCACCCGATATGTCTTCCCAGCTCTCCTGCAGCAATTCCCAGAGGCACTTGTGGGTTGCTTTGCTTTGACTGTTCTGTCCAGTTCATCCCATACAAGTTCTATGGGATTGAGGTCTGGACACTGGGCAGGCCAGGTCCTTAGTTTGAGTTGTCCTTCACGTTCCCCCTTCACCAGATAGTTCTTCCACAACTTCAAGGTGTGTTTTGGGTCGTTATCTTGCTCAAGAATGAAGGAGTGCCCGCTTAGCTGTAGTCCAGATGGAAGGTGTACTCAAACTTTTGACTGGTACTGTATATATATATATATATATATATGTATTCCATTAGTCCATTAGTTATTTGGCTGACTGCTGCTTGAAATATCTTTTAAGTTATTGGTTCCTCCTGTTTGCCTGTGTCAACAGATCTCCAGGTAGACGTCCATCCCGCCAGAACTGAAAATAGGTTTGCATCTGGAGAGACTGTTTATCTGAGGTGTATAGCAAAGGGATGTGCAGCCGCAGGGAAGACATTTGCCCTCTACAGGAATGGAGTGAAATTAGGGGCCGCCAATGACTGGTTCACGATTTATAATTTTGACCAACAACACGCTGGCACCTATACCTGTCGCCCTGTGCCCCCTCAGAAGATACAGTCCCCGGGCGTCTCTTTGGCTGTTGGATGTAAGTAAATTTGATCAATCAAAATGACATTTAATTCAGCATCGTACTCTTAACAAACATCGTACTTTCTAACATTTTCAAACTAAATCACTGGGTTTAATACCAAATGCATTGGGATCAACACACAAATGACCCAATTGGCTATTAAAATCATTTCTATATAACTACATTATAGTGCAGTATTGTGTATTTGTACAATGGTTACTGACAACAAGGCACTGGTGCCAAGTCATCACACAAGTTGCCCAATTTTCTATGACTATAATTTGTATATAACTACATTATATTGCATTGTTGTGTATTTCCACATTTGTTATTAAAAACAAAGGATCATCATTCAACCATTGAACAATATGAACTGGCTGCTGCGTCACAAAAACCAGACTGGCTGAAACTACTACTGTGGGGACCGACACAGAGGCTGTCCGAACCTGCAACTTCTGCATTACAAGCCCAGTTCACAACTAGACTACTGCAATTCCTTGCTGGCAGGCCTCCCGACCTGTGCCATCAAGCCGTTGCAACTAGTCCAACTAGTCCAACTAATGCTGCTACATCTGGTGTTCAATCAACCCAAGTTCACCCACGTTACCCCTCTACTCTCCTCTCTGCACTGGCTCCCCATCGCAGCATGCAACAGATTCAAATCACTGGTGCTTGCTTTTCAGGCGACTAGAGGAACTGCTCCCCCTTACCTCCAGACACTCATCACACCCTACACCCCAGCCAGACCCCTCCGCTCAGCCTCCTCTGGAAAACTGACTGTCCCATCCCTCCGGGCGCCCGGCAGCCGATCCTCGCGGTGTCACCTCTTCTCTGTCCTGACCCCTCGGTGGTGGAACGACCTTCCGCAATCAGTCAGGACCACGGAATCACTTGTGATCTTCCGCAAGAGACTCAAAACCCACCTTTTCAGACTCCACTACCACTGAATTCTGTACATCTAGCCTATTGTCATCACCACTGCCAACTTGCTCAACACTTCTTGTATATGTATCCCTGCCTTCTCATTTAAAAATAAATTAATAATAATAATTACTAACCTTTTCCTTCCCAGTGTTATAGGTATGGTATGCAGCTGCCTACAACGATGTCTATCGCTGTATTACTGCACTAACCTTGTGCGCAAACTATGATTGTTCCTACCATGTATTAATGCACATCTTGTAAGTCGCTCTGGATAAGAGCGTCTGCTAAATGCTTAAAATGTAAAATGGCAAACCATTACTAAACTGCTGCATTTACAGGAGCTTGGCAGTAGCTCAGATGTTGAAAAGCAGATGGATTCCACTTGTTAATTAATTAATTAATTAATGTAAATATAAACATCCTATTTGTTGTTGTGGTCATTTCCTTAACTGCCCCTCCCCACCCCTCCTTTTGCCAGATGCTCCACGGTCCACTGTGGTCGCGGTCAGCCCGTTGGGTGCAATCGCGGTAGACAGTGCAGTGACCCTCACCTGCAGCAGTATCGCTGACCCGCCGGTGGAGAGCTACGCCTGGTTCAAAGACCGACAGAGCGGCAGCGTGCCGGACAGCTTCCAGCCCCAGCTCCACCTGTGGAAGGTGCGGGCCTCTGACCGGGGCCTGTACCACTGCGTGGCCAGGAACTCCCTGGGCTTCGAGAGGTCCAGACCCGTCCTGCTCAATATCACCTGTAGGTACCTGCGCACAATTTGTCGGCCTTAGACCCAATTCATTTTCACTCTCGAAACATTCGCTTGTTTTGGTGGTTCTGTGTGACTCAGTAGGTAGAGCATGGCACTGACAATGCTTAGGTTGTGGGTTTGATTCCCATTGGGACCACAGATACTGAAAAATGTATGCATTCGCTACTGTAAGTTGCTTTGGGTAAAAGCGTCTGCTAAATGACATGTTATTTTATTATTGATCATGAGGTCGCTGAGGTTTGTGGGTGCACGTAAGAGTCGTACTTCCTCTCTGAATTCTGAGTTGTGTTGTGCTTTAGGTGCGGTTAGGTTTCAGTATTGGTCAAACGATTAAAACCACATCGTGGTTCCGTCTTGGATGGAAAATTGGCTTAAAGTATTTTACGTACAGTGGCTCAAAAAGTGGAACACATTCACCCCCCTTTCTACCCAAAAACCAGCGCCTTGCTCAGGGACAGGCCAACTCAAATTGAAGAATGGACCTTCACTCAGAATAATCTCTGGAATCATTTTAAAAGTTGTCACTCATTTTTTTATTATTTTGAGTAGGGATTCTTGGAAAAAATTTTTTTTAAGTTTTGGGATAGGTATCAGAAATGAGGGAAAAACAACTCCTGCACACTGGATCTCCCTGGAACTCCTCACCAACTATGATGTATTAGTAAGGCTGCTCGACCTTCGTCAAGGTTTTCAGTAAGTGTGATCGTCTCTCTCCTGTTGAAAGACCATACAGATGCATCCGGTTCACAGTGATGTCGCATGGGTTGGTAGCAAATGAAAAATAGCAACTTTTACACACATTTGTATTGAGATTGTTAAAAGTACAGTAGTACCTTTGAGATAGGAACGCATTGGGAATGGAGGTCGTTGGGAGCTGTTCATAACTTTGAAAGTGATGTCAACATTTTAAGGAATTAGAATTCTTCATTGGTTGGAATGGTTACTTACATTACTGTTGCCTTGTTTTTAAAATAGACAACTCTCATTTTGTAGGTTTAGACCTTAGTGAAAAATGAACCAATAATCAAACCAGATGTAATCAGATGTAATCTCAGAACATACTTTTTTCCTACATCTAATGCAGAGTTGGTCATCTCTGTGCAAGGGTAGTCCAAGTCATTTATTCTTGTGCAATGACTCATTTTATGCACAGCCAATGCAGAACTAATGTCACAAGATGTTTGTCCTTTGTGCCCAGAGAAGGAACTTAAGGATTTATTTTTAAATTGTATTTTTGCAAATACCGCATGTGTATGTCACAATCCAGGTTTTGTTCATATAACGTATTCCCTTACAGTAAAAACATGTTAAATTATTATGGTGGGAACCATTTCTTCTGGGTAAAAGTACAATTTTAAGTTGCATTCAATAAATTGTATTAGCTTAATAATAGATTGAGTATTGCTTCACTGAAAGTGTTCTGAAAGATTCTGTTTCTGCAAAATGAGAGTTGATTCTGGCCAGATGTCACTATGTGTGGCCATGGCTTCATTCTCTCTTTTACAGTCTCAGAACATTAGTCTGTATTGAACCCTATGGTAGCCGAGGTGCTACAGTTTGTGGTTTTGTGCAATTCAGTTAAATTCAATTCAATTCCACTTTATTTTTAAAGTGGAATGTCAGAAAGACGCTTTACAGAAAACGGAAAATATGAAAACATCTGAACCCGAACCCCTAAAAATCCAGAAAGCGAGGCAAAAAAACCTCCCCACTGGGAAGAAAAAAACACTCCCAACAGTGGAAATAAAAAACTCCCCAGTGGGAAGAAATGTCAGGAGGAACCCATCTTAGAGGGGGAGCCCATAGCCGGACCGGGTATCAGTAGTGGTAGAAAGGCTAAATGTTCTTAGAAGATGAGAGGAAAGTCTAAGGTGCAAAGAAAACAAAATATGTTGAGGGTGAGAGGGATCAGTACTTCCTCTTTCCGTTCCAGCTGTTTTGTTTGCCTTGTGTCTTTCAGACGCTCCGACGGGTACGACTGTATTAATCAGCCCAGGGGGTGACATCATGGAAGGCTCTTCGGTAAACCTGACCTGCAGCAGTAACGCCAACCCGCCGGTGGAGAGATACGCCTGGTACCAGATCTCCGGCGCTCGCTCCTGGAAGAAAGGATCGTTGCAGAACCTCACCTTCCTCAACGTCCGAGCCCAGCACGGCGGGCAGTACTACTGCACTGTGTGGAACCCATATGGCCAGGAGACATCGGCCGCTGTCACTTTACCTGTGCTGTGTGAGTGCCAGCCCAAGCACTACGCACCAGCTTTTGTAATTTGATGCGTTTATCTCACTTGGTCTGATTAGCTTCCCATTGCGACCACATATACTGAAAAATGTATGCATTCATGTCGCTTTGGATAAAACCGTCTTCTAAATGGCATATGTTATGTTATGTGTAGGTTCCCTGTTTGTTTGTTTTTACTATTAAGTGTTTTTTGCACGAGCCCGGCTGGGAGGGAGTGGCGGGGGGTATCACACTGACTATAAAACAGATACGAAAATGTGTGTTCTAACTGTCTGGGCAAGTCTCCCTGACCTCAGTGTTTCTTCCTGAAGGCAGCGCCCGGTCCCCCCCACCCCTCTCATTGAAATGCCTCAATGTCTCTTTCAGACGCCCCCAAGAACACCTCGGTGTCAGCGCTCCCCTCCAGCGAAATCGAAGCAGGCGGCTCGGTGACCCTGACCTGCAGCAGCAACGCCAACCCGGCCGTGGAGAACTACACCTGGTTCAGGATCGATGAAGCTGAGGCGTGGGAAACCCGATCTGGCCCCAGCTACACCATCGCTGAGGTCAGCCCCGGTGAGAGCGGGCAGTACTACTGCGAGGCGCGCAACAGGATCGGGGCACACAGCTCACCCGTCCTCACCGTCCGGGTCCGAGGTAGGCCTGGGGAACCCCCCCTCCCCATCCCGTCCTGTCCCATCCTGGCTGTGCACTCTGCGACCTTTCTCAGGGGCGGGTTGGGGGGGTGATGTGTTCATCTGGCCCTGGGCCGTGATGTTTTATGGCAGGGTCCCTGCATCCCTGTATTCCATCAGATTAAATGTAACGCCCCCGCGCCAGTGATTGGGGACGGGCCCCATTTAAAAATGGATCACATGGGAGAGGAATCAAGTGAAGCCTTCCTATCGATCAGCGGATGAAAATGAAACCCTTGTGAGGGCTGCTTGCTGTGGTCGGCACAATTATATATGTGTGGCGGCACATTAGCGGTGTGTAGGATCCTGTGGGAAAGCATGCGCGCTAGAGTAATGATGTGGCCTGTGATACGGTGTGTCAGGTGCCTTTTCCCATCATGCATGGTTTTTGTTACAGCCAATACATTGATAAATCTCTTAATCAATTAAGGTTTTTGTTGTTTGGTGTTCTTTCATAATTTTTCCTTAAACCTATTAACATAATACAGGTTTGGCTCATTGCCAGTTGCTTTGCCTTTGAATTCTCCATGTTCAACAAATGGTTTAGTTGACCAGGTCAGTGACCAGGTGTCTACACTTTCAGCATTTAGGACCACAATTATTTCCCCAGTCTATAATTCAATCAAATGTAACCTCCTTCTAAAGGAATAATTTGCCATACAGCATATTACAGGAAATGAGTGCAGTTCATTTTAACCCATCAATTGATCTGACTGATTAAATCCTGGGGCATGCATTCTTTTTCTCTTTCTGCAGCTTTTTCCCCATTTTCCTCCCAATTTAGTAGGCAATTATACCCTTTTTTTCATGTCAATTATCCCCCTCCCTCATATTGAGAGCTTCTTTAGTCCTGGTACCGGCAGGGACGTGGCGGAGCACCGCCTCTTCCGAGCCGGAACCCACCAAGCCGTCACTGTAACTCCAGTATGTACACAGGGCCACTCCTATATGCAGCAATCTCATATCGACTTCCCTCCCCTCACCCTGGGGCGGACAGCCAATTACCACCCCCTAGTGGCACTCCCGGCCAGAGCCGAAACTGGCGCAGCCGGTGGAATTGAACACCGGTTGCAGTGGGCAGTGTCAGACATTCTACCGCTACACCACCCGGGTGGCAGGGCATGTATTGTTCATGGCATACAAAGCTATTTATGGTACATTGTGGCCTTAAGAAGCTAAACAATTACAATTAAGCTTACAATTAAGGGATTGCAACTATGGTTGGAATGAAAACCAGCATACACAAGGTTCCCCCAGGACCAGGATTGAGAATCATTGGTCTAGAGCAGTGTTTCTCAACCCATTCCTACACTGTCCTGCATGCTTTCATTCCAACCACCACTTAATCGTGCTCAGATTATTGTTAATAGAATGACGATGCAGACACTTGTTTGGGAGCAGAGGTTGCAATGAAAATGTCCAAAGCAGTGTGCACTGTAGGAATGGGTTGGGAAACACTGGTCTAGAGGCTATCTAGCATTGTTCATCAACAACTTTGCTTTACAGCAGCTGATCCTCATCTCAACTGCCCACTCACTGCCCACTCAGTAGTACAAATTTGCTAATTGTGGGACCTTGGCCGACGGCGGGCCACTAACAGGCCGATGTATGCTTGCTAGCTGAGAAGATACACACACACACAAAGACCACTATACATATGTATTCCATCAGAGAGGTCCGAGCTCAGGGTCAGCCATAGTACGGTGCCCCTGGAGCAGTTTAGGGTTTCAGTGCCTTGCTCATGAGCACTTCGGGAACCGGTTTCCAGTTCATAGTTTTTTCGTTGGCCTTCCTGGGATTCAAACCAGCAAACCTCCGCTTGCCAGCCCGTGTTGCTAACCACTGAGCCACTGCCGCCCTGTCATTTTCAGACGTTTGGGTGTGCCTTGTGATTGACAGGCAGGCTGAAAGTGATCGCGTTGGCCTCTGCTGTGGGTGTATCCGCCGGGCTCATCACACTCACCGTGATGGTCATGATTAGGTAAGGAGACTGCCCCGCTACTGTTACCATGGTATTACATTAATGTCATGCGGGGACGACAGGGATGTTAGTGGGGGTGGTTATTTTAATGGGTGCCAGGACACACAGCTCTTTCCCTTTTCTGTACCTTGATTGTATCTGTTTGCTCTGCCCCAGTTTCTGCACTTGCCCACGACATCCACAGTGATGTCAACACTCGGTCCATTGATATGGGCAGCAGGATGGGGGTAAGTTCCATTTCAATTCAGTCAATTCAGAAAATGTATTGAAAGTCAATTAATAGGTCGTTTACAGATAACGTCATGTCTCTTTGCCGCAGTGGCAAAAAAATTCTGTATGCTTTCATACAATACGGATCTCTTCAATCCCATTTTTCAATCTTAGCTTATATCTCTCTCGAACTTGGCTTCTAAACTTTACATAAACTTGAGTACTGCTCGTTGCCTCCTTCCATGATTTCACTTCTTGACCATCAACTGAGGGAGTCACATGACTGTAAACAACCTATTGAAATATCCTCATAGGACATTATGGCCATTTTTCAACACATATATTGAATTTTAAGTTATTTCCTGAATTGACTGAATTAAAATGGAATTGATGGACCGACCCTGATAAGGCAGCTACACATAACCATACCCTTAAGCCCTAAATGTATTTTCAGATACCCACTGACTCTCTGGTGAATCATGGGCAGTGAGATAAATGCACAGGGTGTTTCAAGCCAGCACATGAGGCATGAGGTCATGTCAGTCAGCAAAGCGCAATTTAAGCAGAGTTGCAGATGAGTGCGCTAAATGTTCAAGGCATGTGTGCTAAATATACAGTGGAATCATGATAAATACACTTTGCATAAAATGCATTCAGTCAACTGTAAAAAATTTTGTTGTTCTATTATTTATTTGATGCAACCTATTCACAATGATTGAAGTAGTAAGTTCACAACGTAACACACACAAGCACAAATAAATGAATGTCCTCCATGTTTAGGCTACTCTTAAAAAAACAAGTTTAATGTATATTTGTAAAGGGTTCATGATAATACAAAGCCTGTATTTAGATTAAAAGAAACAAACTACATTATATATGACTGTCTTTAAAGTAAAAATGACATTCTCTGGTTGGCCACGGTGCCTGTCTGGCTGTTCTAGCGTCAGGTCCACAGAGTTATTGACTCACCTTCTATTTCCTCCAGTAAGAACATGCACAGAGCAGACACTGACTCTTCTGAAGAAGACAAACAGGTGATGTTAATTTTACCTATAATTTCCATCTCTCAGAATGCTAAAAATGCAGCTCTGGTGCCAGGCAAATTTGTGTCAGTGCAGAATCTATAAAGGAGTTTATTAAAACTTTAATTTTGCAATGTTACCATTATTTATACCATGCAATTACTGCTTTGTCCTGAGCTGTGAAGTGTGAATGTCAGTGCAGTTTGCATGCTGTTTTCCTATTGATTAATGAAGCTGTATGTTTTTAGATGGAGTTAATTCACCAGAGATCATCAGTGTCAGGGGACACTCTGTTTCTTGAGTCACTTCAGGAGACATTTCAAGGAAATGCACAAAGATGACAGATATACCAGTAAGTGAACACTTCGAAGTTTTGTCACCAGAGGGCGCCAAAGCGCTGGCTTCCAAATTCTTTCAGCTCACATTTTTCAATTGCTGTTTGTGGAGCACTGAATGGGGAAAAAAATTCAAACTAAAAATATTTTACTTTTTACCACTGCCTCAACAGTTATTCAATACAACTTGTGTCTGTTTATTTTCATAAATAGTTTGAACTGAGAGAACTCTATGAGGAGGTTCCTTTGTTTACAGCCTATTTTTGAGAATAACAGCACGATAGGGCGATGCGGTCTTATCGCCCTGAAGTGCTATTATTTTCAACAACCGACTTGTCCGCAGTACATTATCCCGCCTACACCACAGCTACTTACCAGAGGAATTAATACACAATCGGTAAATAATGTTAAAATTAGGGCTGGGACTTTAACGCGTTAATTTCGATTAATTAATTACAGAAAAAATAACGCGTTAAAAAATGTACGCATTTTAATCGCACTATATTTTTGCACTCCAGACACCACGGAACGTTTCTCAATGCTAAACATGTTGCAGCTAGCGTGGAAGCCAGAGCTAACGCTGATCAGGCTAACGTTAGTCCTAGTACGAGCAAGCAGAGTCGCCAACCCACACTCGACCAGATGACGGGGTTCAGAGCCAAGATGAGTAAGACCACGTCTAACAAAGTAACCAACTCACTGGCTCACTGGATTGCCGTGGACTGTAGACCACTTTCGGTGGTCGAAGATAAGGGGCTAGAAAAGGTGCTACAGATTGCGTCGTCTGACACAATTTATGAACTGCCATGCAGAAAGACAATTTCGAAAAAAATCCAGCAGCTTCTTCCAAAGGTCCTTTGCACTATCATATTCCTAAAATTGCTGCACTTTGTTAAAAATTGCACTGGTCTGTGTAGTAGCTAAAATAAACAAGATTTTGCTGCTTAAACTTATGTATATGTCTATTCATTGATTCACTCGTATACCAAAATCCATTTGAATTGAAAAATGTTGCTTCTCGTGTCAAATATTGATATGCGATTAAAATGCGATTAATTTCGATTAATTAATTACAAAGCCTCTAATTAATTAGATTAATTTTTTTAATCGAGTCCCACCACTAGTTAAAATACATTTATTCACAAAATTAAACATAATTTCATGAGGTGCATCCGCTGTAAAAAAAAAAAAAAAGGTGTTGCTGATTGAAAACCAGGTTACTTCTATTGAATTAAGTGTATTTTCATTGTCGGGAGCCTAAAGTTAAGTTCAGTGGTGGGCGCCTTGATATTTTTACATGGGAAAAGTTTAATCCTGAGACCCAGATAGCACGTCCAATATAAAAAATAATGGACAACCTCTTGACCAATCAAAATCAGGTATTTAACAAAGCTGTGGTATAAATTGGGATATTATATAAGGCCCACTGTGTGTGTCAATGTAGGAGGAGCCAGAAGATGTGTATGAGAATGTACATCCCTGTATCGTCCCCATGAAGGAGGTGACTCAAGACCCTGCAGCAGATAACTCCCTCAACTACATCACAGTTCACTACTCCAGGCAGCCCAGGTAAGGGCTGTAGCTCTTCTGACCACCCTTCCTGTAGCATAGTGACTGGCTGTTAGTCAGAGTCAAATTCCTTTCAGCTAGCAACTGCTTTAACGCTTAATAAAGAAGTGGACTTTGGGGCCCTGCCTCACTGCATACATGAACGCACTCAATCCTTTTGTGTCTGGTCCTGTTACATTCAATGAACTGATTATTCCTAGATACATGAACGCAGACCTGCCAACCAGTGCCACTCTGACGTGAGCAAGATTGCAACGAACTGTTGAGGTTGGCAGGTCTGATGGAGCGAATTCAATCTTTTGTTTGTGTCTCCTTTACAGTGAATTCGATTTTCCCAAATAGGGCCAAGGGGTTAGTTCTCAATCACTAGAATTGGACCAAACTTGAAAGGGACACAAATACATGCAATCTCAATTGTGGAAGCGCCTCTGTTCTAATCCAAATCCAAAATCAGAGTTAAATAAGAGCTGAGTAAAAATAAAATAAAATATGAAAATAAAATAAAATAGATATAATCAGTGGCCTCTTACCTAGTACTAGGTACCCCTCTTTGCCCCCAGAACAGCCTGAATTCTTCATGGCACGGATTCAACAAGGTGCCAGAAACATTCCTCAGAGATTCTGGTCCATGTTGACATGATAGCATCACGCAGTTGCTGCAGATTTGTCGGCTGCACATTCATGTTGCGAATCTCCCATTCCACCACATCCCAAAGGTGCTCTATTGGACTGAGATCTGGGGCCTCATTTATAAAAAGTTGCGTAGAAACCATCCTATATTTGATCTAAGATCATTTCTGAAATGTGCGTAAGTGTGATTCAGAGAAACTGAACGTACGCACAGATGTGAAATCTATAAATCGCAAATGATCTTGAAATTGTGCGCAGGTGAATGGTTTTAGATCTCCGCCTTGTAAACGCCCCCTAATTAATATCATTAGCATATAAAGGAGCTCAAATCAAAACACAAATCCTCTACTAGATAATGGCGAGCTGCAAGAAAAATAATTTTAGAGAGGCCGAAATCGAGGTCCTGTTGGCGGAGGTGCAGATGCATGCAGGGACGCTGTTTGGGAGCCTTTCCAGTAGCTTTACCAGTAAAACCAAGTACGTGGCATGTTAGTCTGTAGCCCAGGCTGTGAACGAGGTGCGGGGGCAGCAAAGGTCCCTGAAGGACGTAAAGAAAAAGTGGTCTGATTTAAAACTGAGGTCAAAATCTCTAATAACTCGTTCCCTTCTTATTGCGCGGTTGGCGATATCTTCGAGAAGTGACAATGCTGCCATTCTTCCTCTTGAAAACCACTGCATTATTGGACATTTTATAGCCTACAGATTGACCGAAATGTTTTACATGCGTGGAACTATAAAATGTATTAAATACATTTCAAGGATGTGTCAATTATGCTAATATGGGTAGTTTTGGAAAAACCAATGTGTGTTTTTGTTTTGTTTTCCACAAGTAGCCTAGCTTATGTTGTTTTAATTTATTAATAGATTTATTGTGCAAACCATTACGTATAGCCTAAGCAATGTGTTCAATCTGGTAATACTACTACTACTACTACTACTACTACTACTACTACTACTAATAATAATAATAATGAGGAAACAATTAGGCAGCAGACGACATGTTGGCGCTGTTAGATTTACGAATACATTTTACATTACATTTACATTTTAAGCATTTAGCAGACGCTCTTATCCAGAGCGACTTACAATATGTACATTAATACATGGTAGGAACAATCATAGTACGCGCAAGAGATCAATTATTCCTTTTTATGGAGTAAGCAGGGGTATATAGTGTTGAGCAAGTAGGCAGTGGTGATGACAATTGGCTATATGTACAGAATTCAGTGGTAGTGGAGTCTGAAAAGGTGGGTTTTGAGTCTCTTGCGGAAGATCGCAAGTGATTCCGCGGTCCTGACTGATTGCGGAAGGTAGTTTCACCAGCGAGGGGTCAGGACAGAGAAGAGACGAGACCGCGAATACCTGCAGTACTCCAACATTGCCACAAGGAAACGTGCGTACGCCAAGTTGAAACCTGACGTGGATTTTATCAATCTGAACTTTGGCGTGGATTTGAGCGTACGCACGTTCTAAGATCAAATCTGTGCGTAAGTACGTTTTATAAATGAGGCCCCTGGTCATGTTCGTGGAACCAGCTTGAGATGATGTGTGCTTTGTGACATGGCGCATTATCCTGCTGGAAGTAGCCATTAGAAGATGGGTAGACTGTGGCCATAAAGGTATGCATATGGTCAGCAACAAGACTCAGGTAGGCTGTGGCATTTAAACGATGCTCAATTGGTATTAAGGGGCCTAATGTGTGCCAAGAAAATATTCCCCACACTTACACCACCACCACCAGCCTGAACCGTTGACACAAGGCAGGATGGATGCATGAATTCATATTGTTTATGCCAGATTCTGACCCTACCATCTGCATGTCGCAGCAGAAATCGAGATTCATCAGACCAGGCAACATTTTTCCTGTCTTCAACTGTCCAGTTTTGGTGAGCCTGTGCCCTCTGTAGCCTCACTTTCCTGTTCTTAGCTGACAGGAGTGGAACCCGGTGTGGTCTTCTGCTGATGTAGCCCATCCACTTCAACATTCGACGTGTTGTGCATTCAGAGATGCTCTTCTGCATACCACTGTTGTAACACGTGGTTATTTGAGTTACTGTCGCCCTCCTGTAATCCTGACCCAGTCTAGTCATTCTCTTCTGACCTCTCTCATCAACATGGATGTTTTTTGTTTTTCGCACCATTCTCTGTAAACTCTAGAGACTGTTTTGCATGAAAATCCCATGAGATCAGCAGTTTCTCAGATACTCACACCACCCCGTCTGACATAAACAATAATTCCACAGTCAAAGTCACTGAGATCACATTTCTTCCCCATTCTGATTTTTGGTCTGAACAACAACTGAACCACCTTTATTAGGTGTACAGGTGTCCCTAATAAAGTGGCCACTGAGTGTACACTACTGGTCAACAGTTTTAGAACACCCCCATTTTCAATTTTTTACTTAAATTTAAGCAGTGAATAACCTGAAATGGTACAAAGGTAAGAGGTAAACCACCAGAGGTTTAAAAAAAACGTTTAGGTTACCAAAAACTGAAAAATAATGTACATTTCAGAGTGTGGTGTCCCCGGGGGTTGGGCGACACTCACGGACCTTGCAGAGGGCGTAGGCAAGTTCAAAAACACAGAGGAGGCAGTAATATAAACAAAATAATGATTTAATAAACAATTCTAATCTTCTTGACAAACACTACACAAAACAAAGGGCGGGGTATTCGGGGGAATATAAACACAAAGTCCACAAATCTTTCTCTCGTCGTCGATGTCCAAATCCAATCCAAAATCCAGGTCCAAGTCCACAATCCAGTCCGTAGTCGTTATTCAAAGGGGGGTCCTCACACAATCCGGTCAAACACAAAACAATACACTCCAACACTCGATTTCTAACTCCTGGCTGGTCAACAACTTCACAGGTTTTTCTTTTTCTCTCTCTCCTTCAACACACTCACAAACACTTTCCTACTCCTCTCCCAGTGTAGTGGGAATCAGCCCTTTAAATAGGCCTTGAAATGGCCTTCAGCTGGTCGTTAGTCCCGTTTGCTCGACTTCTTTCAGGTGTTACTGTGGCCTGCTGGGAAATGTAGTGTTTTTGGGCTGCCATGTGTTGGAGGCCAGGCAGCCATTTTATGGTGCAGCCCCTTGGGCTGCCACAAGAGTTATAAAAAAGGCCCTTTTCAGGGAACAGGTAATGGGTTAACGTGGGTTAACAGTCACTCTGTGCAAGTCACCGACTCTGGATCCAGCAAAAGAGCCCCAGACCATCACGCTTCCTCCTCCATGTTTGACAGTTGGTTTCACACACTGAGGAACCATCCTTTCGCCTACTCGACGGCCTACAAAATCCCTGTGTGATGAACTGAAGATTTCACATTTTTATTCACCGGTCCATAAGACCTTCTTCCAGTCTTCAGTAGTCCACTGGCGGTGCTTCATGGCCCAGGCAAGCCTCTTTTTCTTATTTTGCCATCTTAGCAAATGGCTTTCTTACTGCCACTCGACCTGTCAAACCTGCAGCTCTAAGTATTCTCTTCACAGTTGAAACTGAGACTTCCTTACTTCCACCAGTGTTAAGCTGTGCTTGAAGCTGTTGTCCTGTGAGACGCCTATCACGCAAGCTGTTGACTCTCAGAAACTTGTCTTCTGATTTTGTTGTGGCTTTGGGTCTTTTTTTGGTAACCTAAACCTTTTTTTTTATACCTCTGGCAGTTTACCGCTTACCTTTGTACCATTTCAGGTTATTCACTGGACTTGAACTGCTTAAATTTCAGTAAAAACTGGAAAATGGGGGTGTTCTAAAACTTTTGACCAGTAGTGTATATTTAAAAAATAGCTGAGGTTGAACAAAAGTAACTACCATTCATTATTATTATAAAGCAGAGGAGAAAACCAATTGCTACCACACAATTCTAAGCATGTCTTAATAATTATATGATTCCGATAATGCACTGCTTTCTTTCAGCCAGGACCAAAATCCTATTAAAAACATACCACAAGATGGCGATAAAGAGTCCAGAAAAGCCTCTGATGTCATCTACACGGCCTTGGCCAGGCCCAATCATTTGTAGAGGTAGGGTGAGTATGAAGACCAAATAAAACTTTGCAATGTGAATTCATTCATTTATTTGTGGAATTATGTACAAAATAAATTATTACATTTAGGCATTTATCAGATGCTCTTATTCGAACAATCCACTTTCTACACCTGCATATTTATTGAACCAATTCAGGTCAAGTACCTGGCTCAAGGGTACAATGGCAGTGCCCCACCTGATAACTAAACCTGCAGTCTCAGAGTTACAAGCCTAGCTCCCTAACCTACACCGCCACCACATAGCGTACTATATTTCATCATGTAAAGATGCCCCGAATTTGGGCATGCTGGTTTTTGTTACAGCCAATCCCATAATTTAATTTAAATGAGAGCATGCAGTCATGTGCTTCAGAATTTTTGTGTTTGATTTACCCAGAATGAAGGTTTGGCCCATTGCCATTTCTTGACAAAAAGCAGCAAGCACAGGGGTAATCCCCAAGAGTTTTGGAACCCCTTCATTATGTGATGAGATGACACTTTTGACTGCATATACTGTATGTCAATCACAGCATGTCTGCAATTTATTCATGGAATCAAGCAAACCATTGCTTCCGATATTCATTCTTGACCCTGTTAATATCATTGCATCTTACCTGATATACTCTAAGCCAGAAGTGTCAAAGTCAGACCATTGAGGGCCGAGGGTATGCACGTTTTTTTTGCAACCAATACACAACACCATTGGTGATTAGTTCCCCTCCTTGGTTGAAGAAGTGAGCTAGTGTAATAATCTGGTGTAGTGCATTTGTTGCAACAAAAACCTGCATACACCTGGCCCTCGATGGCATGAATTTGACACTTTAAGCCAGGGTTACACAAATCACGGTCCTCGTGGGCCGAGTACTGCTGTTTCTTTTCATATATTTTTCATGAGTTACCAGGTGAGTCTTCCAGCAGCCAGATCGAGGTCTGGATTCAATCATGTGTCGTTAACCTTGACTTATAAATGTAAATCAAATTTTTTTCACAGTTTGCCATGTTAATATTTATCCTCTCACTCATACAAGCACAGCTCCAGGGTGGTCTGTGTCTGGTTTATTGAATAAATTAATACAACAAAATGCCAAAATTGATTCAGCACATGCACATGTGATAGAATGAATAAAGATCATTTAAATGGGATGTGTCTGTGTGTGTGTGTACATTGCAACTGTACTGTCTTGTATGTGTGTGCAAAGTCTCTCTCTCATTTGTCTTTACGTTAATAAAAGATGCTGTATGTGTGAGTTCTGTGCTGTAGCTGCTCTGATGCGTGACATGGTTTCACTTGTTCCAACCCAAGTCCGCTTTCATTTCAGGTTGTGCTTGAGCAGAGGGGACGGCTTCTGGACCTGCCTGCAAGTTTTACTGTTTCTGATGTGCAACAAAGGGCTTGTTATTTTAATTCAACAACAGTAACTCACAGGTGAAATCGGACCTGTACTTTTGACCTTTCATCGACTCTGTCTTTAGCTGCTCTGTGTCTATTATCAAATATACAATTTGCTCACTTCCATTTCTGTGGTGTTGCCTTCACTTCCCCATTAACAGACTATAACTTTTCTAACCTTGTTATTCTAGTTTTTCATTTTTTATTAATTATCAGAAATTGTGCCCTTTTTTTCCACTTGAATGTTGTAAGGCAAAATGTGTAAATAAAGCTGGAAAAATATGGATTTTATGTACTTTCATTTCAGGCTGTAAGACAAAAAAAGTGACTATTTCAAAAGGGTATGATGACTTTCTATAGGTACTGTACCTGAAGTGGAGAACTATCTAAACAAAAAAGAATCTAATAAACAATTTATAGGGACAACCCTCTCCACATGCTGTCACAGAATTAGAAAGCCTAGTCTTCATTGTTGGTTACAGCCAAGCTATATAAAAAGCAAGCCATAACTTTAGTACTGGTCTGATGACTATCCGAGTATAGAGCAAGCTCTGTGATGTTTTTACATCATGATTTAAATCGTTTGAGAATATGCAGTGCATTGCATGGCCTGATACATGTATGTGCACATCATTCATCAACTAAGCAGCATAAACAACACAAGTGCTAAGGAAATTAACAATAATTGCAACAAGTTTTTAATGTAAAACATTTTTTATATAGGGATGGGTGGGTTAAGGTCCAAGGTGCAGTCTAAAGAGGTGTGTTTTCAGCCTGCGGCGGAAGAGGGACAGCGATTCGCCTGTTTACCTGTTTACCTTTGCAAATTCCCATTAGCCTGGATTCACTGTCATGTTTTGTACAACACATTCTTACCTGTAATGTTACCATGTACTTTTAATGTACTACATAACAAATAAAAGTAAAGCTGGCCATACCTATAAGCTCCAACACACACATTTACTTTGTATAACAGGCAACATGCTATTCAATACATTATTCAGTTGTACAATTGGTCTCTGCGGGTAATTTGACATTACTATGGCCCAATGAATTATGGACTTCATGTTTAGACATTTAACCAGATTATGTATATTTTGCCTTGTATTTTGACCTAGTAATAGATCATTAAATACCAAATTTTAAAAAACGTTTTTTTTTAAGTTAATGAAAGTTAATAATAACTAGCAGATTTACTTCTGCCATATCACTTTTCACATATAGTACTTTATTGTAGATGCACAACATTATATTTAGGGTGAACCTCCTCTATACACTGAGTTTGATCTAGCACTGCACTGTAGGAGCCTGTTCAATAAATAGCCAGCTCTCCATATATTTGCATTATGACTCAATCCTTTGTCTGCTTTTTTACATGGAAATACAAAACACCTATCCACAGGCAGTAACTGAAAGATAAGAGAACTTACAAGATAAGAAGTGAAATGAACGTAGTCCAAATTATTTATTTGTTTATTTTTGAAAGTTTCTGATTTTATCCCGTTTGGTGGCCAATTGTACCCTCTATTGATCCAATTACCCTCCCTACGGGGGTCCCTATGGGACCAGCCACTACCCTGGGACCGGTAGTGATCAGGAGGAGCTAAACATTTCTTTCGAGATGGACTCCACTGAGCCGTTGACCGTGAATCCGATACACGCAGGGAAACTTTCTGTGACGGCTTCGCTTCCCTGCCACCCCCGGCCACAGTGGGCAACCTGCACTCCAGCCAAGTGCTTTCACCTGAGGGACCCCTTGTAGTCCAAATAATTAATGTCATTGTTTATTGTCCTTTGTTATTGTGAGTACATCCATGGGTTATTCTCTTTGGGCTAATAACACTTATGAGCTATAAAATAAAAAAAGAACACTGGTCTCAAGACAGTTTCAGGGGAGGATAAGCAGAGGCACATAGACTAGATTTTTCTCCTCAAGTTCAAATCTAGTATTTATGATACAAATCAAGGTCACAGGTAGTAATGGCTTATAACATTAACAAAGGAATTCTGACTGTACATTTAGGCTATGCTGTTAGCTGTTAGTCTACATGAGTGGAAAAAACACATACTAATAATGGGTAGAGTCTTCTTTGCCCTCGTCCATAGATGGTGGAATGACCTTCCCCCTTGGTCAGGACAGCAGAATCTTTAGCTACCTTCCGAAAAAATTGAAAACTCACCTTTTCAGACTTCACCTCAATATATATAAAAACATGCATAACCTTTCTCTTCCCTTTTTTTTGGCATGAACGTTGGCAATGTCAATGATTAGACTGCAACGTGTTGTTTGATAGCTCTAGCAATGATCTCTAGATGTGTTAATGCATTCTTGTAAGTCCCTTTGGATAAAAGCATATGCCAAATAACGACTTTGTAAATTGGAAGCATCTAACCCATTTGAAAACTGTGACATGATCTCCTCGCACAAGATGTGTGCCACCTACCAGTTTTTCGTCAGTAAGAGATGCGCCCCTCTCTGTCCATCTCAGCTGCTGTGTAAGGCACATTTTGGTGCAAAAAGACTGCTGTGCATCACCCAGTTGGGTGCTACACATTGGTGGTGGTTGAGATGAGCTCCCCACCCCTTCACTGTAATCCACTTTTAGATGGTGAAAAACCCTATATAAATATAATCCATTATTATTATCATTATTGTAATTATTATGAATAATTTGATTATTATTCCTCAGACTGATGCACAATCTATAAAAATAATTATCGGCCTACGTATGAGTGCATCAGAAGAGTGCACTTCAGCTGCAGTGTGCCCTGTATGGGGTGAGGGCAGGCTGATCTCTCAGTTCTGATAAGCCATCCCATGAAAAACAATACTTTTATTATGGAAAAATATGAAGAAAATCCAATTGAATGGAAAAAATAATTCCTTGTGTCAGTGTGAAATGCACATTTATTGTACACCTGTGTCCACTTAGGTCCTTTTTATCATGTCTGTCACTCAGATAAGGAAACTGCAAAGTAATTTACATACTCTGAAAGAGGAAGTCTGGTTCATCCTCCCGCACTAGCAACCCATTTTATGTTACTGGCACTGTTTATAGTCCCTGACAGTATCATTTTCTATTATTAGTTACCAACAAGGATATTTTTGACAAGGTAAGCTTATGACATTTTACAATGGAATGTATAATATATTTTTATTCTCAGAGCAATGTAATATGATATGCCTGTTTTATATTATTTTCCATATAATCCCATTATTTGTAATTGAGTTCAATGATCATATCAATTGCATCTGTGTTCAGATCTCATTTTTGAGAAGTAAGCGCATTTGCTTTTAAAAAGGTGTAGCTTGGAAACGTTTGAGAATATTTCTCATTCTTATTTGAATAATGTCTGGTGAGGTAACGATTAATATCTTTTGAGAAGGACGTTAAAATCTCTGTATATTTTATGTAACATACTTTAGAGAAGTGATATGATAGAAAGTTATAAAGTTGTGTTTTTATGATTGTGTTGCAGATGGGTTCAGCAACGATCTTTAAAAGATGCGGGTGCATATTTGTGGCCCTCCTGCTAACAGGGACTGGTAAATATCATGTGTTTTTAAAGTCATTGTGCACATTCGAGCATTGGTTTCACCAACAGATCCTGATGCCATTGCATGCAAACAGACATAGCCTATAATGGAATCCTGTCAGTCTATATTTTGTGGTTATCTGGAAGTTATTTAAATTGAAATATTTGAAACACATACAGATACTGATTTATAGATATCATATATCAAGCAAAATGTACTGTATATCAATGGCAAATGCAATTTATCATCCATCAGAGTGGATATACAGTGCCTTTGGTGAGCATTCCATGTGGGCTTTAAAATGATTTGTTTTAAGTAAAGGCTTTTCCTTGCCACTCTGTCATTAAGACCAGTATTATGCAGTGCTTTTGATATCGTTGACTGATTGATTGTTGGGCTATTACTCCCTTCTCAGCCACTGAACTCTGTAGCTCTTTTAGAGTCATTGTTCCCTCACAAGTCATCTCCTTGTTTGGTCACTGAGTTTGGAGGGACAGCCTTTTCTAGGCAGGGTCTGGGTGGTATGATCCAGCTTCCACTTCTTGAGCCAACAGTGATCACTGGGATATTCAAACCCTTAGATTTGTATGTGTATCATTCTCCTAATCTGGGCCTTTTGATAACCGTATCCCTGGCTTCCTGAGAAAACTCTTTGGTCTTAATGTTTGTGTCTTTCCTTCAAATTCACTACTTTCAAAGAGCCTTACAAAGACAAGTGTTTTAATCCTGAAATCATGACAGTCACTGTTATGGCACACAGACAGAAGCCAATCAACACATTGTGCTTTTAAGACGATGATTAATCTAATTTTAAGAGATCCATTTCCTGTTTACATCCCTTGATTATTAATCAAACAATTAATTAGCTGAATAATCTATACCAAAAGGTGTAACAACTTTTTGTGTTATAGAATTTTTCTTTACACCACAAATGTGATCATTATTATGTGTATGTGTGTGTTTTTCAGGTGTTCTGGGTCTGTGGCCCTGGAGTGTGTCTTACATCCATGAGAGCATCTGTGCCTTAAAGGGGTCTTCAGTGGACATGCCCTGCACTTACTCATATCCCAGCGATCATACATTAAAAAGCATTCTGGTATAAGAATGACAATATGGATCGTATACTGACTTCAAACGAGTATGAAGGCCACATGGAGTACATTGGAAATTATAAAGATAACTGTACCCTCAGAATCACAGATCTGATTCAAAATGATGCTGCAGAATATCACTTCCGGTTTAAAACAACACCAATTAATGCATATACTGGTGAACCTGGAGTGACACTGTCAGTCACAGGTAACCCCTTCCCCCCAAAATTGTTACACACATGGATAAATACACACTTGCTAAAATCGGTCTACCAATTTACTGAATTCAAAAGGACGCAATGATACAACAAAAATCTTGACCCATATATTTCACAGGAACTAAAAAAGCTAATGTAATGCTGCTTTGCATTTTTACAACGTTAGCTCATGTAAATTAGTCCTGCATTTCTTTCCCCTTTCTGTCTGAAGACAATAGCCTTTCTAGCAATGTGTGTGAAATCATGACTAGTGTGAGCAGAACACATGTGCGATGAAGGTGGTGAACTGGTAGTAATGTATAGAAATGTTTCAACCCATTTTTATTCCTTTAGACTGATGTACTGTACATTCATACATGATCAGAGCTACATGTATGGTATCATATAGTAAGCATATTATAAATAATTGCAGAAGTAGCTCCATAAAGCATTTAAATAATTACTGTTACACAATACATGCACTGAAAAGTAAAGGAAGAACAAGATTACATATTTGGATGATTGTTCTTATTAGGCTATAACTGCGGTCCGGAAGGCACCGATGTTCCTGTGTTCATGGTACTAATATGTTGTGTGGGTGATTGGTCCTTCGACACACAGTAAAGTTTCAAAGTAGGAAGTATGTGTAGCACTTCAAACAACGTGACATATATTCATACGTGCAACGTATTGTGTCAGTCTTTACAGTATGCAATGTTTTCGGATCTGTAAGGTTGTAATATGAAGAGATAGGTTGCAAAGCAGTGATCTGATGAAAGATCATTTTGCAACATATAGTTTGAGCACAATGGTTGATCTGGGAAACTTGCCAATGGATTATTATTATGGATCTGTAAAATGTACCGTATCTCAGTGGTCATAAAGTAAACACAACATTCTGCCTTGTCATAAACCCTAAAGATCTGACTGGGACCATTGAGCAAAATGTGGAGTACCCTCACAGTGAGAGATCTGAGAGAGTGATTCCAAACATATTACTTCAGGTGTATAACAAATAAGAAACAATATTCAGGTCAAAGTGGATCCAAAATTTCTGTCAAAGTTAGTCCTAAACTTGTTTCTGGGGCCACTCTCACCCCTCCCATAAAGATAACAACCAAGTGAATGTTAAAGTGAGGTCAGAGTGATTTTGTGTTGTTGTTGTTTTTCTATGCAGATCTACAGGTGAAAGCGAATCTTGACACAGTGACAGAGGAACAGTCGGTGACAATGAACTGTACAACCACCTGCCCTCTGAGTGGCAGTCCAGCCTTCATCTGGTACAAGAACGGACTTCACCTATCTAAGACCTACCAGAACTACCTGTCCAATAACTACCTTCAGTTCAAAGCCAGCAGTGAAGATGCAGGCAACTACTCCTGTGCTGTAAGAGGTCATGAGACTCTCCCTTCCCCTGCAGTGACCCTCAGTGTGAGATGTGAGTAAAGTAGGCAAGCTTTTCCTTTCGAAAAAAAATGCATGGGAATCGGATACGCATCCATCACTGTCGGATTTGTATCCTTGTAGAGTGCGTAGTGGAGGTGTGTGTTTGAAAAAAGGCTGGGTTTCGGACGGATGCAAAGTCTTTGTGTGACCAACACATTCATTTATTTCTCACATAACAAACAACATATAGTAGCTGTGTACTTATTTGATGCATGGAAATTATCAGGAGAGTAGGGTATAATAGGAGAGTATTACTTTGGCTTAAGGCACTCAATCTATTTAAGCTTAGCAAACGGAGACCTAGGGGGGATTTGATTGAGGTTTTTAAATTCCTAAAAGGGATTAACAAAGTGAAATACCAAAGATTTTTAAAGATAAGTGGGGTCAGCAGAACAAGAGGCTCCAGGTGGAAATTAGTTAAAGGCAAATTCTGCACAGATATTAGGACGTTTTTCTTTACACAAAGAGTTGTCAATGCCTGGAACAGCTTGCCAGGTCAGGTAGTAGAGGCAGAAACACTTGGGCTATTCAAGTCCAGGCTAGATATAGTACTAGATACTCTTTAGATTAGGACATGACGAGCCTAGATGGGCTGAACGGGCCGTTCTCGTCATTATGTATTATTATGTTCTTATGTTCTTATTATTATCTATAATAATAATAATAATAATCATCATCATCATCATCATTTCACCACTTCCTGTCTCAAAATGAGGCAGTGTTTGTTGGAGCTGACACGGTCAACATTTATATTACGTCAGTTCTGGGGAAGTTAAGAAAATGGTAAAACCACAATGACATCATAAAAGGAAGGGAGTGGTACATTTCCATATGCAGTGTGAAATGTAAGTATGCGGGGTAAGTTGAAACATTTAAACCAGTATTTAAATATATATAAAAAGTTTTAGAACATCCCCATTTTCCAGTTTTTACAGAAATTTAAGCAGTTCCAAGTCCATTGAATAACCTGAAATGGTACAAAGGTAAGCGGTAAACTGCCAGAGGTTTTTTTTTTTAAAGTTTAGGTTACAATTTTTTTAAAATAATGTACATTTCAATTATTTAAAAAAGCCCCTTTTCAGGGAACAAGTAATGGGTTAACGTGGGTTAACAGTCACTCTGTGCAAGTCGCCAACTCTGGATCCAGCAAAAGAGCCCCAGACCATCACGCTTCCTCCTCCATGTTTGACAGTTGGTGTCAAAGTATTCTCTTCACAGCTGAAATTGAGACTTCCTTACTTCCACCAGTGTTGTGCTGTGCTTGAAGCTGTTGAGCCGCCTATCACGCAAGCTGTTGACTCTCAGAAACGTGTCTTCTGATTTAGTTGTGGCTTTGGGTCTGCCAGACCTCTTCCGGTCAGAGTTTCCTCCAGTTTCCAAGTGACTTTTGATGGTGTAGGAAACTACTCACTGGGAAAAACTGTACATTATTTTTCAGTTTTTGGTAACCTAAACTTTTTTTTTAACCTCTGGCAGTTTACCGCTTACCTTTGTACCATTTAAGGTTATTCACTGGACTTGAACTGCTTAAATTTCAGGAAAAAAATTGAAAATGGGGGTGTTCTAAAACTTTTGATCGGTAGTGTGTACAGTGTGGTCAATTTTAAACCTGTTCATTCCAATTAATTTTGACGTTCCAATAACATCTTGTTTCAGAAATCTCCTTTCTTTCCAATGAAAACGTAGCTTAACGACAGAATATATAAATAACGCAGATTTTGTTAATCAAAACATTTTTATTGAAGCTTATTTGACAAAAATCATATTTTAGTTTTAATCTAGAAAAAAGTTAACATAGCCTGTTGTGGGAGAATCAGATTTCAGCCAGGGCCAGATAGACTGAGTGATCCGAAACCACATTTAATACTTCTTAGAAAACAACACATTTCTTCAGAGTCCGATGTAATCAGGTTTTATTGTACGCAATGTGAAATCACCTACAAGAAAACCAGGCTGGTTCGCGAAAACAGCTCTCCCCACATTTTGTGCATCTGTCACGCCAAAATGTGTCCGGGTGCTCAGGAATGTGTCCGGGTGACGTAATCGGAATTTTGGACTGTAGTTGCTATGCCAACATGACGAGTTTTAAGCATGTCACACCCCCCTCCTGCCTCGGGGCTCAACATCATCGGTACACTCCGAATCAACTCCTCTCCAATGATCTCATCACATTCCATCGTCCCTCGTGACCATTTTACTTCTCGATTTAGTTGCATTTTCCATCTTTTAATTCTTTGTTCTTCACCCTTTAATAAAACAAAGTAAACAGAGATAAACAGACACTTTAGCTGACCTAACTGTGCACTGAGGCGAGCGGTGTTAGCATAATGGTTAAGGAGCTGGGCCTGTAACGCAAAGGCTGCAGGCCCGATTCCCAGAGGGGGTACTGCCGCTGTACCCTCGAGCAAGGCACCCACCTGAACCGCCTCAGCAAACCTCCAGCTGTATAAATCGATTGTAGCCTATGTAATGTGATGTGTGTGTGTGTGTATCTAGGAGAGATATGTGAAAAAGACAAAAAGACAAATTTCAATTACCTTGTGTAACATGGCAATAAAGTATATTCTATTATATTCTAAAGAAACGCAAACTATGTAAGTCGCTCTGGACAAGAGCGTCTACTAAATGCCTGAGATGTAAATGTAAAATGTAGGCCTAGTATGTATTTAGGCCTACCTGTATTATGCACTAATAATTTCATTTGATAAATGGCTACATCGTTCCCACATGATTTATGCAGATGTCTAATTCCAGGGGTTTATAATCGGTCCGCCGCGCGTCTCGGGAACGCTGGAGGTGAATTTAGCAAAATCTCTGATACAAAGGAAAAAGAATTAAACGCGGCGGGATTCATTTGTTTAGCTGTAATCCACATTCTCTTCTCCTCGTGCTGTCGGAGACTCCCGAACTGGGCTCGTAAATTTCAGTGACAGGTAAACCAGGCTCCACGTCTTTCGTGGTCTCGTCTGTGGGGGAGGGCCCTGCTAAATTCGACCGCGAGTGCGGCACCTAGTCTGGCTTCAGGTCGTGAAGTCCGAATTCCTCCCCTACACGTGACCATTACTTCCTCGGACGGAGATGGTTTATTGCTGCGCTAATGGAGACTTGGATAAATCCACTTCAGATTTATGTTTGGTCCCACCCTTGTGTCCATTGTATTGAGGTATGTAGGCCTATTCTGCACAGCCTGCTCTATTTCAAGTCCTAAGTGTGTCACTCTAAACATCGCATGTAGGCAATATTTCTGTTTTGCTTGACACTGATAATATACTGACAGTGGTTATATTTATGTAGGCTATAACGCGGACTGTTGCTGGTCCGGTTAGCAAACCATACAGGAATTTGGCCGTGTGCAGAGATTAGTTATCTAAGTGGTCCAAGGCCGAAATACCATTTATATTGGGGGGGACACATCCACATCAGATATGCTCAAAATGTCCCCCCCAATATATAGCCTAGCTGATATAAAAAATATAAATAAATTGATTTGGTCCCCCCCCAATGTTGACTCCATGGTTACGGCCTTGAAGTGGTCTATTGGACAACATAGGGACAGAGCATGGAGTTCCTAAATGCAAGCATAATTTTTTCCCCACACTATATATTTTATCCCTTAGTAACATTCCAATATAGGAATATATTTTTCTCCACAGTGCACTCTCCCTCAATGCTCCGAGTCCGATGTAGGCCTAAATGTCAATTTGCTAAACAAAAAAATAAAATAATAATAATCTATCGGAATCTCCGACGTCTCTCTCTCTCTCTCTCTCTCTCTCTCTCTCTCTCTCTCTCTCTCTCTCTCTCTCTCTCTCTCTCTCTCTCTCTCACGACATCCCCTCGGCCACTAATGTAATCACTGGTCTAACAAAAGTCCCACAACAATTAAGCCAAATAAATGGAATTATGCAGAAATCTGATAAATCATAAATCCAATGTGACTCCCAAATAACGCATTTGATGTTGAGCTTATTCCAGTTTTTATTTAGCTTATTCCAGCTTAGTTCCCCTCCTCAAACAGCTGCTTTATGTTCGTTGTCACCGTCGATCGTGCTGGAAGTCGATATTCCTTGGAACCAATGCGAGCTGTAGGACTGCTTCTAACCCCCTGTCCTCGACCGTCCTCGATGTTAATTGGCAATCCAGACTGAAATTGAGTAGTTTGCTTAACGTAATGGGCTAGCTACGAATGCATATGATACTTTAAACGACTCACAATACCCTGGTTAATTTATAACCAAAATGTCCACGTAAATTGCCCTTGAGGGGTTGGTATCCCTCCATTTTCGGACTGCCGCAAATTTATTTTCACTCGGAAGTTGTAGGGTAGAAAGTAGCGATGCACCAGTACTGATACAGATTGTTCAAATAACACAATCAACCGATATCAATACAGATACTGATATTTTGTTATTTATTGTCAAATAGCAAAAACAGTAGGGTAGACCGGGGATGAACCTAACACATTTTGGTTTTTGCGAATTTATAAAAAAAACTATTTGAGTCATCCATCCATCCATCCATCCATTGTCTAAGCCGCTTATTCCTGGTCAGGGTTGCTGGAGCCTAAAAAAACTATTTGAGTCAGATTAATCATATTTTTACACAAGCGACATACACATCTCTGCTATCATTTCACGCTTCAACTGTGTTTCTACAATTTACCTGTCGTTTAAAATTTAACAAAGTGACGGAAGTGAAATGTTTCAACTTACCCCGCCTACGGGGAAGAATATAACACCAGCTAGAAAAGTCTTATACATCGGTGCAAACAAAATAAAGTCAATACAATTATATTTTATATCAAACAAGTATGCTTTCCATCCTAAATAGGCTACATTAATCATTTGAGATTTATAAATATATACTGAATTAAATAAGTAAAAATGAACTGCGGATGCAATATTATTCTCTGGTAAACTAAGACAGTCTTAAAAATCATCAATCAAAACTGGATTGTTTGCAGCCACATTTACCATCACTTGTAGGTGCACATTAAAAAAATATTTTCCCACCGTATTCAATTCTGCAGCCTGTGTTTTGCCATGCAGACTCGTGCGCATGCTCGGACGTGGGTGGGAATCTCGCATCTCAGCATTTTAACAGCAAATCTGGGTTTTTTGTTGTTGTTGTGGGAAGACGGCTACCTTCCCCTATCATATTATCATATAAGAAATATATATTTTATATTAGCCTATTTTAATATGGCAATTATTTTAATTTATATAACAGATAGCCTCTGATAGACCTGCCTCTTTCCACCTCCCTAGCAGCAAGGATCAGCACCTCTCTAGGCACACCCCTGTCTGTCTTTCTCTTTGGGTTCCTCATAATACCAGTTGTTGTCATCAATAATAGTACATTATAGCTACCAGATGGATGATTAAAATGATATAAGGTTGGACTCTGTGACTTACACACACAAACCAGTAATAAAAAAACTGCTCCAGTACAAAAAGTTACTTATTTGGCAAAAAAACACACTTTTGCTGATAAAAAGAGAATAACCGGTCAGATTGTTCTAAAACATGGTAATCAGACATCATTTGTCACTTGTTTGACCAAGTGCAACAATATTAAATTTCTGTGTTACAACAAACCCCGTGTTAGTTTGATCCCCGGTCAACCCTACGTCTGAAAGCAACGACACCAGTGTGCATTAGAGCTGGGCAATAACCAAATTTTACACCATTATGTAATTTCAATGATCAACCGCAACAAATGTAGATAATAATAATAATTGTGTCTATGACACAAATAAATCATCATGGAAAAATGCCCACCTGATTGTAGATATGGCATATATATCTGGTAAAACTGCTGTGTTCCTTTACAGATGGCCCGAAGAACACATCCGTGTCAGTCAGTCCCTCTGGTGAAATAGTGGAGGGCAGTTCAGTGACTCTGACCTGCAGCAGCAATGCCAACCCACTAGTGCAGAGATATACCTGGTTTAAGAAGAATATAGCTATACCAACAGAATCGGGGGAAAGTTACACCATCACTAACATCAGCTCTGAGGACAGTGGACAGTACTACTGTGAGGCACATAACAGTCATGGAGCTCAGAAATCTACTGCTGTGACTATAGATGTTCAGTGTGAGTACATTACTTTATTCATGATTTATTTGTTTACCAGACATCATTCTTCCAGAACACTCTTCATTTATATTCTGGCAATTGATGCGTATGGCACAAAAACAGTGTTATTTCAATGATGCTAACATTAGCGTCTGCTGTGTACAGTCAGTCACTGAGAAAGAACAACAAATCACATCAGTTTGTTTTGTGGAAAAAGTCCTCCATTGAGGCTAATATTTTCAACTGAATAGGTTATCCCATGCCCAAACTAAACACAGTATCCGTTAAGATGCATTTATCTGCACCATTATAAGTTATACAGCACATGGTCAAATTCAACTTCAGCACATTTTTCATGCATTTTATTTCCTATGCTTTAGATGCTCCCAAGAACACCTCAGTGCCAGTCAGTCCCTCTGGTGAAATAGTGGAGGGCAGTTCAGTGACTCTGACCTGCAGCAGCAATGCCAACCCACTAGTGCAGAGATATACCTGGTTTAAGAAGAATATAGCTATACCAACAGAATCGGGGGAAAGTTACACCATCACTAACATCAGCTCTGAGGACAGTGGACAGTACTACTGTGAGGCACATAACAGTCATGGAGCTCAGAAATCTACTGCTGTGACTATAGATGTTCAGTGTGAGTACATTACTTTATTCATGATTTATTTGTTTACCAGACATCATTCTTCCAGAACACTCTTCATTTATATTCTGGCAATTGATGTGTATGGCACAAAAACAGTGTTATTTCAATTATGCTAACATTAGCGTCTGCTGTGTACAGTCAGTCACTGAGAAAGAACAACAAATCACATCAGTTTGTTTTGTGGAAAAAGTCCTCCATTGAGGCTAATATTTTCAACTGAATAGGTTATCCCATGCCCAAACTAAACACAGTATCCGTTAAGATGCATTTATCTGCACCATTATAAGTTATACAGCACATGGTCAAATTCAACTTCAGCACATTTTTCATGCATTTTATTTCCTATGCTTTAGATGCTCCCAAGAACACCTCAGTGCCAGTCAGTCCCTCTGGTGAAATAGTGGAGGGCAGTTCAGTGACTCTGACCTGCAGCAGCAATGCCAACCCACTAGTGCAGAGATATACCTGGTTTAAGAAGAATATAGCTATACCAACAGAATCGGGGGAAAGTTACACCATCACTAACATCAGCTCTGAGGACAGTGGACAGTACTACTGTGAGGCACATAACAGTCATGGAGCTCAGAAATCTACTGCTGTGACTATAGATGTTCAGTGTGAGTACATTACTTTATTCATGATTTATTTGTTTACCAGAAATCAGCAGTGGTGGGCCGTCAGGGCCTGCAAGGCCTTCTCTGCTGGCCTAAAAAATATCTGAATCACAGACTGATGTTAATTATATTTTGTCCATGAATACTTATTAAATAATTCCAAATGGTCTGTCCACTTCCTTTCATAGCTTTTCCCCTGGTTGAGCTGCTTCCAGACGTATATTTTCATATTAAAGCATTTAACCAATCACATTTCAGCCATCATTTGTTGCCAGGGTCAAATAAATCTGCCTGGAGGCCTTCACAATCAGTTCTGAAGGCCCTGTAGCATAAAATAAGTGTTGATCAAACTGTTGCTTCAACCAATCAACTTTTGAGTTGGAGACACCAAGGCCTTCTAGAAGGCCTAGGTACGTCAGCGTATTCACACCCTTTGATTGGATAGTCAGAGAGTGTCTGACTATGATGTAATGTGATTGGTTAAATGCTTTAATATGAAAATACACGTCTGGAAGCAGCGCAGCCAGGGGAAGTCTGTGATTCAGACATTTGAGGGACATTTTCAGCCCTAAAGCGAATTAAAACTTATGCCAGAAATACATCAGGGCAGGCTTGACTTTCAGCATTAGCTTCGATGGCGATAGAAAGGACTTCTTGATGGAACTGAAACACACGGATAATCTGTACGACAGAGTAATTGAACTCTTTTTGAGGAAAGAAAGGAGGATGGGTTTTGTGTACAAATAATAAGGATTTTTGGTGAGTAAAATGTTGCTATTTTCCTAAATAATATTGCAATTTTATGAGGTTATTATTGATGTTTTTGTATGTGTGTCGCAGCTGTAGCACCCCGTGTTATGTTCTGAGTGTCGGTTCTGTTGGTTTTTGTACTTTGTTTATTTTTCATCAGTCCTGATTCGTTATTCTTTATTCTGTTTTGAATTTTCATCGTTCTGTCACGTTCTGGTCCCTGTCTGTCTTTGTTCCGTTTATTTAGAGATCCACTCTTGTCATGCACTTCGGGAAGTTAAACATTTCGGGTTTTTTCCGTCTTCGCTTATTATCTCGTTTTCTTCCTTCTTACTTTCTAGATTGCACTTTGTATATATTAGTTAGAGTTATATAGTACTGTCGTGGAAAAAATAACTCAGCAGGATCAGAGAGAATTCCTTTAAACAGTATTAAAGCTTTAATTACGAGCAGCTGCACGGAGACCCGTGTCACGCAGGACGGCGAATCTCCCGCCTTCAAATTCAAATGAATATTTATATCCAAAAGACGGAAGGGGAGGGAACAATCACAAGGGGGAAGTAACAAGGCGTTAACTTACAGGTAAATGGAGCTATGGGCTAACATGAAGATATAATAGGTTGTTAGAACAGCCCTCCCAGGGTCCTAAACCAATGGGAAGGAGGTTTCCTGCCATAGGGGACGAACAACTGTTCCTTTGAAGTTGTGGCGCGAAAAGCCCTTTGTCTCTGACTTCCTGTGGCGCTGCAGCGTCACACTGAATTAATTAGTGTCTACATCCTCTGTGGATGTATCCCAACTCGATACAAATTTCTTCCTCCACAATCCCCCCTTTTGTGCTATTTTTTACAATCTGCACAAACCTTACCTTACATTTGTATAGACACTTCCTTACATTGGTGTCTAGAGCTTTTGACCCTCATCTCTGGGGGATATGGTTTTGTATGTAGAGCTGGAAATAGCCAATAGCTTTTGTGGGAGAGCTCTTTTTATTTTTATTTTTATCCACCTATTTGAGGGAGACACTTACAACTCAGTGTGAGGTTACCCGCTATCATGGGAGATTGCTACACCTCTCACATGGGGCTGAATTAGTTTGCTGTTCTAAACAGCTTGGCCCTCACAGGTCTACCCATTTTTGCCAATTGTATGTCTGCCTAACAAACATACTCAACAACCTGATTCATTTACAGCCTGTTTTACCTTCATGGCTAACATTAACAACATAAATGATACATCTATAACATTAACAGTGTGTTATGGTGTGTGTATTCTTTGTTACTTCTTTTCTTGCGATCTTCACTGGAACCTCTAGGTCCAGATTCAGCGGCTTCGTACTTTTTTCCTGGGAGGCGAGAGGTTCTCTAGCACGTGCCCTCCTCAGTACTCAACTTCGACTTCCCTTTTGTCTGGGAAGGGATGGGCCACGCAGGCCAAGAAACAGGAACAAAAAGCTGTTGCTCTGGAGGGGGCTTCCCTTCGTCGTGTAGTGGTTCCGGGTGGGCTGGCTTTTGCACTTTACTGCTGGGTCCCAGTCGCTTGGCTTCGGGGAGTGCCGGGTGAAGTCATCCTGGCCGTCTGGAGTCATCCTGGCCATCTGGAGTCTCCTCCACCTGTTACTGTAGAACCCCTATGCAATTTGTTAGCATCACACAATACCTTTCTTGCATCATCCATCAGATGCATGCCCATGTCTCCGACCGGATAAAAGTGGTGATGCGTGCTGGTGCCTTGGGTGCTGAGTGGAATTCTGGTGGTGGAACCTGGTTAGGCGATGCTGTTTCGTAATAAAATCTTTTATTTCATTTATACCTTAAGGGGGGAGGATATGAGGCCTGTTTCGCTGGTGCTGGATTTTCCACATCGAATTGTTGACATGTGATACCATTTTCCCATGTCTGCTGTGCTAGCACAGTAATTTTGGTTTGAATTTTTCCCAGTCCCAGTTTTTGTTACAGGCTGCCATCATTCCCCCTTTGCTCACATGCGTCACACTGTGATACATGCGAGCACAGTACAGCAATAGGCTGATTGGCGCAACCGGATGGCCAGTCCGGCAGCGCCATAAGCCATCTAAGTGAAGGTAGCAATCATTGCCGGCCCATTTCCAATTTTTTTTTGCGTCTAATATATATATATTTTTGGGCTTGCTACGTCTACTTGTGAGACAAGCATTGGCAATGATGGAAACCTTCGGAATAAAACCAAAAACATACAAATCAGTATGAACACATGGTACAACATATTGCGTGGAACAGCACAACGTAAAACACTCTTTGTCAGTCATTCCTTCTCCGTAAACGGTACACCGTTTCGGAATGCTCTACCTCCATCTGGAAAACAACAGGGTCAACAGGGGTTACTGCAAAAGTGAGTTAGTGGCTTAACAGAGTCAGATGTGCAATCATTAATCATCAAGATCTCCCCATCTAACTGGACGGACACGCACATGTACACACACATATACATACATAGACATACAAATGCGCACACTCACTCAGTCCTATTTATTCTGGTATGCATACCCTAATTTCTAGGGCTGTTCCTGACCAAAACGAATTTCGGTCGACTAACTGCCGTCCGGTTTTCTCGATTGGTCAAAACCCTTTTCCCTTATATAAGTTATTTTTCTGCGCAACCAAAATAAATCTTGGTCGACCAACAGCCCATCGATCAAACAACCGATTAAATGGGGTCAATCCTACTAATTTCCAAGATTATTTCATCTTGGAGTCACTTGGTTTTATATATATACGTAATTTGTCACGGTTGTTCCCCTGAACCACCACCAGATGGCGGTGTTGCGCCTTCCTTTGGAAGGTGCACTGCTGGACTTAATTAATTATCATCTCCCTATAAATACTCGCACCTGGCTTCGTTCAGTGCAAAATCGTAAGCCAATTTTACGGTCAAGCCGGTAAGGTCTGTTGCGTCTTTCTAAAGATACAACTCATAGAAACTTTATATAGCAAAAGAAATCGTCTCTACTCAAAACCTTCTCAGTTATAAGAACCTCTTTATGAAACCTAATTTAGGAACCTTTCTAACTTTTGGAGTTCAGTTTGGTTTCTTTCGAGCAGTCAAACAAGACCGTGTTTTGGGTTTTCATTTTCGTTCTTTTTTTTTTTTTTCTACTAGCCTTTTCTAATTTGTTTCGGACACTCGGTTGTCTTTGGTTTTGCTATTCGTTTTCCCATTACCATTTGGTATACCGGTGGAGAGATTTTGCCACCGCGTGTTTTTGTTTACTTATATCTTTTATAAGGTATTTTGGTTATCGGGTGCGTTTCGCTACCCTTACTTTATCTACTCTACGGAGTTTTTTTTCAGTTCGTTTGGTTGTGTCTGTGTGACACTTATTCACCCGTTGGGTGATATTTTCTGTTCCTCCTTATTTGTTCATTCCCCCCTATTTCTCTGATCTTCAGAGCTAGTGGTTAGACTGTAGGGCAGTACAGTCTTACTTATTGATCCCCCGGGGTTCTGCGAGTGGCACCAAGCACCAACCACTCTCACAGTAATTATTATTACTATAGTTTTTCCAGGAGTTTCTGACACGACCCAGACCCAATTCTAATGGGATATAGCCTCCTTTATGAATACTATTATTTACCCTAATTTTTCGTTGTAGTTTACACTTTTTTTTTGTAAATATTTCTTTTCATTAAACGCCTATGGTTTCTGTCTTTAATCAACAATAAAATCGGGTACATAATATATACATAATCCAGGATGCTACCACGCGATCCATCAGTTATACCCTCGATATTAAATCAGCTTCGCAGTCACTATAATGATGCTTCAAAATATTACTGCTAGCTTAACTTAACCATCATTAAACACAGCATGCTTTGTAGATTGAAGCTGATACTCGAGTTCTGCTTTACCATAGCGTGGCTATGCGTTAAAACCGCACTTCCGTAGAGTTCACTCGGAGCACACAGTTAAATCTACCTACGGAAATCTGCTTTACCTCAGCGAATATTAGGTTAGCTGGCTACAGGTTAGCGAGAATGATCAACATTGTCTATATCTTTACTGATCAGTAGCACAACTTTTTAATAGGACCCTTCGGCCATTCGGGTTCACAACGCGCACGCGCGGTTTTCAGGACTGCTCCAAGCCGACATTTACCTGAGCTGTCCGTGACCCTCTTCGCTCGGTTCCTCTTCCCATTCAAATACTTCTAAAAATGGCAACCCCATTTGACATGGCATTGCCACAAATATAAATTACAGGAAAATCCAACCCCATTTGTAACACCAAATGGAGGTAAAATTGTGTCTACTGATGTATTGCGACCTGAGTCACATATAAGTGTATTGATACAGGAAAATACCGCTCACTAGCTTCCCACTTAAATCACCGTTAGCCCAATAACCCTTGCTATAGAGGTACATTAGCGTGCAAAATCTTAATGTCCCCACCCAAAACCGGATTGTGCCCACTTCCCAACCCCATTTGCCCTTGAAATGTAGGAGTATAAGCAAAAAATAACATATTCCGTCTAATTGAACACCATGTGTTCACCCCACAGCATGTGTTAAATCTATCCTGGGAATTAACAATTTTTCTCCTATTTCAATTTTCTAGTTATCTTTTATTATTACTTTAGGCCTATACCTTATAATATGCAGATTACTATTTTTCTCCTTCTTTTTATTCTGGGTTTCCTCACAATTAACAAAGATAGGGGTCATCTCTCTCATTGTTTTCCTTCATTTCCCCTCTGTATCTTTATAACGGCGCCTGCGCGATTCATTCGCGATTCATTCAAGCGCCTTAAGGCTTAATCATGCCAACCAAAGAATGCATCCCATTCCTCTTGGCTAGTACATCTGCCCCGCTTTCCTAACGCACTCCCCAAATATACTATTTTAGCCTAATCAAGAGATCCATTATCCGGGAATCGGAGATCAGGATTCTTGTGCGTATATTTATGCCTGCTCTTTAATTGATAGCATGTTGCGGATCATAGTGCGTATACATACATATATTTTATTATAATACAATATTTATTATAATTATTATAGCTATTATTATTACTGTATAGTATACAATAGCTAGCAGAACCGTGATTCAGCTACGAATCCTGATTCCGCCACTCCGATACGCAACCTTCTGCAAACGGATTCTCACTCCCGTCCCATTGTTCCACAAACTTATTCCAAGAACTGCACCTGGCCCACGTAGAATGTTTGAGCAAACATTTGCAACCGGCCTGCACGTCCTTTGTCTGGAATACCTTACGGGTGAGTCCCTCTAACAGCTGGACATGTGCTCAACACCACGTGTCCACCTCTGTATCTTGCAAACGGCTTCTCACTCCTATCCCATTGTTCTACAAACTTATTCCAAGAACTGCACCTGGCCCACTGTTTGAGTAAAAACTTGCAAACGGCCTGCACGTCCTTTGTCTGGAATTTCTTTACGGGTGAGTGGAGAACCACTTCGCTCTAAACAAATCACTTTAGTTTGTTTATATATTATCTAACCGCTGGACAAGCGCTCTCACCACGTGTCCACCACACAGCGTCCTGTGTTTTCGTATCTATAGGCCCATTTTACTAACTTACGAACAACAATCCCGGGTACACACAAGCACACAATTCTGTGAATCGCTTTTCTTCTTGCCACCAGTAGTAAAACCAGTCTAATACTCTGATCCTTTTACGCGTATTATCAGCTAAACATTTTTAATATCTAATCCAACAATTGATCCACCGCTACCGACTATAACCATAGCCCTAAGCGATCACAGAATGTGCCCTGTTGTTTCACAGTGCATGCGCGACACGACAAACTCTAACAAACAACACTACATTCATATGAGATTGTTCATTCTCCATCCCGGGTATTAATAGCGACCGTTTCAAGTTATCGGCTGCATCTTGCCACACGTAATTATACGGTCTACTCCTTGGTCCTTTTCTGCGTATTATCAGAAATACTTGTATCCAATATCCAATAATTGACCCACTGCGACCGACAATAACCATTGCCCTAGCCGATATACCTTGATGGTCCTATATGCGCGCAACTAAGGCGTAGCTCGTACTTAAGCTACTGGAGTAACAGTCACCGCAAAGCCTAATGACACATATCTCTCTCCGCGGAGTTCCAACTAGATCTAGTTTCCATGTTGTACAACAAGTAAAATATTCTCTTTTACAATGCGCAAGGCCACTGGAATATTTTACTTTCTCAGATATAACAGACGCTCCCTTCGACCTCTTTCCGACCTACACTTCCCGTTCGTTTCGCCTACCGCATCACCAGATATACGCGATCATTCGTATCCGAAGCTAAATATTTTGAATACCTAATCCCCAGACTGATCCACCGGTCCTACTATAACCATAGCTTGTTCCTTTAACCGTACTGTTCCCTCACATTAACACTTACCAAGTCCTGATCAATAAGTTTATCAGCTAAGCATTTTAAATACCTAATCCAATAACTGATCCGCCTTTTCCGACTATAACCATAGCTAAACATTCGTCGAAGTTCCTCTGTTATCGGTTAACCTCCTCAAACATTCAGTATACTGTTTAAACAAACTCTCTCCTGTGTCCCTATAATTGCGGAACGCGAGACTCTCTGTTGCGTTACTCACCTTCACTGACGGGAACAGTCAAATACCACTATAATGGGTTTTGAATAAGGCCCCAACCTTTCTCTCTATTGCGCAGCGGCGCATGTCTGGTCCCATCAGTGGAAGCAAGGCCGTTCCGTCGAGTGTCTGCATTCCCGGGTTTCGACACCAAATTGTCGTGGAAAAAATAACTCAGCAGGATCAGAGAGAATTCCTTTAAACAGTATTAAAGCTTTAATTACGAGCAGCTGCACGGAGACCCGTGTCACGCAGGACGGCGAATCTCCCGCCTTCAAATTCAAATGAATATTTATATCCAAAAGACGGAAGGGGGGAACAATCACAAGGGGAAGTAACAAGGCGTTAACTTACAGGTAAATGGAGCTATGGGCTAACATGAAGATATAATAGGTTGTTAGAACAGCCCTCCCAGGGTCCTAAACCAATGGGAAGGAGGTTTCCTGCCATAGGGGACGAACAACTGTTCCTTTGAAGTTGTGGCGCGAAAAGCCCTTTGTCTCTGACTTCCTGTGGCGCTGCAGCGTCACACTGAATTAATTAGTGTCTACATCCTCTGTGGATGTATCCCAACTCGATACAAATTTCTTCCTCCACAGTACTAACCAACTAATCTAGTAACATTAGGGATTTAGATTTAGTTACTAACACTACTAATGACTAATTATCTCACGCTTCTGACTATCGCTGTCTTTCTCGCTTATTATTATTATTATTATTATTATTCCCCCCGGTCCGCGAAATAAATAAACTGGTCTCAGCTTTCTCTCTCTCTCTCTCCACACTACTGAAGGCCTAGGTGTGAAATGCATGGCCCGCCACTGGAAATCAGTATAGACAGGAAATTGAAATATGTATAGTTATAAATATTACATATTCTGTGACAGGTTTATATTCTGGATTATATTCTTATTTATATTTATAGTCTGGCAGTTGATGCATATGGCACGAGAACAGTGTTATTTCAGTGATGCTAACATTAGCGTCTGCTGCACATACAATCACTGAGAAAGACTAACAAATCATATCAGGTTTTTTGCCGAAAAAATCCTTCATAGAGGTTCACAGTTTCAGCTGAATAGGTTGTTCCATGCCCAAACTAAACATGGTATCCATTAAAATACATTTATCTGCACTATTATTATTTTTAGATTCCCCCAAGAACACCTCAGTGTCAGTCAGTCCCTCTGGTGAAATAGTGAAGGGCAGTTCAGTGACTCTGACCTGCAGCAGCAATGCTAACCCACCAGTGGAGAGATACACCTGGTTTAAGAAGAATGAAACTGAAGTCTGGCAGACAGGATCGGGACAGAGTTTGAACTTTTCTAACTTTAGATCCTGGAACAGTGGACAGTACTACTGTAAGGCAGAGAACAAACATGGGGATCAGGACTCTACTACTGTGGCTGTGACAACTGTAATGTACGATCCAAAAAGTGAGTTTGAATTGAGTTATCCTTGAATATTGTTATGAATATTACTTCTGTAGATTGTAGATTTCATAACTACATATATCATATACAATTTTGGATGTCTTTTGGGGGGAACATTTCCAACAATTGGATGATGAAATGCACTTGGTCCTTTAATGCCATGATGGTGTGACATTTCATATCAGATTTTTTGAGACAGTGTGACCATCATAATACAGAATATTACTAAAGTAAATGTATGAACATTATTCCTCATAGGAACTTCAATTTTCATATGTATTACCTTCCTCTTGTGTCAATCCACCAGTTTCATTGTACATCATTGCTGGAACCACTGTATTTGCTGCGCTTTTTCTCATTGGTATGGTGTGGATTGTGTGGCGGTAAGTCTTTAAAAGTGTTTTTCACCCTGATGCAAACTGGTTGTAGCAGCTATAGCTTCTTATTCTAGCAGAATCAGGCATTGATTTACACTCTTTGGGTCACATGACAAACAGTATGAACTGTATTAACTAATGTTCAGAGCAAAGAAACCAGCACAGCATACTAAATAACTACTTGTTAATACCAAGCTTTGAAATAAGATCTATTTTGGATCATTTTGGGGGATATATGTTGGGGGATATATAAGTTGAATTTGCTAATGTTTTTTTTCTTCAACAGAATTAGGAGGTCGAGTTCAATAAAGGAGACTATATTGGATACAGAGGTAACATTTTTAATTGGGCAAAGGACAATATGAACTGCAATTATTATATGATAAATATTGTGAAGCAATGCCTAGCAGCAACAAAGCAACCACCAGTTTTCAATACTACTACTACAACTAATAATAATAACAAAACAAATATTACTATTATCACTATTATTATTATTATTATTATTATTATTGTTATTATTATTATCATATACAAAGTAGGTGGACCCAGGTATCTCAGGTGGAAGAAAAGAAAATGATCAGGAAGAGAGCCTCTCCCAGCCCTGGAAAATGCAATCAGCAAGGCGAGAGGAGCGGTTGTTATAGAAATCTCAAGATTAATTTCAAATAATAACTGAGTAATCAGCAGGAAGATTTTAAATGAGGATCAACCAGCAATATCAGAGAGAACATAGTCTGGTACAAACATATGAGTGCCCTCAACAGATACTGTAGAAAGGATCATGTCAAGGATTCTGAGAGAGAAATTCAGAATTGCTTCATGGTACGCAGTTTGTTCTGGGGCTCCGGGCAGAAAGGCAGGTTAAAGAGACAGGTTCCTCACCTTGGAGTGGGTCACCCACTCAACACAGACACTAATTGTGTGACAGAGCAGCATGTTTATCTATTTTCTTTACCTCATTTAACCAGGCACATCATTTAAGAACAAATTCTTATTGACAAAGATGGCCTGGCAAGAGGCAAGTCACAAAGAGTAGTGGCAAAAACAAAAAGTACAGTACAGGACATCATGTAATTACAATACAGGAAGCACAAAGCAACAGCATTTAACAGTCAGCAAGCAGTCAGCAGTTGGGGGTTGGGTTGTTATGGGCCTGATAAACAGTTACGTGTCGACAAAAATATCTGTAATGGAGTTCTTGAATGCAGACGTAGAGGTGAATTTGTCCGTTTTTGTTTTGGTGGGTTTTTGTGGCTCGTTTCAGTCGTTAGCAGTGATCCGGGGAAGTGTTAGCTTAGGAATCCTTAGCAGAATGTGATTGGGATGTCCCCGATACGACACGGTGAGCGACTGGATTCATGGAGCGTTAAACAGCTTAACAAATCACATTCCATCTTTTCATATTGTCAATCTTCTAGGGCAATACAAATAATCTGTATGCCAATATCTCTGGAATGACAACCGCCGGTGTAGTCATTCAGGAAAATCCCTTGGACCAAGAAGAAGTGCAATATTCAACTGTTCACCGACTTCCCTCCCCCAAACGACAAGAGATTCTGAGCTCCTCTGCTCAGCTGCCACCACCCAACAGCCAAGGAGAAATTCTCTATGCCAACTTTCAGAAGCCTAGCCCCCAGGATGAGGACGACGTTCAGTACGCGAACATTCAATTCTCCCGCTCCAGTGCTGCACCCAGGTGAGAATATCCCTCCATTACACTTGTGTCAGGTCTTCTATTATCTCCCTCCTGCATCTTTTATCATAGACTGCTCTCTCTGATTGGACCCAGGACCTCTGTGCTCCACATACAGTCACACATGCACACATACACGTACATATGTGTGCCCTTAGGATTTTTCTTCATTTATGCAAAACAATGGTGTGCGAAGTAAAGATCAAGTTCAGTATTCTGAATGGACGGTTTTTATTTGATTTATTTTTTTGTTCTGTCTAATTTGTATGCAACATTGTATGGCTGTTGAACAATGCTGCAGTATACAGGAAATAATCCCTACTAATTATAGTAGTTGCTACAGTCTCTGTGGTTTTGATGACTGGCTTTTTTAGTTGAATAGGGAACTGGGCTTGTAATTCAGACTTTGCAGTTTAAAATTCTAGGTGCTGCATTGTACCCTTGATCTAGATACCTGAAAAGCACATATCCAGCTGTATAAATGGAGAGCATCTAAGAAATATAAGATGTGTAAGTCATTCTGCATAAGGGTGTCTGTAGTAAACAATATAATGCAATGTAATGCAGTCTATAATTTCCCCACATATCTATTTACCTCCTCTAATTAAACATGGAACAAGATAAATGGCTGTGAGCCAATAGTGACAGATGAAGAAAACACATTCATAATGAGTTCATAATTGCATTAGATGAAAACATTACACTCTATATTTGTTATGTTCTGAGTGTCTGTTCTGTTGTTTTTTGTACTTTGGTTATTTGTTATCAGTCATTGTTTATTATTCTTCATTCAGTATTCATTATTCTTTATTCAGTATTTTATTTTCTTCGTTCTGTCACGTTCTGGTCCCTGTCTGTCTTTGTTCCGTTTATTTCGAGATCCACTCCTTGTCTTGTCATGCACTTCGGGAAGTTATACATTTCGTTTTTTTCCGTCTTCACTTATTATCTCGTTTTCTTCCTTCTTACTTTCTAGATTGCACTTTGTATATATTAGTTAGATGTATATAGTACTAATCTACTAACGTTAGGGATTTAGATTAAGTTACTAACACTACTAATCACTAATTATCTCACGCTTCTGACTATCGCTGTCATTCTCTCTTATTACCGTATCCCTGTTAGCTTTTCACTTTCCCTTTCATTCGCACGCAGCTTCTCTCTTTGCGTTCCTCCCCTTTAACTATGCACGTGTCTGCCTGATCTCCCAGGTCGTTTATTGTCTATATGTTTGTATGTTTCCCAGTCCGTGTCTTGCATTTCCCCTCGTTATTAGATTAACGATTCCCAATGTTTACACCTGTGTTCCTACCTCTCTCTCCTCCCAGTCACACCTGATTCCCTTTGTGTTTTCCTTCCCTGCCTGTATATTAGTTCACTGTTTATGTTCACTCCTTGTCAGTACGTTGATCCTTATTCCCTGTGCCTATTATTCTGAAGCCAGTGTTTATTGAATTTTCCGAGACATCCCTTCGTTTACCACTCCGAGCCTGCCTACCGATTCTGTTTTGTTTGCCTTTCTGCCTGCCCGTTTAGACCTTTTTGACTGCTTTCTTGACCTCCCTTTTGCCTTGTGATTTTGTACTTTTGCCTTATCTGATTCCTGGTTTTGACCCCTGCTTCCCATTAAACTACTCTTTTGTTAATATCCTGATCTGCGTCTGGGTCCTTATCCGGTTCGTCACAATATTTTTGACAGTGGAAGGAGCAATGACATGAAAGCCATTTCTCAAACCGCCTTTTCTAGGTGAGCAGCACAAGGATTGGATACCAGATCATGGTGCACGTCACTACACTGAAAACCCCTGCTTTACCAGGACGAGACAGCCTCTTCGGTTACTTTCTTGATCAAAGTGTCACAAATGTTTAATTAGAAATAATATTTTGTCATTATTTACCACTTTAAATGATAACTTTTGATAAAATGTCAGCAGTGTGCAAGTATGTTTCTGCATCAGAGTTTCTTGTATGTAGATGATATTTAATTGTTTATATTGCTGAATTGATTGTACTCTTGTCTTCCTATTCCATACAGTTCACCTGTGCCAAACGTGGAGGATACATCTGTTATTTACAGTACAGTTGCTAGACAAAGCACTTAAATATAAGGTATGTAAAGCCCTCTAAAAGTCTTGATCACTGGCATCTCTAGGACATCTCTGTAGGGAAGTTTTGTGAGATTGGATTCCACTAAAGATTCCTTCAAACTGATTGGTTCTTGTAAGATTTGCCCAGCGTTGAGTTGGTTGGTGAGTGAGACTACTGACGCTCAAATCGCCTCCTCCCAATTGGCCGCCACCTACATGAGATCATGATTCGTCAGAAGAAGAAGTAACTGACCATTGGTACCACATGCCTGCAAGTTGGGGTGGACTTATCTCTCGTCAGAGTGTCAACCTGCTCAGGCCCATAGTACCGTAAGGTCGTGCACCTGACAAGTGAGGTTACCCCTCTAATAATAAGACCCATCTCACAAAGCAGTGTGTATAATAATATGTTTCTTTAACAACACCAGTTTAGTATGACCTGATTCATTGCAGCCTCACTCTCAATAGTTGAATCAAAATGGATGTGAATGCTTAAATGAAGTGTCAATACCATAATAAAAGTTATTGTGATACATTCCATTACAAGAAACATGGTCATAATGCAGACACACAGTACAGCAGCAGTACTCAAATCTGGCCCACAAATCCAAATTCGGTTCTGGTTTTCTTTTCTCCCAGGTAGGTAATTGAAGATATAGTGCAAATGATTGGCCAGAGTGTCTTCACACCTGACACCCAGGTAAAAAGAAGGTGGAAAAACGGCAGTACTCGGCCCACGAGGTGACTTGAGTAACCCTGCAGTACAGTATAATTCAGTCAATCAGTTCTGAGGATGTGATCATTCTTGAAGGAACAGATGACTCAAACATGCACCCAAGCTGTTGTGAGGGCGCCCTTCAATGGAATATGGATATCACTTGTCTAATCAAATTTGAATATTATGGGCCTCCCGCATGGTCTCACGGTAAGAGCGCTCGACGCTAGCCACGGCAACCAGGGTTAGATTCCACCGGTTATGCTAGTTTCAGCTCTGGCTGGGAGTGCCACTAGGGGACGGCAATTGGCTGTCTGCCCCTGGGGGGAGGGATAAAAAGCCGAAGACTTGCTGCATATATGAGTGGTCGTGCATCGGTGACAGGCTTCAGCCAGCGCTCACTACTGTCTGGACTATGGCAGCGAGTTCTCATAGGACTGAGGGGATAATTGTGTGGGGGGAAAAATTGGGAAAAAACTGCAAAAATGATAAATGTGAATCTGATGTAAAATAATGTTCAATAAAAAAAGATTTTCAGGAAAGTGTTTAATTTTGTTTAAAACACCTCCATAAAACGAGTTCCTCTCAAGGTCTGAACTCACCAGGGTGCTAATAATGTTTTATTAATCAAGAATTTGAATAATTTCCAGAGCAACGCTGGCCTGGAGCAGCAGGGATCTGTTCCTCTATATGCGTGATGGAGAAGAAAACAAACTACCCCAGTCTTCACAAGGAAGATGAGACTCTATATGGGCAGAAAGGTTTACATCCTGTTAAACCATTCCTATTTAATTAGCAACATTTGTGCATTATTTCAAACTTTAAACTGGTTAAACCACAATTAAGACTTTATGTGATTTATTGTGGTTTATTTTCTACAGCAATATTGAGGTCTCCATATCCAGTTCTGCCAGCAGTTTTTGTGACCCTTAATGTTAATTGCTTAATTGTTTAATTAACTCAGGAAAAACAACTGTGTGGAAGCACCTGGTTTCAATATACTTTGTGCCCCTCATTTACCCAAGTATTTCCACCTTTTTGGCCACTGCCTGTATGTCTGACCATCTAAGAAATTGCAATGACTCAGCAAATATGTCCAGAACATGCATGCTTACTTCTCAGTACAATAAAATAAAAAATAAATAATTAATTAAAAATATGAAATATGTATTATTTTGTTTTGTGTGCTAGGCTTTGTGTGTGAAGTGGAGGTGCTGTGGGTGCTGCTTTGAGTTTTCTTAGTATAGTATAAGTATATCATATTTACAAGAAAGAAAAAAATGAGTGTGCTTGTGTCTGTGGGTCATAATTGGTGTGAAACTGCGGGAGGTGCTGAACAGAGGTTAAAACAAGTTCATAAGAAGAAAACATTTGATTGACCAATCACCTGATAGGCACACAGAAAAGAAAATGTATCAACGTAGCTAACAACGCAAGCAAGCAAGTTAGCTAGCTAGCTATCAAGAAGTAACCATTGATTGATCTGTTGTGTTTTTACATTTTTATAAAAAATGTCTCAAAAATGAATTAGTGAATTTTTCCAAAAACAAAACACCACCGATGGCTGCGCCAGCACGTCCTAATTACCACTACCTCTATCCTCAACCTCAGAGGCACAGACACCCGCAAGCAGCAGCTCCCTAGCAGTTGCTATTAATACAAGCTATTATAGCAAGCAGTGGTAGCTAGCTTGCCATGAAATGGCTGTTTCTATCTTTGCCTCCATGTTTGTTCATGTGTTGTTTTCATGTTCTGGTCATGTCCTTCTACTTGTCACGACAATTTAAATATGTATTCAATAACTTAATATACACTAAATACATTACAGATGGCATGTCAGGGAACTGAATTCTGCATCAAAATTATACAAAACAATACTATTCAATCCATGTTGCGTTATTATAACGTTATACTTTTTTTGGTTTCGGATTTCAACACCCCTACATCAAAACATCTTCCCACAACTCTGGTGTGGGATGAATATAATATTTTGTCCATGATGAAACTAATGTAATGGATATCAGTAAGAATTAACAGGTGTCAGGTGGGAAATATGTATATATTCCTGTGTGTGTGTGTCTTTGTGCACTGAAAATCACATGTAACATCTTTCTGTTGACCTCACATAAATGATTCAGTTGTTCCTGCTTCAGTGGCTTTGCCATGGCATATATCTCAGTAAGACTGAAGACCTTTGACTTCTGTTACCCGAAGTAACATTTTGTGAAGTAAAACAAAATAGATGGAGCTGTCCTTGAGTTATTTACTGAGGGCAGTGTTTTCCCCTGCTGTCACCATAAGTGTTAAGAGGTGAAAACCAAACCTTTAGCTTTATATCTTTAGCTAGCACAAAACGCTATTGTAACTTTTTACAACCAAACCACAATTTACCAGCTACAGTGGGGAAAATAAGCATTTAGTCAGCCACCAATTGTGCAAGTTCTCCCACTTAAAAAGGTATACCTCAACTATGAGAGACAAAATGAGAGAAAAAAAATCCAGAAAATCACATTGTCTGATTTTTAAAGAATTTATTTGCAAATTATGGTGGAAAATAAGTATTTGGTCACCTACAAACAAGCAAGATTTCTGGCTCTCACAGACCTGTAACTTCTTCTTTAAGAGGCTCCTCTGTCCTCCACTCGTTACCGGTATTGATGGAACCTGTTTGAACTCGTTATCAGTATAAAAGACACCTGTCCACAACCTCAAACAGTCACACTCCAAACTCCACTATGGCCAAGACCAAAGAGCTGTCAAAGGACACCAGAAACAAAATTGTAGACCTGCACCGGGCTGGGAAGACTGAATCTGCAATAGGTAAGCAGCTTGGTGTGAAGAAATCAACTGTGGGAGCAATTATTAGAAAATGGAAGACATACAAGACCACTGGTAATCTCCCTCGATCTGGGGCTCCACGCAAGATCTCACCCCGTGGGGTCAAAATGATCACAAGAACGGTGAGCAAAAATCCCAGAACCACACGGGGGACCTAGTGAATGACCTGCAGAGAGCTGGGACCAAAGTAACAAAGGCTACCATCAGTAACACACTACGCCGCCAGGGACTCAAATCCTGCAGTGCCAGACGTGTCCCCCTGCTTAAGCCAGTACATGTCCAGGCCCGTCTGAGGTTTGCTAGAGAGCATTTGGATGATCCAGAAGAGGATTGGGAGAATGTCATGTGGTCAGATGAAACCAAAATAGAACTTTTGGTAGAAACTCAACTTCTCGTGTTTGGAGGAGAAAGAATGCTGAGTTGCATCCAAAGAACACCATACCTACTGTGAAGCATGGGGGTGGAAACATCATGCTTTGGGGCTGTTTTTCTGCAAAGGGACCAGGACGACTGATCCGTGTAAAGGAAAGAATGAATGGGGCCATGTATCGTGAGATTTTGAGTGAAAACCTCCTTCCATCAGCAAGGGCATTGAAGATGAAACGTGGCTGGGTCTTTCAGCATGACAATGATCCCAAACACACCGCCCGGGCAATGAAGGAGTGGCTTCGTAAGAAGCATTTCAAGGTCCTGGAGTGGCCTAGCCAGTCTCCAGATCTCAACCCCATAGAAAATCTTTGGAGGGAGTTGAAAGTCCGTGTTGCCCAGCGACAGCCCCAAAACATCACTGCTCTAGAGGAGATCTGCATGGAGGAATGGGCCAACATACCAGCAACAGTGTGTGGAAACCTTGTGAAGACTTACAGAAAACGTTTGACCGCTGTCATTGCCAACAAAGGGTATATAACAAAGTATTGAGATGAACTTTTGTTATTGACTAAATACTTATTTTCCACCATAATTTGCAAATAAATTCTTTAAAAATCAGACAATGTGATTTTCTGGATTTTTTTCCCTCATTTTGTCTCTCATAATACAGGCCTCTCATCTTTTTAAGTGGGAGAACTTGCACAATTGGTGGCTGACTAAATACTTATTTTCCCCACTGTATATTGTGAATAGGTCTAGATCAAAATTATACTTTTTTCAGGAGGAATATTTTAAGGGCATGTTTTCAACCAAATAAAACCTGAGGACAAAATATTTGTGTATACTTGTGTAAAGTGTAAATGTTATTTTGTGGTAAGGTTGTAGTAAGTTAAGAAAACATTTTACCTTCGTTTTCTTAACTTATGTTTATAAAACATTTTATTTTCATGCAGTGTGGCATCCCAAGGGGCTGCCCAAGAAAATGGCTGCCGGGTCCTTCAACAAATGGGAGCCGAAAACACTACATTTCCCAGCAGGCCACAGTAACACCTGAACGAAGTCAGACAATGGGGACTAACGAACAGCTGAAAGCCATTTTGAGGCCTATTTAAAGGGCTGAATCCCATCACACTGCGAAAAGGAGTAGGAACGTGTTTGGAAAGGAGTTGGTGAGTGTTGAAGGAGAGTGAGAAACCGTGACGTCGTTTGACTAGCCGGGATTAAGAGAGAGAGTGGAAAAGTGTTTTCGGAGTGTTTTTTTGTGTATGACTTGGATTGTTTTGAGGACCCCCCTTTGGATTTGACTACGGACTGGATTGCGGACTGGGAACTGGATTTTGGAATTGGAACGGACATTGACAACGAGCTAAGGATTGCGGACTTTGTGTGTGTTTGTATTCCCCTGAAGACCCCACCCTTTGTTTTGTGTTTGTCAGTATTAGAAATAAATCATTGTTTTTGTGTTTGAATACTGCCTCTGGGTTCTTGAACTTGCCTACGCCCAACCCCTGGGGACACCACAGCAGAAAGAAGAAGTATTTGAAAAAGTGTGACTTGGCCCTAATTACAATGCAGCTGGAAAGTTGTGGTTTTCATCTCATCTATGTCGTCCACAGACGAGTCCTCCAGCGGCGTTTCCAATCATCTCGATCCTCCATGCATCTGGCAAGTTCGCCAGCATTTTCAGCTCCTACATCTTTCCTTAGTATGTCCACGTATGTTGGTGTGGGACGCCCTCATAATCGATGCCCGTGTGTTGGTTCCCACAGCACCAGCTTGCTGGCTGGGAGCTCCCGGTGTCTCTGGCAATGACCGGCCAGTCTCATTCTTCTGACTGCTACTTTCTCACTCAGCCTTGGTAGCCCCCCATACAGATGCTTGTTGGTAACGTGCTCGTTCTGGTTGATGTTTAGTACTACACGCAGCATTCTGGTGTAGCACCCATCCAGAGACTTCTGTAGGGTGGGCTTCAGGGTCCAGCTCTCACAGCCGTATAGGAGAACGGACTCCACGGTCGCATAGAAGAAGCTTAGCTTGATGTTTCGGGGGAGGTTGGAGTTCCATACACTGGCCATGCCGTTCAGAGCCTTCCATGCAAGCGCCTTCCTCACTTTAAGGTCTTGCTCTGATGAGTTGACCCATGAGCCCAGGTATTTGAAGTCATTGACTTCCTTCAGAGCAGTGCCCCCTGTTGTCATTAGAGGTGGATGGTCCGGGAGGATGTTGTAGGTGATTACCTCAGTTTTCTTTGCATTTAGCCTAAGACCAACCTTGGCTCACTCTGTCTCCACTCTGGTCAAGAGCTCCTGTGCCTGCTCCACACAGTCAGATATCAGGCTGATGTAATCTGCATAGTCCAGGTCTGTTAGGACTACAGCAGGGACTCGTCTAGACCTCTGAGGTGTAATAGTGAAGCCGAGTTCCTGCTCCCATCCACTGATAGCTTGCCTAAGTGCGTAGTCCAAGACTATAATGAAGAGGAAGGGGGCGAGGGTGTCCCCTTGCAGCACCCCCGCCAGGATGTCAAACTCCTCGCCACCTGGGGTTACTACCTTGGCTCTTGTTCCCGTGTACATGGTCCCTATGGCCCGGAGTAAGTTGGGAGGGACACCGTAGGCCTTAAGGATTTTCATCATCACGCCTCTGTGTATTGAGTCAAAAACCTTTTTGAAATCAATGAAACACAGCACCGCTGTCAGGTTGTTCTTTTTCACCTCCTCGATGATCCTCCTTAAGGTCAAGATCTGGGATACAGTGGTTCTCCCCTCTCTAAAGCCATTCTGGTTCTCTGTCAAGTGGGGGTCGATGGCGCCCCTTATCCGGTTCAGTATCATGCGGTTGTACATCTTTGCAATGATACATGTCAGACTGATGCCACGGTAGTTGACTGGCTTCGAGAGATCTCCAGATTTAGGCACTGGGATGATGTTAGAGAGGGACCAAATATCGGGCTTGTTGTTTTCCATCAGAGCTAGGTTGCAGATCTCCAGGATGATGTCGTCAAGGTCGCAGTTCTTAAGGACCTCTGGGGGAATGCCGTCTGGCCCAGCACTTTTCCCCTGCTTCAGAGTGGATTTCACTGTGGCGAACTCCCTGAGTGTAAAGGGGCCATCGTCAATTTCGAGATTTGTGAGGACTGCAGTTATCACTTTCTCGGCTCCATCCACTGTCGGGTGTGTGCCTAGGAGATCCTGGAAGTGGGTCTCCTCTGGGCTGCAGCCTGCAACCTGTCCCTCCTTCAACCTCTTGCGCCCACTCATCTCATTTATGACCCTCCATGACTCCCCATACTGTTGTTCGCCCTGAGCTGCCTCCACTCTCCGCACCTTCTCCATCAGCTCCTCCCCCTTGATCTTGTCATAGGTACTGAAGAGTAGTTGTTTGGCCTCATTCAGTACTCCACGCCTCTCTGTGGTCCGTTCGCGGTCGAAGCTTCGGCGTGCCTCCTCCACCTTTGCATGCGCCTGCATGACCTCCGGATGCCTGGACCTTGGGGAGACTCTGATTCTCTCCGTCGTTGGCACGCACTCCCTAGTTGCCTCCACGTTTGCAGCGACAAACCGCTCGTATGCTGTGCTAGGCCCCTCCTCCATAGCCAGGAGTTGGAAGCGGTTTCTCACCTCCATGGTGTACCTGGCTTGGAGGTCGGGGCTTCGCGAGAAGGCCTCCCAGTCGTGGTGGATCCTTGGGCTAGGCTTGGGGACCCTTAGGCTCAGTCGCACCCTTGTGGAAACCACTCGGTGGTCAGAGCCCACAGAGTCGAACGTGCTGTACGACTCTGCGTTTAGGATCAAAGTCCTCCACTTGCGCCTCACCAGTATGTAGTCTAGTTGACGTGTCATACCGGTAGCCCGGTCCTGGAAGGTCCATCTCTTGCCCATTCTCTTCCGGAACAAGGTGTTCGCAGCCAGTAGCTCGTGTTCCATAAGCAGGGCAGCAAGATGTTCGCCGTTGCGGTTAGTGCTGTCGTGGTACGTGAAGGGTGCGTCCTCTGGTCCGAGCCTCGCGTTGAAGTCGCCCAGAATTGCTAGGAAGTTGTGAGCCGGGACATCACGGACAGTTGTTCTAAGGTCCTCGTAGAACTTCTCCACTTCCTCGACTGGAGCTACGTTGGTAGGTGAGTACATGACCACTGGGTTGCCATCGAAATCCGCAATTAGGATCCTGTCGGTGTGCTGGTGCACCCTACGGAGAGCCTTTCGTGCCCGAGGACTCAGCAGTAGCCCCACACCACCTGTTGCAGCCTGGGCCTCGTTTCGCCATGCAGATGAGGTGATGAGCGAGCAATTCCCCACTTTGCAATACACGATCGGGTCATGCGCATGCACTCTCCTGTGCTCCTGGACTCCCAGGATCTCCACTCCCCTTTTCTCGGCACAGTGTGCTAGCTCTGCCAGCCTTGTTTCTTCTCTCACTGTGCTTGCGTTGAAGGTTCCCATAATAAATGGTCTCCGACAATGCAAGAGTGCATTAGACGGTGTGCTGGTTTTGAAGTGCCTGAAAAAGAGAAAGGAAAATATAATTAGCATGTTGAAGCTATATATATAGCTGGTCAAGAAACATCCAAATTATTCACAGTTACATTTGATGCTAATGCAAAGGCAATAAGTCTCTTGCACAGTTAAAAAGGCTACTGGGACCAGTGTGGGTGTATCAGGATAAGCATCATATGATATTATATATGGTAGTTTAAAAAAATTTTTGTTAAATATATTACTCTAAAAAACCTGAAGCTCCATTCCATGATTTATTGCAAAAATGATCCTAAAAGATCTTGCAATGCACTAGGAAAATGTTTATTAATGTACAGTAGTCACTTCTATTGACAGAGAAGAGTCTGGATAAACAGATCAATAATCCTGAAGAATGATGTCTTCAATCGATCAATCAATCAATCAATCAAAATGTATTTATACAAAACATGTCACAATATGCTTTAGAGCAGACCCTGGCTTGAAATCCCCACAAAGTCGTCTAGGAGTAGCAGTGGCAAGGATAAACTCCTTTGGTGAAACAAATAGGAAAAAACCTTTGGAGGAACTAGACTTGAGAGGGGGAGCCCATCCTACTCTGGCCAGCTCAGGGTCTGAGTTTGTAATGACCAACCGCACTCAATTAATGTCTTAAGGTTTTCCTTAAGTAGAAGTAGTATTATTGCACTCTGGGGTAAGGTGAATGACAGCTGAATATTTCTCTGCTTATGTGTAAGAGTGCAGTGTATTGTAATGGTTAGGGAGCTGGACTTGTAACTCAGAGGTTGCTGGTTCAATTCCCAGGTGGAGCACTGCCGTTGTACCCTTGAGCAAGGTACTTAACTTGAATTGTTCAGTAAAATATCCAGCAGTACAAATTGTATGTAAAGAAATATAAAACTGTAAGTCGCTCTGGATAAGAGCATCTGCTAAATGCCCAAAAATGTGAAATGTAAATGTAAAATGTGTAATATCCATTATGATGTCAACTATAATAACATAACAATAATAACATAACATAACACAACATGTCCATTGTTCGGATGGGACGGTAAAAGCCGAGGTCCTGACTCTCTGTGGTCATAAAAGATCCCATGTGACCAAAAAGAATGCAACCGGAATATACAGTATATAGTATATATATATATATGTATATATACAGTATATTGTAGCAGAACCCGGGGGCGTTGAGTTGCAACTCAACCAATGATCAATAATAAAAGCGATAAATACAGTAAAATGCCAACCAGTTTTGTTTATTCTCCCAGGAGGGAAAGGGAAGGGGAAGGTGAAATAGGTAAAGTCCACAATCCTTGTTTGTCGTCGTAATCCGTAATCCAAAATCCAGTCCAGTTCCTCAAACATTCCAAAGTTCGATACAACAAACAAAGGTCTTCAAACAATCCAATTCAATTACAGGTAGAAATCCACAAAAACATTCTCCAAAACTCACTATACAGCACTCTCTCCACAACACTCTCAGCAATCACCTTTAAATAGGCCTCCGAATGTCTTGTTCGTAAAATTAGATGGCCTGCAGGTGCGTTCCCACACTTCCTGTCCGGCCATATAGGGAAAAGCGGTGGAGCCAGCGTCCCACCACGTACCTCCCATCAATCACTCTCCCTCGGCCTTCCTCCGGGCGGCTGCCACAATATACAGTATATTGGCAAGTTTCCCCACGGGGACAAATAAAGTATATTGTATCGTATCGTATATTTATTATTTGGCATTGGTCCTCCAATTAATTGCAATTTTCCAAGATCACATTTACACTTCCCAGTACAATTTCCGCTTACACATTGACATTCCCTTGTTAATCATTTTATTGTTTCTCTGCTTCCACGTTCCTTCACAAACAGGGGGAGAAATTCCACAAATGAGACAGAACGCACAGAAAAGGATACAGAGGTGAGACAGAAAGACAGAAAGGCATTTGTCGCATGCCATGTGATAAAACAAGGATTGGAACAGAACAGCAAGATACAGGGAAAGGGATTTTATTGTAAACCCAGAGATGGCGAGAGAGAGAGCAGGTAATTCTGCAACTATAAAGAAAAATAAACAGAAGAACTTCGATCCTCCCCCTCACGGGTTCGGGACAAAAACCATAAACCAACATAAGAAACCAAAATAAATCGCTGTTTCGACACAAAAAAAACAACTACCCTGAGACTTCAGTCATTTCTTTTGCTGTCAAAGATTCCCCATCTTGTGCTTTTTCACTCCCGTGTTACAGCCACCTACTGATAGAGCAGAGCAGTTTTAAGCACACAAGTACATTTAAATGATACAGTACAGCTGTGTGCCCCAGTTGCCCTGCCAGTAGGCGTTGCCGTTGATCACCCAGATTCTCCCATCCAGACCAACACCTTCCAACTTTCATAAAATGCAATAATTCAATCAGCCAGTAAAAGTGGGCAGTTCTCAGCATCTCTGGGTGATCGAATAGTTTTTATTTTTTGGATGTTGTAAACATGTTTTTGTAATGTATTTTATACTGCTGTAAAACCAATTGCCCAAATAGGACAACAAATATCGATTGAAATGTATTATAAAGTTGCCAGAATTTCAGCAAGTTCTGTCAAAAATAGTGTAAAAATGGATTTCTAATGATTAGGCTGCCATAACATTAAACAATGGGGCCTACGGTTCATTCAATATTTATGGTGTATCTGCCATCCTCCCTCCACAGGAGGTCATGACTGATGTACAGTAGAGTAATAACACACATCTGAACATTGTGATTCAATTCAGCATTTAACCAATCACATTACATCATAGTCAGACACTCTCTGACTATCCAATCAAAGGGTGTGAATACGCTGACGTACCTAGGCCTTCTAGAAGGCCTTGGTGTCTCCAACTCAAAATTTGATTGGTTGAAGCAACAGTTTGATCAACACTTATTTTATGCTACAGGGCCTTCAGAATTGATTGTGAAGGCCTCCAGGCAGATTTCTTTGACCGTGGCAACAAATTATGGCTGAAATGTGATTGGTTAAATGCTTTAATATGAAAATACACGTCTGGACGCAGCGCAACCAGGGGAAAAGCTATGAAAGGAAGCGGACAGACCATTTTGAATTATTTAATAAGTATTCATGGACAAAATATAATTAACATCAGTCTGTGATTCAGATATTTTTTAGGCCAGCAGAGAAGGCCTTGCAGGCCCTGACGGTCCACCACTGCATAATACATCCCCGGGGGATGAACCATACATAAACTTGATTGTATGATGGATTGTTTTTCTTGTATCAGTATTTATTAAAACCAGAAGGAAGGGGCTTGATTATAAGCTGTAAAGGTGGAAATGCAGGTGATTCAGGCCTGGAGCAGCAGGGATCTGTTCCTCTGTATGGGTGATGGATAAGAAAACAAACTACTCCAGTCTTCACAACTCAGTCTGAGTTCTGCTTTAACTCCAATGTGCAAGCCTTCCTCCTGGACTCAGGTCACATGACTGCACCTTTGTCATGTGACCAGAATGGCTGTGGTGTTTTTCATAAGAATCTTTCTTGAAAATATTGATTGGAATTAACATGTTTCTGCATCTCCTTGTACAGTAGACAGTTTTTATTCACACCCTTCAAAAAGATGAGCAAAAGAGATCATATAAAATAAACTATAAGTAATGAGGTATATTTTATGCTCAAACAATTCAGACAATTCCAAACCTAAATTATGAATACAATTGTTCAGAAGCACATATTTTGTTTTATTAATAATCTTTTTTTCCAGAAATTCATATTCATACCCCTAACTATTCTTTTCAATTTAATCCAACAAAAACAACTCTTCATAAATATACAACTTATTTGAAATTAATTGGAAAGTTATGTAACTATACAGTGACTGTCACACGCCTGGGGAAGGTGTGGCCAATAGATCGGGCATGAGACAGATTCACCCAAGGCATGGATAGTTAAACAAAAACATTTATTTACAGAATGGAAAAATACACTTCGAAAAAAGACTGTAGTCTTTAGTATAATGTTGGCTCCTCTTCCTTCTCATCTTTTGGGAAGCTGTCCAGGGTACCGGAGGTCCGCCGGCTCCCATGCCACCCCCCCCCCCTCAGCTGCGAGCCGGGACAACGAATCAGCGTTTCCCCCGGAAGGTGCTTAACTGTAAAAAACAGAAGGGCTGCAGTGGCAGGAACCACCTCGTCACGTGAGCATTATTGTCTTTTGCCATCGCCATCCACTGTAGCGGGGCGTGATCGGTCACCAGAACAAAGCGGCGCCCTAGAAGGTAGTACGCCAGAGAGTGACAGCCCATTTTATTGCTAGGCACTCCTTCTCTACCGAAGCACCCCTTTGTTCCCGCGGTACTAACTTCCTGCTGATGAACAGGATCGGGTGCTCCTCGCCACGGATGGTTTGTGACAGCACTGCACCCAGTCCCATCTTGGAGGCATCCGCCTGCAGGAGGAAGGGCTGGGAGAAGTCTGGGGTCTTCAGCACCGGCTGGGAACAGAGCGCCGCTTTGAGGCCCCTGAAAGCAGCCTCGGTCTCGGCAGTCCACACCAGAGGATCAGGGGCGCTGAGTTCTGTGAGGGGGTGAGCTACAGAGGAAAAGTGGGGTATAAACCTTCTGTAATACCCAGGAATACCCAAGCCCAGGAATGCTCTCAATTGCTTTTTATTGCCAGGACAGGGACAGTTTTTCACCGCCTCTACCTTCTTGTGCTGGGGCTGCAGGAGGCCCCGGCCTATGGTGTAGCCCAGGTAGCTGGCTTCGCTCAGGCACACGTAACACTTGGAGGGGTTGGTCGTGAGGCCCGCTTGCCCTTTGTCAGGTCCAGGGTTGTTACGAATCTCGCATTCGAGGCGGTCGATCAGTTCGTCGGCCCGGCGCATGGGGCAACTGTCAAACTCAGACAATAGGTTTAGCTTCCTAAAGTCGTTGTAAAAACATACTGTACCATCTGGCTTGGTTACCAACACCACCGGGCTCGACCAGGCGCTGCGTGAAGGCTCAATCACTCCGAGGTCCAGCATCTGTCTGACTTCGGACCGGATGGCTTCACGGCGGACCCACAGGCGAATCACGGGCGAATACAAGGCTTCCCTTGGGACCCACCGCTTCAAAAGGTTAATATGCATGATCTGTTCTCTCCAACAGTCAGGCATTCGAAGGCGGTAATTCACTGGCCCTACCTGCTCCAGTACTTCATACGGCCCCCGCCATGTGGCCAGAAACTTGCTCTCGGTGGTCGGGAGAAGCACCGAAACCTGGTCGCCCTGCTGGAATGTGTGAGGTTGGGTTGGCTGATTGTACCATTAGCCCATTGGGAAGCTTCCATGTGTTCACACACAATCGGTGTCACGACGGCAATTTTCTCCCTCATCCCAACCACGTGTTCGACTAGGGTTCGGTGCTGTGAGGGTTGCTCCTCCCAGGCTTCCCGGCGATATCCAAGAGACCCTGGGGCTGGCGGGCATACAGCAGCTCAAATGGGGAAACCCGGTAGAGGTCTGGGGTACCTGGACTAGTTGCAGTGGCTTGATGGCACAGGCCGGTAGACCTGCCAGCAAGGAATTGCAGTAGTCCAGACGTGAGATCACCAGGGCCTGGACCAGGAGTTTTGTGGCCTCTTGGGTGAGGAATGGTCGGTTCCTCTGGATGTTGTGAAGGGAGAATTGGCAGGTCTGGGTGATCGCTGCGATATGACCCGAGAAGCATAGCTGGTCGTCCAGGGTCTCTCCAAAACTCCTGACAGACTGGGACGGAGACACTATGGAGCCTTCCACGGTTATTGAAGCATCAATCATCGGGAAGCCCTTTGCTGGGAGGTAGAGCAGCTCAGTCTTACCCAGGTTCAGCTTCAGGTGGTGGGTGGACATTCAGGCAGAGATGTCAGCCAGGCATACAGAGATCTACGCCAGGACCTGGGTTTCAGAAGGACAGAAGGAGAGAAAGAGTTGAGTGTAATTGTCATAACAGTGATAAGAAAAACAGTGAACAGAGATGACAGAACCAAGTAACTCCTCTGAGACGGCACCCGCCATGCCGTACACTGCAACCCAGTACTACAGAACCACTCCTGTGAGCAGCGGATGCCCTGTCAGCTTCCCTCCCCCCTCCCTGGGGTGGACAGCCAATTGCCGCCCCCGGTGGTACTCCCAGCCAGAGCCGACTCTGGCACGGCCGGTGGAATCTAACCCCAGTCGCTGTGGCCAGCGTCGGAAAATAATTCTAATTTGTGAACCGTTTGATTGTTTGATTTGGTTTGTGTCAATGCATTATTATTAAAGTATATAATTTTCTGAATTGTTTGAGCATACAATATACCTCATTTCTTATGCAGTTTATTTCATATACAATTTATTTTGTTCATCTTTATCAAGGGTGTGAATAAAAACTGAGCCTACTGTATAATAATTATTCTCCACTGTTATTTTTTGATGAGTGATGTTACAAAAAACTACTGCATGTCCCTTAAGGAGTCAATGTAATAAAACTGTATGCAGAGTATATGTAGGTATATGTTATTGCCTGGGCTACACTAATGGCATAGAACACGTACATCTGAAACATTAACCATGAAATGGATTCATAAAAACATCCCGCAAGGTCTGCTGAATGTCCTGCTCAAATATGGCTGACATAGTCCAGGAGGGTAAGAGATCCTATTCATTCTGAAAAAAGCAGAACAAATAACTTGTTTATTTCAAGTCTGATTATCTTTGCTCTTGAACAGGCAGATATAAAAAAAAACAGTCTGCATTGTTATTTATGTTTGGCACTTGGTGAGACCTGCAGGAGGTACACACATATAATGTTAACACCTATTGTAGGGTGTTAGGTGACGTCACAGACGCTGGACGCTTGATGATAATTCCATGAAAAAAAAAAAAAAACCTATTCCAATCTCAAATCACGAAATCTGAATACTGTGCTGACCAAATTTCACAAAATTTACTTCTAAATATTCCTAATTTAGTTTTTCTGCTTAAAAGATTGCTTAGTATAATATAAATAGCTTTTACTTAATTTTGCCCTAATTTCTTGATGCATGTCATAATATTTTAAAAAGAGGATATTTAAGTAGTCCATGGTAAATTTTTTATATGAAAAAGGACACATATTTTGACTAAATAACTCAATCATAAATAATTCACTAAGTAACTAAATCATAATTAAAAAGATTAATTTCATAGTTTCATATTAATGTTAATACTAATTACCAATAGTATGTTTCTGCTATAAAATACATTATAAAATCATCACTTTAATATGTGAGTTTTGTTAAGCAACATGAGAGAGCCAACGGGTTTTTAAAGAGGTGAAACAGTTGGTGCACCAGTCACAGGAACGGCCGAATTATTTGTGCCAAGGGGAACAGTGTTGAAATAACGGCAGACACCAAACAAGGAAAAACTACATCTTACTGGTTGTAATAAAGGAAATTAATCCCTTAATAATTGCTTAAAAGAAAATTCATGTAGCATAAGTAAGAACATCCTAAATGATGGCGGCACGGTGGTGCAGTGGATAGCGCTGTCGCCTCACAGCAAGAAGGTCTCGGGTTCGAATCCAGGCCGGGGGCCTTTCTGTGCGGAGTTTGCATGTTCTCCCTGCACGTTAGGCTAATTGGAGAGTCTAAATTGCCCGTAGGTATGAGTGTGTGAGTGAATGGTGTGTGTGCCCTGCGATGGATTGGCGACCTGTCCAGGGTGTATTCCTGCCTCTCGCCCGGAACGCATGCTGGGATAGGCTCCAGCCCCCCCCCGCGACCCTGACCAGGAATAAGCGGCTTAGATAATGGATGGATGGATGGATCCTAAATGATCTCTGGGAATAGATGAATCTCGTACATTCTATTTGCCATTAGAGGGCGCAATTACTTCAATATGGGACATTCTGTCGATTATATTGAAGCCTTAAGAACAGTTATTCAATTGTGCATGGATAATGTAAATGTCTATGTGATGTATTACTGAAGTTTACTCCAGTAAATTACTTCATCAAACGAAAGTGTTTCCTTGAGAAAAAAGTATTAGCAATTACAATCAGCAATATGCATAACACTTATGAAAAAGGGGAAGTAAGACAGATCTACATGAGCAAGTCACAAGCATTCTGCTTTTTGATTTAGTGTGAACTGCATTCCCACAGCCACATTGAGTGACACTGCTTTGTCAGTAAAGGCTGTTTTACACATTGACCAAAACTCTTTCCTCATAGGGTAAGTGTATTACTTCATTTTGACTTAATTGATTTATTAAATCCCTCTTTAAAAGTATTGTAAAATAAAATATTATCAAAGGTTGCACATTGTGGAAAAGAATAGAACTGGAATCGAATTTGAAAATAAGATGCTTTCTGGAAAATTATGGCTGTTGATTACATGCAAATATCATTTATTAAGGAGGAGCCAGTCCAGCTCATGGCTGACAGGAGTTTGTGTGATCTCTTCAATAACTGAAGCCTTTACAATCTTACGATTATGCAAGTTACACAGTGAGTTACACACACTGTGTAACTTGCACTGTGTTTCTGTATGATTCAGAAACATATCATACAGAAACACACATTGAGCATGTCGCTTAATATTTGTTATAGTGTAAATTGAAATAAATATATGACCCCTGTATATTTATGTATATGTTCAGTTTGATGCAGCCATGCTCTCAAAAACATCAACAGTAATATTGGCAATCCTTCTCTCTGTGTCAGGTAAACATTTCCATTATTTCAGTGCTGTTTTTATGAGCTAGTTTAGATGTTATACAATATCTTTCACCTAAAAATCCTTGAGCATTGATCCCTAATTATTATGCTCCTTGTTTTGTGAAAGTCAATGTTTAGAAAATGTACTATAAATAACATATTTGGTTTATGAATCTATATAATCTCAACAGCGTCATGTACCCCAGTGCTGTCATTTGCTGAGTGGGGCATGTCTCTATTTTTCATCTGAAGAGAGTGATGGCACAGATAATTTATTAGATGAAGTTCCTCTTCACACTCGGCTCTGTACCATAGGAACAGACATTGTGGAAATATCTCTGGTTTTACAAAATGAGCAGAGCTGTTGACTGCATGTTTTTAGAGAAAATGTTTGGTTATTATAATTATTTTAATGGCAGTTCATTTTTCATTTTTGTGACTTCAATTAATTATCTGAAATGTTGGCAACATAACTATATGTAAAAATATTTCTGAACAGTCAGAAATAAAATATTTTATTTCTGATAAATATATATTGTGTGTGTGTGTGTTTTTTCAGGTGTTCTGGGGGGCTGGAGTGTGTCTTACACCGCTGAGAGAGTCTGTGCCTTAAAGGGGTCTTCAGTGGACATGCCCTGCACTTACTCATATCCCAGCGGTTATACAGTAACAAAAGCATTCTGGTTTATTGTGACATATAATATAATATGGGAGCCTGAAGACCTGTCCCTAAGCCCACAGTACAGTCAGCGTGTAGAGTACCTTGGGGGTAAGAATGATGACTGCACTTTTAAAATGACACAATTGACAAAAAGTGATTCAGCAATATATCGCTTCAGGTTCCTGACTGTCAGAGAAGACGGAAAATATACTGGTACACCTGGTGTCACACTGACAGTTACAGGTAATTATAATCATGTATTCTATAGGCTCAGTCCAATCTCATCCCACAGTGAAATAAACAGACAGATGAGGGAGGCATGTTTTACTGTTTGATTTGACCTATGCAGATCTACAGGTGGAAGTGAATCCTGACACAGTGACAGAGGAACAGTGGGTGACACTGACTTGTAAAACCACCTGCATTCTGAGTGGCAGTCCAGCCTTCATCTGGTACAAGAACGGACGTCACCTATCTAAGACCTACCAGAACTACCTGTCCAATAACTACCTTCAGTTCAAAGCCAGCAGTGAAGATGCAGGAAGCTACTCCTGTGCTGTAAGAGGCCATGAGAATATCCCTTCCCCTGCAGTGACCCTCAGTGTGAGATGTGAGTATAAGATTACTCTTGTGTATTTTACTTTCCTTTTAAGACAAACCGCATGGGTTTCTTCTAAAAGAGCAATTAAGCACTTCTTTCTGCAGTGACTTTAACATGTGGCCAGAGCCACTTAGCAAGACCTTTTTTTGCACACACAAAGACCTGGAATTTCTTTGAAAAGAGCAGTGAAGATTTACTTACATTAATGCTTCCTGAAAAGACCAGTCATGGTTCTGAAAAAGAGCTTGCCAAAAATAGGTTTGATTTCATGTATTTGATTTTAGAAATAAACACTGTGCGGGTGATGATTGACAGCTTATACATAGAGATTATCATTATTTATGATATCATTACTGTAGCAAGGACAGTTGTTCCGTTCCCATATTTGATATACACTGGTTTGGAATGGTCCAGCTTGAATTTATAGGTAAGCAGGTTTGTTATACTGTATGTAAAAATGCAGGTGTCAGTCACGTAGTAAAACAGCAATATATACATTTTATTAAAGTTCCTTCATATTATTAAAAACATTTCTATATGTCGCCATTGTAAATGGATAAATGTACAGATTTTCTGATCACTGTTTAACTGAGTCAAGTGTAAGGCTTGTTAAGTCCTAACACGGAAGCAGCCAAAAATACAAGTATTCTTAAAATATGTCTCATTAGGTTTCGTATATCAGTCTCATAAAATATACTTAATTATCAATTTGGAATTTCAATTAATAATTAAATGAATAATTACAATTAAATTACAATATTAATAGTTAATTCATCTTAATGAGATCACAACATAATATTGATGACCTAACCAAGGGATTTTTTTATTTTACCTTTATTTCACCAGGTAGTCCCATTGAGATCATTGATCTCTTTTCAAGGGAGACCTGGCCAACATAGCAGAAAATAAGTTACAGACAGAACATACAGTACACAACAGAAAAAACTAAAGGAAAGTGCATTTGGAAGTCAGAAAATACACACCTACACACATTGACAAGTACCAGCTGAATAATTTAACATTTCACCTATGCAAGCTTTAAAATCAGGTAGAGGAACCATTTCGCTTAGTTTCAAGTCTTTTTGGAGACTATTCCAAGCATCAATGTTCTACGCTGGCCACTGCGACCAGGGTTTAATTCCACCGGCCACGCCAGAGCCGGCTCTGGCTGGGAGTGCCAGTAGATGGAGGCAATTGGCTGTCCATCCCTGGGAGGACGGAGGGAAGCCAACATGAGTTCGCTCCGTATAGTCACAGAGCTACAGCAGCAAACCCACAATACGAGGGGGGGATTGACATGAAAAACAGAGGGTATAATTGGCTACTAAAGCCAAGAAAATGGGATAAGAGGTTGGCTCAATTCAAGAGGCTCATTGCTAAAATGAATTCAGTAGGAATTGCAGGAGTAGTTTCAGAGTGGGTTTATAATTGGCGGCAAGGGCGAATACAAAGAGTAACAGTAGGTGGGGCCGTATCTGACCTCGGTGCTGTGGGCAGTGGTGTCCCGCAGGGATCGGTGCTGGGACCTCTGCTCTTCCTTATTTACATAAATGATCTTGATATGGACGTTAGTAGCAAAATAGTTAAATTTGCAGATGATACTAAACTTGGGGGTTTGGCAAACAGTTTGGAATCGACTAAAGTAATCCAAGATGATTTAAACAAAATCCAAAAATGGGCGGATACATGGCAGATGACATTCAATATTGCTAAATGTAAAGTTATGCATGTGGGAAATAAAAACATTAGACAGGAGTATTTTATGGGAGGAGAAAAGTTAGGTGTTCAATTTGAAAAAGACTTAGGAATTGTAGTTGATCAAAGCCTCCATCTCCATCAAAGCAGTGTGCTACAGCAGTGAAAAAAGCCAACAGGATGCTGGGATACTGTCACACGCCACGAGACAAACCCTGGATGGGAACAGAGCAGACTGGAGACACAGAGTGGAGTTTGTCGGTCTACGCGCCGGATTTTATTTATTTTGTCCTGTCTCTCCCCCCAGACATGGGGAAGAGACAGTGGGAGTGCAGGTTAACATATAACAAACACAAACAGACACAAAATCTTCACCCTACTCGCCACAAAGCTTTCGGGTAAAAACAACAAACTAAAATAACAAGCTAAAATAATCATAACTTACGGGACACCGCGCCTCTTCCTCCGGAGTTCCCCTGGAACCTCCCCAGGCACACAAATATCCAGTGACCTTTCAAGTGTTTCCCACCCATGCATACTGAGACACTCAAACTTTGCAGTTCTCTTTCCCATTCATACAGAGACACTCACCACTCCCCACAGTGAGAGTTCTGGCAACCAGCCCCAAGACACCCTCCACTCTTCCAATGAGAGTTCTTGGGCTGTTGCCCAGAAACACTCTCCACTGCCGAGTGCGAGCTCTCTTTCAATAAAACTGAGTGCAAGAGGCGGACCCTCTTTAAGGGCACCCTCTCGCTCTCCTCCACAGTCACACCGAGGGCGAGAGGCGGACACTCTTAATGCACCCCCTCTCCCTCTTCCCCACACACACAGGAAGCACTCTACTCAGTCACTTTCAACAAACGCACACAAAACTCCACAATCATCAAACATCACTCCACAATACAACAATCCACAACAATCCACAACATATGGGCATGCGCACTCACACAATAATGACTAGACAAACTCTCCATACACACGCAAGACAAAGACTAACTGATTCCCCACTCGCCCCACCTGCTCTTAAATAGGCTTAGTCTCTGCCCGGCTCAGGTGGGACTCATGAGGCAATCACCCAATCACAATCATTTACTCACATTCTCACACAGACACCCAATCAGCCAATTGACTTCCATATCTGATGGACTGATTGATACCAATTAAATAATTAAATAATAATTAAACCAATTATGGCCTTTGCAGCAACGTTCCGGGCGACAATTCACTCTCACACCCTGTGAGAGTGCCAAACCTGCCCCCGGAAAGTCTCCCTGCTCCAAAGGCCTCCACAACATGTAAAACACAGACAACCATGCCACTCCCACGTGGCCTAGACCGACGTCCTCCACAGATACATAGCAAAAAGTATTGAGTATAAATCAAAGGAAGAGGCCTGGCGGATGGCGCAGCGGTCTAATGCACCACGATTCGGAGTGGTGTGCGCTGCCCGTCAGGGACGCGGATCGAAACCCGCGTCTCTACCAGACTGGCCCTGGTCGTCAGCCCGATTGGAGGCGGAATTTGGCTGTCCGCCTCCGGGGAAGGGGGGAGGGAGAGCCGGCACGAGTTCGTCGAGGAGAAGGTTAAGCAGTCCGTGGAAGATTTCCCGTCTTAAAAGATGCGGGAACACTCAACCGGGAATGTGTGTCTCGATCCCGGAGGACGGGCGACAGACTCGTGAGGGTGGGGAATTGAAGTAAATAGAGGGTTTAATTGGCAACCAAATTGGGAGAAAAATGGGGAAAAAATCTGAAATACATTTATAAGAAATAAATCAACGGAGGTTATATTAATGTTATATAATGCCTTTGTCAGACCGCACTTAGAATACTGTGTGCAGTTCTGGGCACCGCACTCCAAGAAAGATATAGAAGCTTTTGAAAAAGTCCAAAGAAGGGCAACTAAACTGATACCTGGTATGAAAGGTAAATGTTATGATGATAGACTTAAGGCACTCAATCTATTTAAACTTAGCAAACGGAGACATAGGGGGGATTTGATTGAAGTTTTTTCATTCCTAAAAGGGATTAACAAAGTAAAATACCAAAGATTTTTTAAGATAAGTGGGTTCAGCAGAACAAGAGGCCACAGGTCGAAATTAGTTAAAGGCAAATTCCGCACAGATATTAGGAAGTTTTTCTTTACACAGAGAGTTGTCAATGCCTGGAACAGCTTGCCAGGTCGGGTAGTAGAGGCAGAAACGCTTGGGCTATTCAAGTCCAGGCTAGATGTAGTACTAGATACTCTTTAGATTAGGACATGACGAGCCTAGATGGGCCTAGGTGTGGTGTAGTCTACTACTAATGCAGGCAGTGAATGAGCAGCTATGATAGTTACAAAAACAATGGTAAAATCTATGGTACAGTCATGAACTATGATACATTTTACAACAGTTTGTACAGTCAGTACAGAACAATCAGTTCATTGCTAACTGTGCTATGTCCAGATGCTACAGTCTAACTGTTGTTTGCTCCGCGATCCGCGGGGTTCCATGCATTTCGGGTTCTGAAGAGACATGGGAAGTCCTAGGAGGCAGGGCCAAATTATTGGAGATGAGTTTTGAAGAAGGAAGCGTCATCGATATTGCTAGAATTCCTTTCTGCTTTGTTTGCTGCTACATTGTCTGTTGATTTCGAAAATTTGTCAGGAAGTTGGATGATGCAAAGTGGTGGAGGAGGAACAGAGCAGGAAAACCTTAAATGTTCATTTGTTGCTCAAAAGTTATATGAAATTGAAATTGCATTTCAAACACATAATTTTATGTTGAATGTGCAGTCCCTACACAAGTAAGCTCACATTACACACGTATCTAACTTTCATTCCCTCTTTCAGATGCTCCTAAGAACACCTTGGTATCAGTCAGTCCCTCTGGTGAAATAGTGGAGGGCAGTTTAGTGACTCTGACCTGCAGCAGCAATGGCAACCCACCAGTGCAGTGGTACACCTGGTATAAGACTGGAGTTGTATGGAAAGGATCAAAGCAGAGTTACACCATTAAAGACATACAACCCTCAGACTCTGGAGAGTACCACTGTGAGGCAATGAATAGGGTTGGGACAAACTCATCTCCTCACATACGTCTCAAAGTGCAGTGTGAGTAAGATCTTACAATAATTTAACATAACCTCAGGCAGTAAAAACAGATATTTCTGGTATTTTGGAATATTGCAGCATTTTCATTACTTTGTTTGTCTCAAAAAGGACAGACAGCAAATAATTGATTCTACATGCAACGAGCTCATAACAACATTTTTTTTCTATTAATTACCGATTGCTGTCTGATCCTGTGAGTGACTATAAAGCACATGGATCATTATAAAATGTTATTACAACCAATCATGACACATTTTAACAATACATATACCTGGTTTTGAGGGAGCCTTTTTTAGACATGTGTTAGATGCACTGTGGTACTATATTTATTTTATTCACTTAGGTGCAAAGGTGGATATAGACCATGGCACAGTGACAGAGGGACAGAGTGTGAAACTGAACTGTAGAATCACCTGTACTGTTTGGAGTTACAGCCAAACCTTCATCTGGTCCAAGAATGGACAATATCTACATGACACCAATCAGCAGCTCTGGTTCTCAGCCAGCAGTGAAGATGCAGGCAGCTACTCCTGTGCTGTAAGAGGCCATGAGAATCTCCCTTCCCCTGCAGTGACTCTCAATGTGAAATGTGAGTATGTGAGGTCAAACCTGCATTTTACTTTCCTCTTAAATGCAAAGACCAAATTTTTTGAGCAATAGTTTACTGCATGCTCAAAAGACATGCAAATATATTTGAATAATAGCCTGAAAACAATTGATTAATGAAGAGCTCAATTTTGGCATACCTCAAAATCAACCAAGAAATGGTTAGCTGACAACAAAACTAGTGTTGTGCAATGGCCAGCTCAGTCTCCAGACATGAACCCAATCAAAAATGTGGGGTTTTAATTGATGAGGTCAGTCCACAAGCACAAGCTGAAGGATCTGAAAAGATCCCCCCAATTTGTTCACCAATCTCTGTAGTTTCATCCTTGTGAAGGGATGGTGCACAAAGTACTGAAAACAGGGGTGTGAATAATTGTAACACATATCTTTGTGTGGAAAATAACTTGATTATTTGTTTAAAATAGTGTTAAACCATCTGAGCAACATTTTTTGGGAACATATAATATAGCCCACTACCTGTATAGTTTATTTTAATATAGCCTTTTTTGCTATTGTTATAATATAGAAAGAAGTTGCATTGCATCAGTTACATTGCATTAAATGTTTATGGCCAGTCTAATTTCCAATGCCACTATAGAAGCACATATAAAAAAACATAAAAAACAAGCAAACACAATAGAAAAAGTACATCCACTTAATAAAGCAAAATACCAAATAACAAAAAAAACAACTGTAAATTACATGAGAGCAACCAGATATAGTTAAAAAAAGAAGAAAGAATAACAAGTCTATAAAAAGTACAGAAGTTCTTTCATCTGAAAGCTCTTGTGTGTGGTAATAAATCCAGGCCTTCTATAATTCAAACCTGGGATGGAGCATATCAAATATTATCTAAATAATTCTGTATTTATGTTTAACCATTAAAATTATAGCACTGATGATTATCGTTATCATTATTGATTAATTACTATTTATATGTGCACAGACAGTTGAAAAACCTGGAGGAGGCAGGATTCGAACAAAACAATGATTTTATTAAAGGAATCTTGACAAAAACACAAAAAAGGGTGGGGTAATTGTAAAAAACACACATCCAGTTCACAATCCTTCTCTTTGTTGTAGTCCGCAATCCAAGTCAAGGTAAGGTAAGTTCCTCGGTACACAAAACGGGTTCCTCAAAGCAAGCCAAACAGCAATTCTCTTTCTCACCCACTCATCACTACTTCTAACACACCAACCTGCTCTATCCCAGTGTCACCCCAAATAGTCATTTAAATAGGCCTCTAAATTAGAATCATCTGGCCACAGTCCCAATAGCGTCATCTGCTTCAGCTGGTACTCAGGTGTGGGACTGCAGGTTGCTGGGAAATGTAGTCCTTTTCGGCTCCAGTGGCTCCAATGAGTGGGCCAGGCAGCCATTTCCTTGGGCAGCCCCTTGGGATGTCACAATGCACAATATGGCTCTTAAAACATGTATAATTGACATAGAGGCTATTACATCTAAAAATGTCTTCTAATACATTTCTTCACTTCTTAATTTCTGCACTGTAAGTCTATGATGAGGTTGTGTAGTCACTGAATGATTTTTTTAACTGTGAAAGTGTGGCATTTATAACTACAAGACCTTTCATTTTCCTTTACAGATGCTCCCAAGAACATTTCAGTGTCAGTCAGTCCCTCTGGTGAAATAGTGGAGGGCAGTTCAGTGACTCTGACCTGCAGCAGCAATGCCAACCCACCAGTGCAGAACTACACCTGGCTTAAGAAGGCTGGAGATATAAGCTCATGGAGAGGATCAGAACAGAGTTACAGGATTAAATACATCAAACCCTCAGACTCTGGAGAGTACTTCTGTGGAGCAGTGAATGGAATTGGGCCAGGAACATTTCATTCAAATCTCATTTTTCTCAGTGTGCAGTGTGAGTATATCAGGGTTGGGTCAATTCCATTTCTATTCAGTCAATTCAGGAAATTAATTGAAATTCAATTAATGACTTAAAACAACCCTCCAAATAGAATTTCAGTTAATTTCCTGAATTCACTCAATTAAAATACAATTGACCGAACCCTGTCGGCAGGGACAGCGCCAGAAAATTTTGGTTGGGGGTGCTAAGGGGGTGCTTTATGGTTTTGAGGGGGTGCTCATGAAATGTAGACACCCGTGCAGGTCACGGGCGTGCAGACCACGGCTATGTAGGCAACATTACTACGCATAATGTTTAAACCATCTAGTCAGATATTACAGCACAGCTACTACAACAAGCATGCTATGCATTGATTTAGCTTATGTACTGTCATCTTACGCACTCAAAAAGTAATACAATGACCCAGACCCTCAATACCAATAGCCAGGAAAACATTGTCACAACATGACAGATAAACACTGCTTAGACCATCTCACTCATTGCAAAATCAGCGGGAGCTTGTGTTGGCTCGATTTCTTTTAGTTTTTTAGGAAAAAGTAATGAGGGACGGAGCCCGAAAAAAATGTGTACAGCACCTGCACTGATTCAAATAACTCTGCCACCAGTTGTATGTTTTTAACGCAGTCCACCAAAACAAGATTTGGACAATGAGCATGGCAATGGATATACAGTGCCTGTGGGACATCTTTTCTGAATTTATCTGCTACACCGTTATGACAGCCTGACAGCTGCGCCGTCATAGCATTGAAGAGCGCATGTATTGTGGTCAGTGTTGCATTTATTAAGTGTCAGTTTGATTGTTTTTAAAAGCGAATCAGTGTCTAATCCATCAGCTGGAGTGAAATGTAGGAATTCTTCCAGTGCAACATCATTGTGCAAATAGCGTGCCACCACAGACACCTGTTCTTTTTTGCTGACGTCCTTACTTTCATCAACTATCAATGCAAACAGTCCAGCTTCCTCTATTTCACTACTTATTTGCTCCCTAACCATATTTGCCGTAATTTCAATGAACTCGTTCTCTATATCATGGTGAGTATACTTCGCATTTCTGGGATTGTCTGATATTTTTTGCGAGATTTTTATGTTTTGTCGAACTTGCCTCCCCCCACACACACAGGGCCTCTACTATGGAATTATAAAATACTAGTCGGCTGGTAGTTATTTTGATTCAAGGTGTTTAATGAAAATGTACAATTGTAAGGAAATGCTTGGGGGGGCTGCGCCGGTGCTATGCAAATTCCTGAAGGGGCTACAGCCCCGGGAAGCCCCACCCTGGCGCCGCCATTGCCTGTCGCTGCCAGATGCAGGGACATGCAGATTGGAGACACCATGCTCCTATGCTTTCGGAATGGCGATAGTGTTATTGTGAGGTGTGCACTTGCACCATGCCCTGCTTGCATTAGCACTGTTAAGTATCAAAATTGATTTGTAAATACTTTCTTGTCTGTGTCAGAACTTGCACCTGCCCTGGCTAATTGTGTTTGTATCCTTAGAATATGGCCCTATATGTTCCTGCTGCCAGTGATTTCTCATGCAGTTCCTTTAAATTGCTGCAATGTGCACCCTGGCTTCAAAAAATCCCTCTAGGGAAATAGTATGTTAGTGTCCACAGTGCACAAACAGTCACTTAAAGAGAACAGGAAACTCTGTGTCTTGAGCTGAAGCAAGCCCCATGCAGGTTAATCATAGTTATTTTTAGGTGAAGATGTTTTTCAATATGCAAACTAAAACATTGTTTCTTGCATAATTGGCTCTACAGCTGTTTGAGATACAACACATTGAGTGACAATTAAGGGGAGGTGGGGGAAGGGATTTCCCTTAAACACATTTTTTGTTGTTTTCAGATGCTCCCAAGAACACCTCAGTGTCAGTCAGCCCCTCTGGTGAAATAGTGGAGGGCAGTTCAGTGACTCTGACCTGCAGCAGCAATGCCAACCCACTAGTGCAGAGATATACCTGGTTTAAGAAGAATATAGCTATACCAACAGAATCAGGGGAAAGTTACACCATCACTAACATCAGCCCTGAGGACAGTGGACAGTACTACTGTGAGGCACATAACAAGCATGGAACGCAGAACTCTACTGCTGTGACTATGGATGTTCAGTGTGAGTATATTATTTTATAGATGATGTATTTGCTTATCCAACAGCATCACGTACCCATCATTATACAGAGGAACTTTGAACACTTACAGCTATACAGTTTCTGTGACCCATCAATATTACTGGATATGTCTTGGAGAAATAAAGGTTAATGTGTGTGGTAAAACAGTATCATCACATGGACAAAAACTCACAATCTTTTCAAGCAGAGTGGCAATATTTTAACTAAAGTCCCAATACAGGGGCCTATGCATTCATGGGTTGATGATTAGCATATTTGAGTATTTGTATCCATGAACACACCTTATTCCTGGCCCAGTTTTTTATTTTTATTTTGCCTGATTTGTAAACCCACAGTTTTTTAACTGAGCTGTGTAAGTGTGGCAATTATATATAACTACAAGGCCTTTCATTTCCTCTTTCAGATGCCCCCAAGAACACCTCAGTGTCAGTCAGCCCCTCTGGTGAAATAGTGGAGGGTAGTTCAGTGACTCTGACCTGCAGCAGCAATGCCAACCCAACAGTGCAGAGATGCACCTGGTTTAAGAAGAATATAGCTATACCAACAGAATCAGGGGAAAGTTACACCATCACTAACATCAGCTCTGAGGACAGTGGACAGTACTACTGTGAGGCACATAACAAGCATGGAGCTCAGAACTCTACTGCTGTGACTATAGATGTTCAGTGTGAGTACATTATTGTATCCGTCATGCATTTGCTTATCCAAAAGCATCATGTACACACCATTATCCTGAGGAATTTAAAACATGCAGTTATACATCCTATGCATTCTGTGGCATGCTTATATTCCTGTATTTAGTCTGGAAAAACTGAAGATATCCACAGAGAGAGACAGAGGCATGATGGGCCTTAGGATGAAAGGTTGACACCTTTTTGCTTAGAGGGCATATAATCGATGAGCTGTGTCGCATTCTGGATTCAAATCCACAACCTTCTTAAATCCACTGTTATTATTTTGACCACATAATTCCATTCTATGTAGAGTAAGTCCATCTCAATCCAAACCACGGCCGCATCATATCTGCATCAAAAGTGTAAAGACACAGTCACAAGAGAGACTGCCATATCCTGTGTATCTCCATGAAATAAGCTTCCACAGAGTTTAGGAATAGCTTGTTCTCATTTGAAGTTAATTTACACACTTTGCTTCCTTTTAAGTAAACAGCTCTGCAACCACTATATTCTAAATGCGATATTAAATGATAGTATACATGTAATTTCTGTTTCAGATGCTCCCAGGAACATCTTGGTATCAGTCAGTCCCTCTGGTGAAATAGTGGAGGGCAGTTCAGTGAATCTGACCTGCACCAGCAATGCCAACCCACCAGTGCACAGATACACCTGGTTTAAGAAGAATGAAACTGGAGTCTGGCAGACAGGATCAGAACAGAGTATAAACGTTTCTCACTTTAGATCCTGGAACAGTGGACAGTACTACTGTGAGGCAGAGAACAACCTTGGAGTCCAGAATTCTATTGCTCTGCTGGTCACAAAACAAGGTATGGTCAGACTTAATTTTTACTTGGGTGGAGACAATACACTTACGCTCATAATATGCTTTTGATCATGATACTGAGGCTACGATCTGATACAGGTTGTGATACAGTGATGAAGCAGTGCCATGCACATGTGCGGTGTAGTATAATGGTTTGGGCACTGGGCTTGTAACGCAACAGTTGTCAATTAAATTCCCAGCTGGGGCACTGGCATTGTACCCATTGTACCCTTGAGCACAAGGTACTTAATCTGAATTGCTTCAATAAATATTCAGCTTTGTAAATGGATTGTATGTTAAGAAATGTAAACTGTGTAAGTTGCTCTGGATAAGGGCATCTTCTAAATGCCTGTAATGTAACAATTAATACATTGAAATTGCAGCATTCAATTCACATTATTGTTACCATTTATGGTATCACTGAACCATGAACACAATAAAGCAACATATAAAGTGTTTGATGAATATGTGATTAAAATGTTTTACTCCGTTGTTTAAACATGTTGCTTCTTTTATAAATATATAAAACAGTTATTTTGTCAATGAGTAATTTCTTGCCAAGGTGATTGTTTTAGCAGTAGCCATAGCTACAATAATATAAATTCAAGGCCAGCCACCATACCTTGTGGAAGCCTTTATTTGTAAAGTTTCAGAAATAGCATGACATAGACCAGGTAGAAACTGGACCATGGGTCTCCAAGACAGGTTGCTGCATGAAGTAATTAGAACAGTAGGGTACCAGTTAACGTTGACTGTGTAGTATAATGGTTAGGGAACTGGGCTTGTAAAGCAAAAGTGTCAGGTTCAATTCCCAGGTGGGATACTGCCATTGTATCTTTGAGCAAGGTACCTGCATTTCTTCAGTAAATATCCAGCTGGATTGTATGTAAATAAAATGTTGCTCTGGATAAGAGTGTCTGTAAGGTAGTAGATGGCATTCTTTCCCACGGACTAAATAAACTCAATACTGTCTCCAGTGATGATAAGTTTGACATAATATGTTAAATCAAGGTCATTTAAGATCCAATAGTCTTTATAACAAAGTGTGGGAGTGTGTACCAGTGTTGCAGCAATGTAGATTTATTTTAAACGTTCAACAGGTGTTTAGACAGATTTTTACAATTGTATGTTACATTTCGTAACTGATACAAGTACATTTCTGTGCCTTTGCTCAGGAGGTCAGTCATCTGTACTTATAGTGGTTGGGATCACTATCTTTGTGGCTCTCTTGCTTCTAGCTGTGTTTGTGTGGATGAGGTAAGTGTGAAAATTCATCCTTCTCAAAGTCACTCTGCTGAGATTTGATTACAAACTCACAGTTTTCAATAAGCATACATTTTTGTATACTTATTGAAGTCCTTGTGCTCTGACTGTGTCCTTGTGAGTCCTTGTGCCCTGACCGTTTTACATTTTGGATTATTGCAGTGTTAATGTCACAGACTATGACTAATGGGTTTTATGACCCAATATGTTTTTTATATAACTTGCCTGTCTTAAAACACAGGTGAAAGAGGCCTGATGTACCCATATGTGAAAATATGTGGTCATTTAGTGGCCATGATCTCTGATGTTCTTTCAAAATGCACATGACTAGCTTCATTGTGTGCTGAATGTAAATATAAGAATGATACAGATGCATGGCTGTTATTGTCTATACCTGTTGTTATTGGTTATTCTGAATGTAGATTTCCTTTGTCCTTTTTAGCTTCTTCTCTGCTCATGTGTTTCTTTCTTCATAAACAGGGTGAGAAACTCTGCAAACGAGGCAGAGTGCGCAGCAGTGGATAGAGAGGTGAGTCAATCAAAATGTGATGACAGGAGGCATATGGGTAACTGCCAAAATAAAGGAAACACTTGCGTAAATGAAGGTTTCTGGTGGCTCTGTTATGGTCTGGGTAGCATATTCCTAGGTGCACTGAATGCCTTAGAGGGCAAGGTAAATGCCAATATATACAAAGCCATTCAGAGTGATCACCTTCATCTTATGGTGAAGTAAATTATATTTGACAAAAATGGAGTAACAAGGGCTTCATAATAACCAGGCTGCCATAAAAATACACAACAGGGCCTACAGCTTCCTCATAATGTCTACCTCAAACCACAGAGGATTATGATGCATTTATTTATTTATTATTTGTTATTATTTCGATAATGGATTTCATGCCCCCTGTGTTGGAAAAAGTTGTTATGGCACATGCGGAGCAGTTTCACGCATATACAGTGAAGCAGCTTGCATCCACATTGAGACATCACTTTGAGATCTTCCGTAATGAAAAGCACTCTACAAATATTTATTATTATTATTATTGTGAGTGTGGTGTGGCTGGGAATGTTGTCAGATCAAGCAAAGAGCAGTATGGGACTATACCATTTTCTGTGTGTCATTTTTCAGTGTGTTGGCACGCCTCACAGAAATGTTTCTGAGGTTAATTAAGGGCCTTCCCCTTTTAAGGACTGAGTTTCATGTCCTCACATGATAACAATTGATATGTGTGGTTTAGGTAGTGGTATAGTGGTATAGTTACAGTGTGTGTGGTATAATCATCCATTTGATATTTTTTGTATTTATGTAATTTCCTTTGTAGATTCAAGTTCAAGAGCAAAGCTTATATTAGATTTTTTAATATCCTAACCATAATAATACAACTTTAATACCTTTGTTGTTTATTTCATGTCAGATTAAATATATTATTTGAGTAAATATCAAATATTTACAATTCTAATGTGATCAATACAGTCAATAAAGACTTAAGAAGAGGTGAGTCTATAAAGAAGAGACAGAAGGTGGTGATAGGCTATCTAATGGGGGCGTGTAGCTCATTCCAGCACTGAAGAGCTCACTGTAATGAGCAGGTGCTTACTGTGGAACATTCCCATCCTTCATCTGCCTCTTTTCTTTACCCTCCAGGAAAATAACCACCCCCTTTATGGAAATATCTCAGGGATGATTATGACTCACACTGCAAAACAGGGCACAGACAGAGGCAATGATGAAGTAGCACTTTACTCCACCGTACAACCTGCTACCACCAGCAACCAGGAAGAGATTCTATATGCCACTGTTCAGCATCCACACCCCCAGAGTGAGAACAATGTTGAGTACACCAACATTCGATTCCCCCGCTGCAGTACTGGTGAGAATGAGAATAGGTGAGAATATCCCCCCATTACACCTGTGCTGACTATCACTGTGTCACTCCAGCAGCTTTTGTCGTAAACTGCTCTCTCTCTGAGTCAGTGGGAAAGGGAAACTCACTCAATGAACTGGAGTCATGACAGTGCCACAGCACTCTTACTTGACCTATGTCATGAAAATGCTTTCCAACACACACTTCTTTTCAAAATGGTACTATACATGGCTTCATTTAATTTAATCTTAAACTTGGCAGGACAGTGGGGTTGGTTGCTGAGAATGTAAATGTTTTTTCAAACAACATACAATTTTATCTTGTTAGCCTGTTGTTACAGTAAGTGAAATATCTATACAGGCTACAATTGCATACCTGGATACCATACATACCATGGAAAATAGGCTTTCCAAGTGAGGGCCAAGTTGTTCATAAAAATAAGCATACATGATATAACCAAAATATAACCAAATATAACATATAACCAAAAGTTGACTTATGCCATTTTACACCTATATATAAAAATATATTTAAAACAAGCTGTTCTTTTTTTCTCCACAGATCAACAGCGCAAACAGCGGATAATGATTCTGTTATCTACAGCACGGTTTCCAAAAGTACAACCTGGACATAAATTGTCTATGGTCTATGAGAGGCTGGAAGAGAGCTATCTACCTACAGGTAACTGTCAAAGTAAAGGAAACACTTGAGTAAATAAAGGGTTCTCTGTGGCTCTGCTATGGTGTGAGGTGAATTTTCCTGGCATGGTTCAGGTCCACTCAACCCCTTGGAGGGCAAGGTAAATGGCAATAAATACAAAGCCATTCTGAGTGATCACCTTCATCCTATGTTGAAGCGTTTCTATCCTGATAGGAGTCATCGCTTCCACAATGACAATGCCCCCATCCACAGGGCGCAAGTGGTCACTTAATTGTTTGATGACCATGAAAATGATATAAACCATATGCCATGGCTGTCTCAGTCGCCAGATCTCAACCCAGTTTAACACTTAAGGGAGATTCTGGAGCAGTGCTTGAAACAGCCTTTTCCACCAAATAATGGAATTTCCTAGGTCCACTGCAGCTGTTGTGGTGGCCCATGGTTGTCCAACACCCTATTAAGACACTTTACGTTGGTGTTTCCTTTATTTTGGCCGTTACCCATACCTAGCTAACACACATGGCCGTATCTACCATTGCGGACACAAGGTCATGACCTCAGTATTTTTTTACATACTGATTCTGTGTAATACTTAATAAAAGTGGTGAACTACTGTACATAAAATGACTTCACTTCGGTATAGCAAAGATTTTGTACAAAGCCAAGATTACTGCTCGCTTGCCTGATCACCGTCATCGTCATTACCTCTCTGTGTGTCTGGTGGTGAAGTGGACCCATCCCGAGCAAGTGGATATCGTCGTTCCTACAAAATCTTTGCTCAGCAAAGATGACATCAGTGATGCTTGGGGTGACTTTTTCAAGTCATAAAATCCTGCCTTAATCCAAACGTTGTCGGTAGTGGAGAACAAAAGGCAGGGAAAGCAGTAAAGGCGATTCTTCGTAGCACAGCCACACAGCCAGTCTTTTCGTTGCTACTACTCTATTTGAAACGACCGTGTGATTTTCTGTCCGTTTGTTTGAAGTAGGTCCTTAATCTTGTATGTTATGTTTCAATGTTTAACCAATGAATAGTGTTTCGGCCAGAAATGGCCAGTGCTATGCAAGTCACATCAAAATTATGAGATATACATATTTAACCTCCTCAAAAAGTAATTATTTGAAATTATCATCATAACACTGACTATCATTACAAACTTGACCAGATATTTCAGGTTTTTGTCCATATAGGACAGGTTTCCCTTGATATTACACCACTCATTTTTCATTACAAAGCACAAAATATGCACTAATTATTCATCAAACTGTCCATGATGGTCATAATGTGCTTTTTAAAGCATTTGCTGGCATGTTTTTAGTATCTTACACATGTAATGTTTGTCTTGCATTTGATGAGGGGCAGATTTGGCACAATAACATCCATTATGACCTGTAACTCACATCAACGGATTGACGGACTACAATGAATCAGACACTTTAGACACTCAGTTTCAGACACTTCCTCTTCTATTTCACTGTCATTATCATTGTCTGTACATGAGTTCTGCTCATGTTCCTCTTCTGACAATTGCTTCTGAGTGATTGAGTGAGTAAATAGGGAGTGGGACCTTTTTTATATCAGTGTTGCCCCTCTCAGACAGCAACAGTGTGGATTGTACATGTACATTATTTTTCAGTTTTTGGTAACCTAAACATTTTTTTTTTTTTTTTACCTCTAGCAGTTTACCCGTTACCTTTGTACCATTTCAGGTTATTCACTGGACTTGAACTGCTTAAATTTCAGTGTTCTAAAACTTTTTACCGGTAGTATATTTATAAGCATGCCTTTAGTTCAAATAAAAGTAAGAAAAAATATTTGCATCTATTTGGGATAGTCTTTATGTTTGTGGTGAGAGCAGTGTGTGTGTGTGTGTGTGTGTGTTTGAGTGTGTGTGTATGTGTGTGTGAGAGAAAAACAAAGTGGCCCTCTTATTTATACTAGCTGCTAGTTCATAAAGGCCTATTCTCCTTTGTGGCCCAAACTGGCCGAAGCATGAAAATGGGGTGCAACGTGCTTATAGAAATAAACAAAAACATCAAGATGTCCTTATTCTGTATAGAAGATCATGACCCCAAATTAGGCAAAGTCACCAGGCCTCAGGCTAAAACAAATATGTTAACCAGCCTTTTTGTGATGATAAACACCTACATTCGGGTCAAATCTGTCCAACATAATACAAGGGTTTAAGCTCAGGCATTGGTCTTCCATTGTTTATCACTCTCTGTTTTGATTGAAAATCCAATTTTTAGAAGATTTTAAGGTTAGATATAACGTTTTCCATTTTGCAGATCATATGATGTAGAGCTATTCAGGATGAACGAAACGAGAATAATAAAGCTAAAGGGAGTTGTAGCCGCAGTGCATTTTTTTTGCCTGCATCTGTAATTTTGCTAGAGCTAGGTAACGTAGAGGGATAGCGAGCTTCACCAATTACGTGGGCTCAAGATCTCCCCCCTCAGTGCGGCAGATGTAATTGCTACCTCACCTGGTGCTTTTTCATTGCAGTTTTATGACGAGACCAGCGAGCCTAAGTATCTTATACACATACGTGAAATAAATTACCTAGACTATGGAAGGCGAGGACATGTAATGAAGGGTTCTACGAACACTACATTGATGACATACAGAGAGATAGTAACAGGCACGCACTTATTGCCCGTGCTCCAGCCAGTTTCTAAAGGGTTGCGCCTTCAGAGGGGAGGCAGAGCTCGTCGCTGCCGCACCGCTCGTATCAACCTGTATTTGCAGCTGAGCTCCGCAAATTTGGCGATTTTGACTATAAAAAATGATTGGAATCATACAGAAATGACATTTATAACACAGATCAGTGGAGAAATATTAATATTTATTTTATTTTATTATTATGCTTTTTTACTTTTCGTAACAGCTATTTTCATTGGCGTATGACGGGCGAGGCTCTGCCTCCCCTGACCACACTTCCCTGGTCAAATATTTTCAAAAAATATTTGTGAAGTCTGCAGCTATAGCGCAGGATTTTATAAAAAAATGTCAGATCAAATAAATGACTGGACTAATGAAATAATTAAGTGAAGAAGTTGGAATGAAATCCTGAAACAGATTAGCCCCTGTTGTACACCCAACTTAGGCTGTAGCTTAGCACTGGGTTTTTTTTTTTTTTTTGCAGACTTGAACAAGGTAATTAACCTTGATTGCTTCATTATATGAAATATGCTTCCAGCTATATGAATGGATAGGGGTGTCTGCTTATAAAATAAATATATATAAATAATATACATTTATTTGGTTAGCTGCAATTATTAACCCAGAATGAAAACTTTATATCGAAAGCCATCACATTAGATATAGAGATGCACAGTGTTTTAAGTTACTTTGATGGTTCTGGGTCTTGTTGTACTGTTATTTTGGGCATTTATTTGTATTTCGTTTTCACTATTTCCAAATGATTTCAGTTGGCTGCTGTTGAAAAAGTTCAAAATTGGTAAAATAATTATGCAGAAATTATGCATTAACTGTGATGTTAGAATATTTATGTTTAAATATACATAAGTGGATCAAAGACAGAACATGAGTATTAATGATACATTGTTTGATACTCTCCAGTGAAATGTATTTTCACATCAGACCAACAATATGACCTGCTGTGGTCTTCTTAACGGGGAACACATTTTATTGTTATAAACGGTATGCAGTTTAAAATAAAAATGAATTACCTCAATACATTTTTAATAAAACCGTCTGATGCAGGCAGCACAGAACTGAAACAATCATACAATGCATACAGATTGGATATGATTCACCCCCCATTGGGAGAAAATGTGCAGTAAATATAGAATCATTAACATACCAGTGGTTTTCTTGTTTTAACTGAGTGAGAAGACGAAAGGAAACTTTACACCCCCACCCCTTTCCTCCCCTTTTTCAGCCCTCTCGGGTCGGCCATCTTGGACCTTACTCCATACGTGAGCTGAGTTGGTTAAGGTCTGGTGCCTGTGTTACTGGCAGTGATCCCCAGGAAACCCACTACTTCAGAGAGTAGATTTTAGTCACACACCATTAGAGCAAATCTACACAGCTGGCAGAACATTCAAAACAGCACACAGCTGCTCAATTAAATTCAAATTCAAATCTGGCTTTAACGGCATGACACATACACATGACAGCTCAAACCTCGGGTCAACTGCTATCATGTGCCTTCCAGGTTTCTCGCATTTTCCTGTACAAGCCCAAAGTCTGTGTGTGCTATGTGTTTTTGGAAAGCTATTCACGGGGGCTTAGTTCTTTACCTCATCAGTGATGCTCTGCTTTGTACTCTCTACTCTGCCTTGAAGAAAATACACTTTTTAACTAAAGTCAAATGAACTGATTCATTTATGTGAAATATGAAAAAGACTGAACTGGCTGGTGAAATATACATAAATTATTTAAGTTTAATCTATTGATGATGAGGCAAATATCTGGAAGAATGACTACTTAAGAAAGTCTAATGTTGTAATCATTTAAAAACACAAGAAATTACAAGTTTTATATTTTGTATGTCTTTACTGTACAAACTAGGCCATAGAAAACCATTTCACACTTCACAAAGTGGTGACAGCCTAATGTTTCAGCTCAGTTTTAACGTGTTGTGGCAAAAACATGCCACCAAGTGGCTATAAAGTGTAAAAGCAAACCTGATAACAGGTGCACTTCCAACGCATTAGGACAAACACCATAATCACGCTCAAGTGTGAGCTTGCAGTTCTCAACTACTCCCACTGGTCATGTTATGTGAAAGGAAGGATTCAGTTCTATACAGTAAAGTTTTCACAAAAATGAAACTCACCCACAGCTACAATATCACCTGTATTGAATGTATCATTTATTCAAATTAATTGACACATTTCAGCAACCAAGCATTAATAATAATAATCAATCATGATAACTTTATTTAAAAGCACTTTTCATCCAAGGCACTCAAACTGCTTTTTGCATAAAACAAAGGAACAAAAAAAGTAATAAGTAATACATATTTATTCCTGGGCACTTTAAATAGTAAATAGAGTGCACAACAGGCCTCAGGAGCACAGTTTTGATTATTGGTTTAGGTTTGCAGAGGAACGTCATGGAGGGGAGGGGGGGCAAGGTGCATTAGTTAGTGGAAATATGGACCTGAGGATTTTAGGGAATTTATTTTCTGACTGAAGCCACTCAAGCCACAACCAGTACCATATCAACATGGACACCCAGTATTCCAAACACTGTCCAAAGTGAGGAAGACTGGACATTTTCTACATTGAGAGAGACCACAACAAAGTCAACAAGCAAGTTTCAGAGTGCATGTTTAAACAGTAGGTCTGTGATTGGCTGCTTAATGCGTCCAGAAATGTTCATTTACACAGCCATTCTGATACACATACGCTGCATAAAACCAATACCTTAGCAGACACTGGAGTGGCTTTAGTTTGACTAAAATGGGTTTGTACGGTTAAAATTGATAAGCGTGGTACGTTCGCTGCTTCATTTTAAATGGCTTTGAGGTTGAAGTTAAGTCTCATGATTTCTCACCCGTAGAAAGGAAAAAGTCCTACACAGGTACATAGAATAGAAAACACAAAAAGTCCTAAATATTTCAATGGATGATTTAAAAAAAGCTAATTCCATATGAAATAGCAACACTTGTGTGGTGGTATACACAATGGACATTGACTTTGTGAACCCTCTTTCTCAGAAAATGCTTTTGCATGTGTATAGTACAATGAATTATGTAGCCCAATGAAAAGTACAATAAATTTACCACACAAACACAATCAAGACAATACTCAGATTTAAGAAGTGAAGAAGATTTAGCACAAATATTGATGATGTAGCACCGCGCAGCAAAAGTGTTGGAAAAAAAAAAAAAAGTGAGACGAATGATATTGTGAGAAAAGTTGCAATACGTGAAATCAAATTGAATGCCCTGATAGTGATAAGAAAAGATTAATTGGGACTGAGAGGCTGATTGAAGGGGATGTTCTTCATACAGCAAGTTATATGCAGCAAGTTTTACCATGTAAAAACAATTGTATACTTCTAGCACTAAAACGAATGGCCTGTCAAAGTATTACCTATACTTTTTACAATTTTCTTTTTTTTTTTATTCAAAAAATTCCCCCCATTTTTTTCCCAAGTTAGTGGCCAATTATACCCTCTATGTGTTTTCAATTTTCGCCACACAAACTCGCCGCCTGTCTCTACGAGGCAAGCAAATTCTCAGAGGGCAGCGAACTCTGCGTCCTTCGAGACGGAATTCGCCCTATGTTCTGGAGACACCTTTACACGCTTCTCACTGATTTCATGCCGGCTCACCCTCACTCTTCCCCCTGGGGCAGAGAGCCAAACGCCGCCCCCGATCGGGGCTGCTCACCAGGGCTGGTCTGGTACAGGGTGGTTTCGAACCGCGGCCATGGTAGGCAGCTCACACTCGTAAAGGACCAGCCATATGAGTGTTAGACCACTATGCTATCGGAGGCCCCTTTTTTTTTTTTTTTTTTTTCTGAAACATTTCTTTGTCACCTTTCCCACCCCCACTCCCGACTGTATCAAAAACCAAGAGTGACTGAATATCACACTACTGGAAGAGGGCTAGAAGGCCACAAGGTCCGTGTGGTGGATTTTGCCATTGCCATTGTCTGACCTCTGCGGTAAGGGCAATGTAGCTGGAGAGATGGGCCTTGCAAGCTGCTTGCAGCAGGTGAACAAATATGTGCATTTCCCGAGAATGAAAATTATTGTGTCGGTGGAGACAGGTGCTGCCATTTTGGATGGTTGTAGTTGTTGAGTGTGCAATGCACTGGTCATGTTTTTCTATAAATGTTTTGTTCGTTCTGAATTATGGAATGCTCACTAAGGGCTTTATTCAGAGCTGACTGACTTAAGTACCTGCTTAAGTTCCTCCAGTTAATACAACAGTTGCATGGAAAAAGTGGGTCTTATTCAGTTATGTTACGCACGTGCTTAACTTAAATTGGGTGGAGTGCCTGAAAAAAAGCATTTGTGTACGCAAATGCATAGTCGCCGAGATGGAAAAGGAGGAAGAAAAGCAACGGAAGCCACATTTTTCAGATGAATTAGAAATACTGGTATCAAATTATCCTTCCCTTTTTTGGAAAGTGTAGTTATGTATGAAGTTGCCCTCTATCCTTTCCATTTTTTCCTGTACAGACATTCTTACAAAAAATGACCAGGTAGTGGAGCACTACTTATTCAACCATTTTTCTGGAACATCGATTATCCTCAAAGTCAGAATTGTTAACATCTCCAGACACACCTCTATTTTGGGAAAGCCCCTACCTAGACACACAACTTGCTAGGGGGCACTTAATTCCACAAACAAATTCAAAGTCTGAATATGAACAGACAGATGGTACGTAATTTGATACGTAACTTCTCTCCACTGTCGCATGCTTAACTTAACTCTGAATAGGGCCCTAATATTCAGAGTTGAATTAAGTGCGTGCAACGTGGAGATTGAAAATTACACACCTCACAGACAACAGTCTATTCTGCGCATCTAGGGAGGGGTTTTCCCAAATTAGAGGTGTGTCTGGAGATGTTTGCTATTCTGACTTTGACGTTAAGCAATGTTCTAGAAGTAAGGTTTAATAAGTGATATGAATGAGTGATTCGTTTTGCCTAACTGTTAATTACATGGTCACATGCTTTTATCATAACTGTGAGTTAGACGTGTTGCTTAATGGGCCACCCCCATTTTCTCTCGTAGTCAAGTAGTTTACCCACAGTCTGTATATGCATGTCTTACGAGCAACTAAAGCAATTTTATTGCATCCATTCTCTGTATACGATGGAGGGTCGCCTCTCTCCTGCACCTGTTTTTTGTGGTATGCAATCTGGTAGGGTGTGGTAGGGGGGAGAAATGACAATCAGTATAAAAACCTGACACAAAACCATTATATACTGAGAATTTGATGTGAAATGCACTCTGCTAATAATACTTTTTGCTCATAAGGAATAAAACCTTTGGAGCACATCAATAAAATTAACCATGTTAAGTACCCATCCCGCTACCTAAACCTCCCACTCCTCTGTCCTCCTTCTCACCCCTCCCTGACTCTGACATCCTTCAACTTGTTCTCTCCCACCGTCCCACCACCTGCCCTCTTGATCCCATTCCTTCCCCCCTCTTCCAGTCCATTGCTATGGACATCCTCCCCCTTGTCTCTAATGTCATTAACTCCTCTCTGTCCTCTGGCTCTGTCCCCTCCTCCCTCAAATGCGCTCAGGTTGTCCCCCTCCTCAAAAAACCCTCTCTGAATCCTGCTGTCATCTCTAACTACCGACCTGTCTCTCTCCTCCCATTCCTCTCCAAAACGTTAGAGCGGGCTGTCTATAATCAACTGTCTGCTCATCTCTCACAGAACGACTTGCTTGATCCTAACCAATCTGGGTTCAGAGCAGGCCACTCCACAGAGACTGCTCTCCTTGCGGTCACAGAGGCTCTTCACATCGCCAAGTCCAGATCCCTTAGCTCTGTCCTCCTTCTCCTCGACCTGTCGGCGGCATTCGACACCGTGGACCACCGGATCCTGCTCTCATCTCTCGTCGAGATGGGAATCTCTGGATCTGTGTTGACATGGTTTGAGTCCTACCTGGCTGACCGGTCCTACCAGGTGGCCTGGAGAGGATCCCTCTCCTCTCCCCGCACCCTCTCTACCGGTGTCCGCAGGGCTCGGTGCTAGGCCCTGTCCTATTTTCTCTGTACACCAAGTCACTTGGTTCTGTTATTTCTGCTCATGGTTTTTCCTATCACTGTTATGCTGATGACACTCAACTGTTTCTCTCCTTCCCTCCATCTGATACCCAGGTCCCGGCACGGATCTCTGCATGCCTGGCTGACATCTCCGCATGGATGTCCACCCACCACCTGAAGCTGAACCTGGGGAAGACAGAGCTGCTCTTCCTCCCAGCGAAGGGCTCCCGATGATTGATGCGTCAATCACCGTGGAAGGCTCCATAGTGTCTCCGTCCCAGTCTGCCAGGAGTCTTGGGGTAACCCTGGACAACCAGCTGTGCTTCTCGAGCCATATTGCAGCGATCACTCGGACCTGCCGTTTCTCCCTCCCACAACATCCGGAGGATCCGACCGTTCCTCACCCAAGAGGCCACACAACTCCTGGTCCAGGCCCTGGTGATCTCACGTCTGGACTACTGCAACTCCTTGCTGGCAGGCCTTCCGGCCTGTGCCATCAAGCCACTGCAACTAGTCCAGAACGCTGCTGCTTGCCTGGTGTTCAACCAGCCGAAGTTCACCCACGTCACCCCTCTACTCTCCTCTCTGCACTGGCTCCCCATCGCAGCACGCATCAGATTCAAGTCACTGGTGCTTGCTTTTCAAGCGGCCAGAGGTACTGCTCCCCATACCTCCAGTCACTCATCACGCCCTACACCCCGTCCAGACCTCTCCGCTCCGCCTCCGCTGGCAGACTGACTGCCCCATCCCTCCGGGCGCCTGGCAGCCGCTCCTCGCGGTCTCGCCTCTTCTCTGTCCTGGTCCCTCGTTGGTGGAACGACCTCCCGCAATTGGTCAGGACTGCGGAATCACTTCAATCTTCCGCAAGAGACTCAAAACCCACCTCTTCAGACTCCACTACCCTGATCTCTGTCCATCTAGCTAAATTGTCTTCACCACTGTCTACTTGTTCAACACTATACTCTTTAAAAAAAAAAATAAAAAAAAAAAAAAAATTTTACATTTTGTAAACATTGTAAAATACCTTTTCCTTCCCGGTGTTACAGGTATGGTACGCAGATGCCTGCAATGATGTCTATTGCTGTATTCCTGCACTGATCTCGTGCGCTAACTGTGATTGCTCCTACCATGTATTGATGCACATCTTGTAAGTCGCTCTGGATAAGAGCCGTCTGCTAAATGCTTAAAATGTAAAATGATGTAAATGTAAGCAGACTGCTTACAGGTAGACCTCTATAAGAATCACATCAGATTGGACAAACGGTGAGTGTGCCATATACAGTAAGTCAGTCTTGTAAAACAAATGTGTTTGTTTACCCATGTTGTGCACAAACCATGCTTCCAAAAACAAAATTTATTTAGAAACCTCTGACAAAAGAGATAAAAAGCTGGATGATAACTTTCAATGTGTGTAAAAAGTTGTTTTTTTTGCAGGAAACCATACAGTTCACTGTAGGAGAGTTTGGCATTGGTAACACTTATAGATAGGAGTTTTATAGCTCTGGTTTAAGTGTAGTTAACTCTCATTTTAATCCTGGATTCATTCCAGGTAATTCTTGTGATCGGACTGTGTCAGCCCATGCTTAATTCGCACACGTCGGTCTTGAGGAGGGCGCCGGTTTTCTTGCTCTCCTCCGTCTCCTGGATCGTCTTTCTTAGAGACTTTATTACCCTCAATTTTGACTCACAGTGGTCAGAGTCCAATGTCCTGCAACACGGAGGGCAAAATACACTACAATATATCTGCATTTCACACATTTTCATTCAGATCGTTGGGCATATTAAAAGCAGCCTGTTGCCTGATACTTACAGCTGTACAGAGCTGCCTGCATCCTGACTCCTGGTTTGTGCCCACATTCTGCTTCCTGAGTCTTGCTTGCAGCTCCAGATGGACTTTCTCACTCTGCATGACAACTTGGTCCTGCTTCAACATTCCATTTTTTTCTGAGGGAAACAAATGGTAAATGTGTAAAATATTACATAAAACACTTTGAATAACTGACTCTCCTGCATCAAACACGTATGCACGACATCTCTCTGTTCTCTTTGTGTTGCCATATAATAAAAGACAAGAAGGGGAAGTGATACGGGTTTGATGCAGTGATACGGGTCATTTACACTGAATTACTCATTTACATAGGGTTCGTCAAGGGCTTCCATGGCTGAGATTTCCTCAGGTGCAGGTGCATGAGTATGAGTTTTACGTTAAGAAATATTGTATACAACAGACCTTCAAGCTGCTGGACTTTGGATTGTTCAGCCAGAACTTTCTCCAGGGTTTGAACCTCATTCTCTTTAGCCTTGGAAATAGTGCTCCTAACCTGTCAGAAAGCACGTCACTGAAACCTAAACTATTCACTTCATGACCTACGTATACCTGTGTCTGGGGCAAAACGTTGCAACAAACATACTGTATTTGACACTTATTTTCTGTAACAGTTCACAAGCAGCGGTGTTCAATTTGATGATGATCCTGGTAAGAGCGAAGATAACTGGTGAAGTTTGCAACTGCTGTTAAACAATTATTTGTTTCCTGATCTGCCTCAGGATTATGTAACCACCAGTTCTAACTTTGGAAACTGCCTGGAAACAAGTTAACTTGGATCTATAAGATCAATATGAAGGTGGTCTATGAAGAGACAAAAATCAAATCATCAAAAGCAGCAGAGTGATTGAAAACAACAATCAGAGCAGCCCCGACAATAGAAGAGCCTGTATTGTACAATGTGAGGGGAGGACTATGAGATACAGTTTGCAAATGATAAGGCAAAAGGAAAACATGAAATAATGATAATAATGAAAAGACTTACAGGGCACACCTTTTGCCAAACAATGGTCAAAAAGATGATATTAAAGAGCACCATGGTAACCAAAACATTCCAAGACAGGCCATAGAAGCTGGGGCCTGGCTCTGGCTGCCACTTCACTGGTATTCTGGTGAGGAGCTGAAAGTAAATTCATTCAAAACCATCCAGGTCAAAAAACCCTGCTCCCTGGGGCTGCAATGGTCCAATCAAAGCCAACCCTCCAGTAGGTGCATCACATAAGTGAAAATTTACAGTTTACAATTCAACACAATAAACCCATACCAATTTGTTATGGCACATGTTAGCTTGAAAACACAACTAAAAACCAGGTGTACAATGTGATACTTATTTATCTTTTTAGCTTGAGCATATTCTATAAACACAAGCCACTTGTGTTCATGCAGGATTGAAATGTGGAAAAACAATTTTGCCGGAATCAGTGACAGGGAATGAGCCGAGGATGTCCACACCAATTCGCTCCATTGGGGCGTGTCCACACCACACAGAGTCGCAGCAGTTGACGTAGACGTCCACGTCCTGCCGGCAGCCTGGTTAGTAGAATCGCCCCCTGAGGCGGTGGAGGGTCTTGTTGTTTCCGAAGTGCCCCGCGCCCATGGCCCTGTGCACCAGTTGCAGGACTTGAGTCCGGAGGGCTCGGGGGACCAGCAGCTGCAACAGGTCGGCCCCTCGGCCAGGGGCCCGCCACCGCCAATATAAGACGCCGTCCCGCGCCTCAAGGCCACCCCACTGAGAGTGGTAGGCCCTTGTTTAAGTGTCCAGGGTGGCCATGTTCGCCCGCTCTGGCCGCTTTCCGGCCGCCAGCCAACTCTGCACATGTGTGAGCACCGCGTCGCACTCCTGCGCCTCTTGGACCTGGGCTGGGGAGAGGGGAAGGCAACCGGCCTCCCCATCGTCGGTTCGCAGGGTGGCCACTGTCAGGGCCAACTGGGCCTGGGCCTCCTGCCGGGGGCAGTGCTCGCAGCCGGCCACTGCGCATGGCCGCCATGACGGGGCATCCGCGGTGCCGCAGTTCAAAATCATACCCCTGCAACGTTTCCAGCCAGCGGGCCACCTGGCCCTCAGGGTTTTTAAAGTTCAAGAGCCAGGTGAGTGAAGCGCGGTTGGTCTGCACGAGGAACCGGACGCCGTGCAGGTAGGGCCGGAAGTGCCGCGATGACGGCGAGGAGCTCCCGGCGTGTGACGCAGTAATTCCGCTCCGCTTTATTCAGAGCATGGCTGTAGTATGCAATCACCTGCTCTCCGCTGTCACTCGGCTGGCAAGTTGCTGGCATCCGTGTCCAGCATGAATGGCCGGTTTGCGCCGGGGTACGCCAGCACAGGAGCCGTGATGAGGGCGGTTTGGAGGGCATTAAAAGCCTGGGCGCAGGGGTCATCCCAGATGTACGGCTGGCCACGGTCGGTCAGGCGGTGGAGCGGCCTGGCGATGGTAGCGAAGTCCTGCACGTACGGTAGTACGAGGCAAGGCCCAGGAAGCTTTGCTGGCCGCTGATGTTGGTGGGGGGCGGCCAGTCACGGACAGCAGCGATCCGGGTCGGTAGCCATGCCGTCGGCGCTCACTACGTTCCCCAGGAATGCGGTTTCCCTCCGGAACAACTGGCATTTCTTCGGGTTCAGGCGCAGCCCGGCTTGGCGGATGGCGGCAAAGACTTCCTGCAGGTGGCGAAGGGCCTCCTCGAAGTCACCGGCATGGACGAGAAGGTTGACAGACAGACAGACAATGCAGTGCTGCTTGACAATGCAGAGCTGCTTGAACGTGGTTCAACACCCGCTCCATCAGCCGCTCGAAGGTGGCTGGCGTGTTGCAGAGCCCAAACGGCATAACGGAGAATTGCCACAGCCCCTGCCCAATGGTGAAGGCGGTTTTGGGCCGGGTGTCCGGAACCAGCTCCACTTGCCAGTAGCCGCTCTGCAGGTCGAGCGAGCTGAACCATCTGGAACCGATGATGTGGTCCAACGCGTCGTCGATGCGCGGCAGTGGGTAGGAGTCCTTCCTTGTGACCGCATTCAGGCGTTGGTAGTCCACACAGAAGCGCCAGCTGTTGTCCTTTTTTTTACAAGGACAGTGGGGGCCACCCACGGGCTGTCCGACGGCTCGATGACCCCGGCGGCCGACATGTTCCGGATCTGCTCCTCAGCGGCCTGGCGCTTAGCGAGGGCTAGCCGACAGGGGCGCAAACGAATGGGCGGGCAGTCCTCATCCCTGCCGGCGAAGCTGTCGGCATATTCCCGGAGCAGCTGCTGCAGCTGTTGCTGCTGTGAGGGGTCCAGGCCGCTACTGCTGCGTTGCCACAAGTCGTGGACAGCCTGAGCCGTTTCAGTGGTCGGCGAGGCAGACGAGGCAGGTGGTGGTGACGGCGGTGCAGGGCGGTTGGTGGACGGAGGCCTGGGCCGCTGGGGCAGTGCGGCGGGAGGGGCCGATGACTGTGGAGCGGTGGCGGGCAGTGCAGTGCAGTGCAGTAGGCTGGTGGCTGTTGAGCGACGGAGGTGATACGGTGCAGTGGGCCAGTAGCTGTTGAGCGATGGCAGGCGGTGCGGTGCAGTGGGCCGGTGGCTCTTGGATGACGGCAGGTAGTGCAGGCAGGGCGGCGATGGGCAAAGCCGCAGTCTGGCATTGAGCTTGCTTCTGACGGCGGTCGGACAGGAGGGCTACGGCCTGGTCTCCAAACTGGAGCGCCGCTTGGGGGACATCCATCGCGTCATCAAGTCCAGGCCGATAATGCATGGGTCGTCGATATATGGCCAGCCAGAACTTGTGCGTCGCTTCCTGGTCACCTGCCTCCGGAGCTAGGGTACGCAGAAACGCATGTAGCGCTAGCTCTTCGTGGACAGCAGCAGGAAACGTGGGGTAGCCTAGCCTAGCATGATAACTAATATCAGCGCCGAAAGCGCTGACCATTTCCTCACGAGTGCGTTTAGCTAGCTGTTCTTGGCTGTGACCTTCAAAGACCCGTCGACCGAAACGTCGGTCCAAGGCTGTAGTCAATGCTGAATAACTGCTTTGCTCCATTGGGGAAAGGTCCAGCAGCACCTGCAACTGAGCTTTAGAGAACACAGTCAAGTGAATGTTGAACCTTGCCATATATAAAACACATAATCTAGGGCCATCCTATGTACCTCAGTAACTGTGGTTCAGAGCATTGTATTTGGGTATTACACACAATTTAAAGTAAATGTAAAAGGAATAGCCATATGGTCCATTTGCTCATCCGTCATGAATTCATGGTGTCCCTTGTTATGTGTTCAACAAAAATCACATTGGAGATAGATAGTGAAATGTAACTGAATTGCAGGCTGCAAAATTCAGTTGCAGAAACTCCCCACATAGTAAATCCACTTTCATCTGTAAAGTCACACTAAACTCCTCCTCAATTATAATATTTTCATTTGGAGATTTTTTGTCATGTAGAATATATTGTAAGACACTGTATCAATAAATTAACAGACAGTGTACAAACACATATACACCTTTATCAATAGCATTATTAAAATGCTTCTCTATTTTCTTTTGGTCAATCCAATTCGTATGCCTTTTGAAGATGCATTGAAGTGTTTCACGGCTCTTTCAAGATACATGTCTGGTCTGTTGGTTTTAAAAGGAAAGAGGAAATACATTTTGAGTTTGACCTCACACTGAGGGTCACTGCAGGGCAAGGGAGATTCCCATAGCCTCTTACAGTACAGGAGTAGCTGCCTGCATCTTCACTGCTGGCTGAGAACTGAATGTAGTAATGTAGTTATTGTACAGGTAGCGCTGGTTGGTGTTACGTAGATAGAGGAAGTCCGTTCTTGTACCAGACAAAGGCTGCGTTCTTGCGCAAACAATGATTGATCATATCATGTATTAATGCACATCTTGTGGATAAGAGCATCTGCTACATGCTTAAAATGTAATGTGAGCAAGGAACTCAAGATTTATATGCGTTTTTAAATTTGTGATTACTCTTCTTAGAAAATTATCAGCTTACTGAATGTGGAAAAAGTTTACACAGTTCTGTCCTGTATCTATTATTTATATACTACAGAATGTGGGAAAATGAAACATTCATCACAATAAATGTGATACAATGAAAGGTTTTTTTCACTGTAGAGGCACCTGACTTTCTTTTATTTATTTATGTGCAGACATACACACATTGCACATGTAGGTGTAAAATGAGAACTGCCACTCCTAATTCCTCTCTGAGCCTCAAAGGCTCTTTCCAGCGGCCTGTTGTTATAGTCTTTATGTCATTCTACCATGATCCTCACAACATAATTTAAAGAAAATTTGCTAATTTTGATTCTCATTGGTTGACAGACCAATAATAGAGACATATACTTTCCATAGTAAAACACATGAGCATGGCAGACACTCACTCACTCACACGGGGTGGCAGTGGCTCTGGCTCAGTGATTAGTGACACAGAATGGCAAGTGGATGATTGCTGGTTTGAATCCCAGAAAGGCCAACAAAAAAACAATTAACTGGAGGAAGGGTAGTTCACTTCCTGGGGCACTGCTGAAGTGCCCTTGAACCACTATACTGCTCCAGGGGCACCGTACTATGGCTGACTCTGTGCTTGGACCTATCTGATGGAATACATATTGTAGTGCCATTGGGGGTGGGTGACACTCAGGGACCTTTTCAGAGGGTGTAGGCACTTGAAGAATTCAGAGGAGGCAGTATTCCAAACAAAACGATAATATTATTATACTGACAAAACACAAAAGGATGGGGTATTGAGGGAATTCAAAACACAGTCCACAATCCTGCTCTTTGTCCTTGTCCATAATCCGCAGTCAAAATACAATTCAGTCCCTCAAACACACAATAGTCGGTACACAAAACAGGGTTCTGCAAGCGAGCCTAATACTTCCTTACTAACTCACCATGCATTTCCCTTCCGAATGAATTGATTCATTCGCTTCAGCTGGTAATCAGGTGTGGGACTGCAGGCTGCTGGGAGCTGTAGTCCTGATGGCTCTAGTGGCTCACAAGAGTTAGAGAGGCAGGCAGCCATTTTCCCCATGCCACCTCTTGGGATGCCACAATATGTACAGGAGTCTATGTGTGTGTCTAGGAGAGATATGTGAAAAAACGAATTCCAATGACCTTGTGTAACATTGCTAATAAAGTGTATTCCTATATTTCTCACATTTCCCTTTGACTGCAGGGGAAGATAGATGTGCATAGCCTTCCAGAGCACAGGAGTAGATATCTCTATTGCCACTGCAGGCTAAGAGAAAGGAATATTGGTTTTGATTGGATATAACTTGTCTGTTCTTGTACCAGGTGAAAGCTTAGCTGTCACTCATGTTACTCAGTGCATTCACATCCACCTGTAGATCCTCATAGAAGAACTAGAAAAGAGAGAAGAAAATTCCTCTTTTTCTGTTGCCTTTACAAGAGGATTAAAAGTATTGTCAGTTAATAGAACATACAGTATGTCTAGAATTACCTGTAAATGTCAGTTTGACACCAGGTGCACCAGTATAGTACTAGTATCTAGCATTTTCTCCACTAACACAGCACACCAGTAAACTAAGCTTGATTACAGCCCAGTTTGCAGGACCAAATATATTTCTCTAATGTCATCTCTGTTGCAGAGCTGAGTCTGAAGAGGAACTTCAAATCATGGCCATTTGCAAATATGATATTTCTTTCCTATCTTACTTTCCCTATACATTGATCTAAACAAGTTATGACAAATCAGAGTAATATAATTGATGCAGAGGGATTGGCTGGTTAAAGATATTATAACACATCTAAGTTGGCATAGATACTCAGTTCCAAAATAATTAAATTGTTTACCTGATACAGAGAAAAGGATTGCCAAAAATACTCTTGTTTCTGGGAGCATGGCTGCATCAATCTGAATATATTTTATAAAAATGCACAACTTATTGATTTATGTTTTTATAACATAACCATGTTACACAAAACAAACCAACAATATGCATTTACAAGACAACATGAAAAAACCTAAGAGTAACTTAACAGTAACATTACTCTTTCAGTTTGAAAAACCTACTAGTTACTATTAGTTACTAGTTACTATTTTCATAACTAATGCTGTAAATATTTATTTAATATAGCTGGTCACATAATCTGTCAACAGTGAGTTGATATTAGCATGGAATAAACTGCTAGCAATAATATGTGGATCAGAGAATGCATGTTCTTTTCCAGAATTGATTTTTGTTCTGTACATTTCGTAAAAATAAATTGTGAATTTGACATAATGTGGTTCTAGGTGGCTCAGTAGGTAGAGCATGGATTTACCTACTTAAAGGTAACTTTAGCTATTTTATGCTTAGGTTCTGGATTTCCATTGGGACCACATATACAAAAAATGTATGCATTCACTTGTGTAAGTTGCTTAGGAGGAAAGTGTCTGCTAAATGGCACGTTATGTTAAGTTCATCATTGCAGATACCAAAGACATCTTCTCTAGAATTGATCAAAGCAATCAATTGTACTATAAACATTATTTTGCAGCACTATAAAATATGAAAAACAAAACACATTAAAAAACCAAATTACACACTTGATCTTAATGGCTGGCTAATAAAACAGACTTGTTTGTGCAGAGCAGTATCACTGAATGTGACTGAGAAGAATGTGGTTAACTCTAAAACTAAAAGCAGAATGGGCTGAACTTGCCAAAGTATTTATTTTTTCCTTCCCCTTTTTCATGAAATTCATGCATATTGCAGCAGATAAAATGTCTCAAGAAAATAATTACTTTCATCTGCTTTGTGCCTGGACAGGAATTCTGAAAAGGTAGTGTAAACCTCATTACCTCTAATGTTTTACTCATTCTTAAAACTTAAATAGAACTTCATTCTTTTGTGTAGCCTGTTGACCACAGTTTATTGTATATACAACTTTTACATGCACAATGAATGTTTCTTTGGAGTTCACTTAACATTTCCTTCATGTGACATACTGTAAAGCAATCATTCATATAAGCATATACAAAACCGGTAGCAATTGATTTCATGATATTTCCTCACCTTAAGAGTCAGAAATATCCTGGCCTGAAATATCACCTGCATAAGGCTTGGAGAATGTGCTTAGCAGAGGTCATATATGGAAATCTGGAGGACCAAAGATGGCCAGTTCACATGGTTATGTTACTCACTCACTGATAAAGTGGCATGTTTGAGAACTTCTGTTTATTTGGTTTAGGTGTGACATTTAAAATTTGTTTTCTAAAATACAGAACTAACATAATATTGCTTTTTTTTATTATTAGTGCACCCTCTAAAGACCAAGATAATAATAATAATAATACATTTTATTTGTTATGCGCCTTTCAAGAAACCCAAGGTCGCAGTACAGTGGGAGGAGTAGATAAAAGTTACATAAAACATACATTTAAGCAGATACAAGCACAACAGAACGGAGACAACACAGGAACCACAGAAACTAAACAAAGGTTTTAGAAAACAGATGAGTTTTGAGGCGGCTTTGAAACTGTCCAGGGTTGGGGCTTGGCGAATCTCTATGGGGAGAGAGTTCCAGAGGGTGGGTGCTGCCACACTGTAGGCTCTGTCCCCAAAGGTTCGTCGTCTGGTGCGGGGATGGAGAGCAGACCCGTGTCCGAGGACCGCAATCTCCGAGATGGAGTTTGATGGTGGAGAAGGTCAGACAGGTACTGGGGGCGAGGCCATGGAGGGATTTGTAGGTGAGGAGGAGGAGTTTGTATGAAATGCGAGACTTGACTGGAAGCCAGTGGAGTCGGATGAGAGTGGGGGTGATGTGCTGCCAGGGCTTGGTGCGGGTGAGAACCCGGGCAGCTGAGTTCTGCACGTACTGGAGCCTGTCCAGGGCTTTGCTGGGTACCCCGAACAGGACTCCATTGCAATAGTCCAGACGGGAGGTAATGAAGGCATGGATGAGGATCTCCGTGACGGAGTCTGAGAGTGACGGCCGGAGTCTGGAGATGTTCTTAAGGTGGAAGAAGGCAGATTTGGTCATGGATTTGATGTGTGACTGAAAAGAGAGGGTGGAGTCCAGACTAATGTAATGTAATAATGTAGCCTACTGCTTTAATATATCCACAGGGGTTAATTTCATAAGTGCTAATAGCATGTTTAAACTTCTGTGAGCTGAGAAAAAACAGGTTAAAATATATCCCTATTACTGGGTATCCAATTTGAGAAGAGGACTGTTGCATATAGCTTTGTAACCAGGTGGTTGTGGGTTTAATTCCTGATATGACACTGCTGTTGTTGTTCTACGGGACTCCAATTCCTTCAGTAAATATCCAACTGTATAAATACATATGTAAGCTGGGTAAATGCACCAACTGAGTCTTCATGTTTACACTAATGTAATTTACTATTGAAATATTAGCTAATATTAGCTGTCATTATTGCCATCATTTTGTTGTAACAGTAGTAATTGATTTCACTGTTAATTTCATGAACTGTGCTGAACTAGGAGTTATTTCAGCTGTGCACAGTGTAGTTTACCCTTATCCTTCACAGTTCGGCACACTGCTGGAGAAAGGGAGAATACCCTTGATAATGGTTTGTCAGCAGGTGCTCTTTTTGGTTATAATGCCCCCTAAAGACCATTAGTTGTGTTGGCTCTGCTACTGAACTTTCTGTCACTTGACATTTTTTGTTTAATTAATTAATTAATTAATTCAAATATTTAGGCAAGGAAAGGCAAGGCAAGTTTATTTCTATAGCACATTTCATACACTAGTGCAACTCAAAGTGCTTTACATAAAAACATTTAAAAAGGCATAAAAACACATTTTAAAAAGCATTTAAAAACACATAAAACAGAGCATTTAAAAGGCACTTTAAAAGATTTTATAATAAACAGATAAGTTCAGTTCAGTTTCCAAAATATGTAAATGCAATATTTCATAAGGATGATAGCTTTTAATATATATATATATATATATATATATATATATATATATATATATATATATATATATATATATATATATATATATACTGTATATATATATAAAGTGAGCACCATAATTCATTGGACAGTGACACATTTTCTGTTATTTTGATTCTGTACTCTAGCACTTTGAGTTTGGAAGGATACAATGACAATGAGGTTGAAGTGCAGACTGTCAGCATTAATTTGAGGGTATTTTCATCCATATCGGATGAACCGTTTAGAAATGACAGCACCTTTTGTACATGGTCCCCCCATTTTAAGGTACATTTGTTGAATTGGTTTCACAGATGTGTTTCGTTAGGCAGGTGTATTAATTTGTGTCATTAGTGAATGCAGAAGAGAGCTGTTGATGTCTAGTCTTGATTCTAGACTTTGCAATTGCCTTTGGAGATTGTTGTTGGGGTGTGACAACATGGGTAAGGCAGCAGTGTCATCTATCAATCAGGAACATTGCAGAAACCCTGGGCATGCCCAAGTCAACAGTTTGGTTCATCATTAACAAGAAAAAAACAACTGGTGAACTCAATTGTGTCAAAAGACCCGGTAGACCGAGGAAGAGCACTGTAGTGGATGACCAGAGAATACTCTCTATGGTGAAGAAAACCCCCCTGACAACGGCCCAACAGATCAAAAACACTCTCCTGGATGCAGGTGTAGAAGACTACACCAGCAGGACTACAGAGGGTACACTACAAGATGCACACCACTGATAAGCCTGAAGAACAGAAAGGTGAGATTACAGTTTGCTAAAAAGCGCCTAAAAGAGCCCGAAGAGTTCTGGAACAAAGTCTTGTGGACAGATGAGACAAAGATTATAATGTACCAGAGTGGTGGAAAGAGGAATGTGTGGAGAAAAAAAAGGAAATGCCCATGATCCAAAGCGTACCACCTCATCTGTGAAACATGGTGGAGGGGTGTTATGGCTTGGGCCTGTATGGCTGCCAGTGGAACGGGCTCACTTGTCTTCATCGATGATGTGACTGCAGACAGAAGTAGAACAATGAATTCTGAAGTCGACAGAAATATTTTATCTGGTCAGATAAAACCAAATGCCTCCAAACTCATTGGACGGCACTTCATCATGCAACAACACAATGACCCGAAACATGGGGGGGACTATGTACAAAAGGTTCTATCATTTCTAAATGGTTCATCCCATATGGATGAAAATACCCTCACTTCCACATCATTGTCATTATATCCCTTCAATCTCAAAGTGCTAGAGTACAGAACCAAAATAACAAAAAATGTGTCACTGTCCAATGAATTATGGTGCTCACTGTATATATATAAGTTACTGTATATCTCATCTTTGATTTCACAGTAAAGAACTACATTTCAAGTGACTACTTGGGATTTTTAGGCAGGAAAAATATGGAGGCCCTAGAAGATTAAAAAACATTCCTTTATTTAAATTGAAGTACTGGATACTCTCAATCCAGTACACAATGAGCATGAGTGAGCTAAATGGCCCATTGTCATCATTATACATTCTTATGTTTATGTTTATCTCATGTTTATTACAGACAGAAACAGAGGCTCATTCCCCCTCCCTCTCCTCATGCCTGCACAGAAAAAGCTACCACTGTCACAGTCATGTGACCCTGAGCCTGGGGGACTGTCCAGGGTGAGTTTAATCTCTCACTGAGATGGTCACAGATATGCATAACCAATGCCAGCAATAGAGGATAGAACACATGTCAAAGATTACATCTGAACCAAGACATAAACATATTACATATTACATATGTATGAGCGAACTTATAATACAAGGGGGGATTGACATGAAAAAGAGAGGGTGTAATTGCCTACTAAATTGGGAGAAAATAGGAGAAAATCTGAAACAAAATCTTTAAATAAAAAAAACCTATATCCACTTATTACAGCAAACTAGCAATCAATAATTACAAAAAACAAAAACACAAGCAACCGTAAATTATATGATTAGATCAAGTATAGATATTAATAAAAAAGCTTGTAAATAAATAGTTCTTAACCATATTAAAAACAGTATTTTGTCTGAACGTTCTGTTGCATGTATTAGTAAAGCCCATCCATCTACGATTATATAAGAATTATTTAAATGATAGTATAATAAATTACTTGAGATGTCATTATAGTAGTATTAAACTGCTACCTATGTGATTAGTATTTGCTATATTTACTGATATGAATTACCTGATGAAGTATCTGACTGCTGTAACTTGATACACTTCACTGTTCCATCATTGTTTTTTATTGATTTGAGGTGAATATAAAAGGTTAGAAGTTGGCACCATTGTTGGGAGTCCAGTGAGAGAGTGAGACTGCCCAATGAGTTTAATCTGTCATTAATCTCTCATCACAGATACTCAGCAATACAATACCAACAACAGATGATGCAACACATATCAAAGATTACATATGAACCACTTCACAATAACTACAATCTATAGCAGGGTTACAGAACTTCAGGGAAAAGCTGCTCCAACTGCTCATTATAAAGAGGAGAATCCAGTACAAACAGACAGCGGTTCTGTAACATTGGTTTAGTCCAAAAAGAGTCTTCCTTTCATCCTAACCTCAATCAGTTCTCTTTCTCTGCAGATTCAGATTCAGATTCTCTCCTCTCTCATGCTCTGAAAGAGGCAAAACATAGGAAGAGATTCAGTCACCCATAAGAACACACCCAGTTATACTGTTAAAATGTACAGAAAGCTATGTTTATCAGAGTTAACTCTACAATCTATGCCCAGGAAAAGAAAAGAAAAGAGGTGTTGTTTGGCCTGTAGAGGACACTCTGGACCCAAATAAAATCCAATGACCCAGCAGAGTGATGGGGCACTGTGCTGTAGGAGGTGCTGTGCTTTAGCTGAGACATTAAACCAAGGTCCTGACACACTGCGGCCCAATGGCACAATGGCAATTTTTGAAGTACAGCTGTTAACCCGGCTTTCCTGGTCCAAACTGGCTCTCTGCATCGAGCCATCCAACCATACCCCCTACATCTGATTGGCCACTCAATTTCCCCAAATTCTCCACCCACTTTGATGCCCCAGGTCATCACTGGGGCATCAAAGTTATATTATTATAGATTATATTAGTATAAAAAATAAACCACCTAAAATGAAAAAAATTAAAATCTTATATTTGCCATAGCATAATATGAGTAAAGTAGGGAATATTCTCCAATTGTTTTAACAAATAGAAATATGGGGGAAGGGTGTGCTAATTGACATGGAGTTCATTTAGGTAGCACAAATGGATAAACTGTAACTTGTGCAGTCTGGTTGTGTGCTTTGTGTGTAACCTCTTCAGTACGGATGCAATAACCATGGCGTTTCATAAAAATGTGTATGCACAACTATCTTTTTGCCTTCACTTTCTGAATGACTGATATTCTGACCACGGTGAGAGCAAGCCAGGCAGAGTTACAATACCTGTGTGTCTGCTCCTCTCTCTCGCTCTCTCTCTCTTGGTATTCCTCTCTTCTTCCTGAAGAGAGGGAGAGAGCGGGTAACAAAGCCCCCCGGCAGTCCCAGATGATATTTAACTGGAACATTCAACAAAGAATGGAAAATGTGCCCCCAGGCAGTCCCAGATGATATTTAACTGGAACATTCATACACATTTCTCTGATATTGAATGGAAAATGTGCCACCATATATGTAATATTTCTAAGTGAATCTTGAGTTCCGGATGCTTTTTAAAAAGCATGTTTTTCCCACGTTTTTCTCCCAATTTGGTGGCCAATTGTACCCTCTATTTATTTTGATTCGCCCTCCCCCACGAGCCAGCCGCCTGTAACTATGGGTCAAGCTAATACCCAGAGGCCGGCAATGATCCGCCTCCTCTGAGATGGAATTCGCCCACCTACTTTACAGGGATGCCCTTCGCGCTTCTCAACGAACCCGTTCCGGCTCTTCATCCCCCCTCCCCCTGGGGCGGACAGCCAATCGCCGCCCCCAATCAGGGCTCCCAGCCAGAGCCAGACTGGCACAGCGGCTGTGGTGGGAGGCAACCTGCATTCCAGGCGAATGCATTGACTGTTACACCACACGAGACCCGAGTTTTGGATGCTGTTGCATTGCAAAGCACTTACCTCATCCACACAATAACAGCAAGAAGTACACACGCCACTGTGATTCCAGCAACTGTCCATAAAAGAGCTCTCCTATCTTCTACTGTAAGTAAACAGTTATTTTACTGATCAGACACAATTTACATTGGTTTTGGGGCATTTAGCAGGCATGTAATATGCCCATCACAAGTAGGCACTGAATTAATTGCATAAAGGAATAATATCCTACACACAGGTTAGTGCTCCCAAAATGAGTTTATTCACTGCACCACAAAGACAACACAATGAAGACCCACCTGGTGGAAACATTGTCTTTGTGGTGTAGTGAATAAACCAGGTAACCACGGGATAATTTTACTCTTATCCAGACTGACTTACAAGTAAGTCCATATAACAGTGCTAAACCTCAAAAATCGATGAAGTAACAGACTAATCAGAGTTGATCGTAGAGTCCAGTGAATGCAAGAGCAAGAAGTCTAAGAGCAAGAATGCAAAACGTGATGGGGATGTGGAGCCCTGTTGAGAGGGAACCACCAAGTGACCAGGGGCCAACTTAAGGAAGTACATTTTTCTGGGACCCTAAATGATTAAGGATGGTTTAGTGTCCTAGAAACTGGGGCATTGAGTTTACTTGGTCTGGGAGAGAACTGCACCCTTATTGGTCAGCTCTGGGGGCTGTTTTTTTCTGGGGGGCATAATCTTCTTGGACTCCGGCCAACCAAAACTTACCTGGCCCCGTATACCTAAAGCAGCTCAGGATAGGAGTGCTGATCTAGGATCAGGTTTCCCCTGTCCCTATCCTAATCTTATCCAGTATGAGATGAAAGGCAAAACTAAGCCTAGATCAGCACTCTCCTACTCTGAGATGCTTTAAGAATACAGGCCTTGGCCTAGAATAATTCTTAGAGAGCTTACTATGGTCCTAGCTATGAATCTGAATGTATTGTCAGTGATAGTATGACTGCTGTAATTAAATCATAAATGCAAGTAAATAAATGCAAGTAATTCAATCGACAAATTCAATCACCCTTTACTGAATTTTTCAAAGACATTATTGTACATAAACTCACCTTTTGTAATTATAGTCACAGCACTAGAGTTATGAGCTCCATGTTTGTTCCCTGCTTCACAGTAGTACTGTCCACTGTTCCAGGATCTAAAGTTAGAAAAGTTCAAGCTCTGTCCTGATCCTGTCTGCCAGACTCCAGTGTCATTCTTCTTAAGCCAGGTGTATCTCTCCACTGGTGGGTTAGCATTGCTGCTGCAGGTCAGATTCACTGAACTACCCTCCACTATTTCACCAGAGGCACTGACTGACACTGAGGTGCTCTTGGGAGGATCTGTAATATACAACAGAAAATGTGTTCTTAATAACATACATTCTTCTCCAATATTTTGCTTCTCAATTATTCTCGTTTGAGAGCTCATCTGCAAACCACTGTATGAGAAGTACTGTCTCTATGGTAGTAGGAGTTGCTCATGTGTTCTGGATTGTATATTGTACTGATCACAGCAAGTGTGATCAAAAGCACATTTTTACTGACACTGGCACTGAGGTTCTCTTCTGATTATGCGTAGAAAATTGCACCCAGATTGATTAATTTTCCTCTCTACGTCAGCGTAATCAGTTATTAGTAACAGACACAGTCAATGCATTTTAAGGGCAAGAAAGAATGATTGGACACCAGAAAATCCTTTGTGGACACAGTGTGACTCCAAAAACCTACCTGACTGCTCTCACCTTTGCAACCCTCTGCTAAACAACTTGGACGTACTTACACTGCACATTCACAGAAATAGCTGTAGAGTTGAGAGGTCCGAGTTCATTTTGTGCCACACAGTAATACTGTCCACCGTTGAATATGCTGATATTCCTTATGGTCAACGACGGTCCGACATAACGGGCCGACCCGCCTATCTTAAGCCAGCTGTACTTCTCCACTGGTGGCTTAGCTGTGCTGCAGCAAGTCAGAGTCACTGCAATGCCCTCCACTACTTCACCAGAGGGACTGATCATCACAAAGACTTGGTTTGAGGAATCTGCAGAAACATTCAGTGGTTCTAAGAATGCCATACTGCCCAGCTGTCTGCCAATACATTGCACATACCATAGGGTGAACGGAAGGACACTTAACGTACAGTATGTCTAGAATGCAGATCATATCCTCTGGATTTATTTATTATTATTAATTTATTTGTCAGGGACATAGCAAAATCATTGTTACAATACTAAAAAAACAAGCATCAGATCCATTTCATTAAGTGTTTATAGCCAACGCCTAAATGGTTCGATTATTGTGAGAATGCGAGAAATTACACCAGTAATAATCACTAATGAGTAACTTCTCACCCAGCTCCGTGGCCCAGTTGTGGATTATTTTATTTTGGTGTATGGGGGGGGGGTTGTGTTCTGAGAAACATCCAGCCAGCTCATGCCTTCTGCAGAAATAGGCAAAATTGCGCTATACCCCTTTCTACTTCCTTCCCCAGGCAAAATCATTACAACCACTTTGGAAATTCAGAAACAATCAATGCGTAACTACTCAAAAGTTCTACTACAGTAGATCACAGTTTTCTTATATATCAGACACAAGTTGTATTTTCCTACCTGACATGTTTCGATGGCAATACTTCCATACTTTCTACGGCAATGCTCTGACGAAGACGGAAGTATTGCCGTCGAAACATGTCAGGTAGGAAAATACAACTTGTGTCTGATATATAAGAAAACTGTGATCTAAGTAAAACTATAGACACTATGAACTTAATTAAACTTCTACTACAGTGACGATACCTCCAAAGTGTATAATTTAGCCACAGAAGGATCTGGGGTGTGGGTGTGTGTGGGTGGCTTTTCTATGACTCATTTCTGAGGGATAAAAAAACTAGCAGTATGAGGAAGTTTCAACAACTGTAGCACATGCTCTCGGCCGCATCATGTGTTTGAAGAAGAGGAAGCTTCTTATGAGGTCGTCGCAGGCCTGACTTCATTCTACATTAAAATCATAGGAATCTTGGCAACAAAATCTTCAGGTTTAGTAATCTGTAAAGGCACATACAGTTCATGACACAAAAACACAGTACTTGACATTTGTACATGGAAACAGCATAGAGGCCTTCCACTATTGCAAGCCACCGGTGTCTGAGTAGCTCACGCATTAAGTAATTTCTCAGTTTAAAGGAATACAAAAGAAGAAGACTCACACGCTATTATGTAACTAACTTTAACTTAGTTCACTGTGATGCCTTTTTTAAGAGAGTCTTTGTCATGCCACTGTTGCCCTAGACTTGCTGCAAATACAAATACAACACAATGCAAATGCAAATACATTTGAATTAATTTTGATTAGATTAGAATCCCACGGTCTTACCAGATACCGCCAAGGTGACACCCGTCTGGGCAGGCAGTTTCTCCACGGGGTGATCAGTGATGAAACGGAACACGTACGTCCCGCTGTCCGAGACCCTCAGGTCAGCAATCTTAAGCGTGCAGTTGTTTGTCCTGTCCCCCAGGTACTCCACCCGGCCCAGGTAGGCGGGCTCGAGAAAGATCCCCTCACTGTGGTACACGTATCTGGGTGTGATGCAGCGCACCTGGCTAAGACACCACATGACCGAGCGCACCCTATAGCGGTCACCCGGGTCCGGGTAACCATAGTGACAGGGGATGACCACGGTGGAGCCACGCACTGTACAGATGGGCCCGGCTGGATGCTGTACGGTCCAGTTACCGGAGAGGACACCTGCGAAGGGGTTGCCTGCACATCAGTTTTAAAAGCTTTGGTCTGCACAGAAGCTAAAGCTCGAGGCAGAAGTTGCCCCTAAGCACTGGTACAGGACCAGTGAACTCCTTAACTATTAGAAGAAAAACACTAAAATGACTTCAGACGAGCGCTCATGTCACAGGCAACTTCTACCTATGTCGCTTACATAACAGCACAGCAGGGGATTAGTGGCGGGTGGGTGGGTGAGGATTCACAGACCCCTATACTGGGTGGAGCTGCCAATCACTGACTCCTATGCAGCGATCAATAGACATTTTGCACACATTGCATTCACCTTTATTCATTTGGCGGACAGTTTTGGCAAAAGCAGCTTTCAAACTGTTACGGGTAACACCCCCAAGTGCAAAAGACAGATATCAAATCAGACAGCAACACCGTGGTAACATGCGCTCCATCCACTCATTTTGGGGTCCATGAAACCTCGTTCTTCCCAAGCCTCGCTGCGTCCGGTGAGCTCAGAAATGCCTGTGGAGGAAATGGTGCAGTTCCAGTGGATAAGGGGGAGAGTCTTACCTGGAAGGAGGGCAAGGATTGTGGTTGTCACCAACACTCTCAAAGCATCTTTCACACCCATGTCTCCTGTTGCTCTCCTGAGCTCTGTCACAGCTGGGCGACAATACGGACTGAGCTGAATGTAGAAATCCCAAAGTCAGAGAGCGTGTCTAGTCATACTTCTGCTTTGTGTGTGTGTGTGTGTGGGGAGTGTGCTTGCCTGTGTGTGTGCATGTACAGTATGTCAGTACATGTGGTTTATTTTATTTTTATTTTTTGGAGGAATACGAAAAGGAAATGCAAAATATTCAAAAAAATTATAAAAGAATTTATGAAAAAATAATAAGTTATCATAGGCTGATATCCTGTGGAATTGTGATACAGTTGTGATACGATTGTAATCAATTTATTTGAGAAATGTATTACTGAAATCAATAGTACAAAAACTCTTACTGCAACTGTCCGTAGCATTGGTTACATTATTCAGCTTCTATCAGAAAAGCATATGTGAACTTACAGTTGTTTAAATAGCCGGAGACCTGGCAAAATAAGGCAGTAGGCCCGGCCTCCACGAGAGGAAGAAGGCGGGGAGAAGGGGGTGGTCGGGGCAGCCTGGACATACCACCTGTCCAACAACAGGCAGTGTTTTGATGACGTCACGTGAAATTCTCCTGCGCCCCCGATGCGCTTTCAGACAATAAAGCAATTTACGTAGTCGGGCCAGTGAGTCGGGTCGAATGTTTCGGTGAACTGAACTACAAGCGAGCAGAGTTCAAGTGCTTTTCTATAGTCCCTTATCCATATGTCAGCGTTTTATATTGACCGGAAGGAGGTGGTCTTGGTTGAACGAAGCAAGAAGGGAAAGAGGGGAGAATTAAAATAGCCGTTGTTTCATTGCCGTCTACCTGTTGAAAAAAAGACAACTATTTGCAAATAGTACTTTGCACACGTATACCCGTTTGGTTGCCAGTTTTGGTCGTTGCTGAGGAAGAAACGTCGACTTGCAAGTTTTTCCCATTGCCCCCCAACTTTATATCACGACTTTTGACAAGTACGGATACACCTGTCACGAGAAATAAGTGAGTGCTTACGGTAAGTCAACGAATTTGCGAATCGTTCTGGGAAAATAGTTACATTACATTACATTACATTACATTACAGTTGAGAAGTTAAATACTCATTTACAACAATAAACTATTTAGTAATGTTGGCATTATCTATTTGAATAAACATTATAGAACATATATTGGTTGGAATTGTATTAGCCTACTTAGCTGGCAGTAAAAGAAAAAAGGGTAAGTTAAGTGATCAAATTATTGGTAATGAGTATTAACTAATGGGTACGAAATACTGGTGGTTAATTTAATGTAAGTTGCACCTTACAAAACTACATGTTGAAAGATTATATCAATCACGCTACCAGGCCTAATAAACGTATTGCATTCTTTAATTATATTTTACCCTGTACTGTCAAACATGCTCGTTAACAGAACAATTAAATTGAACAATATAATTAATCTTGATATTAATTATTATATTTTCGATTTAATTAATGTATTATTTAAAAGACTTTAAATCCCGCGTCTGTATTTGTGATTGTACGTTGCCCTATTTGACACAAGTGCTCAAAACAACTTACTTTGCCCTTTGCTTTATTTAACTTGTTTAACCCGTCTTTGCCCACAACTGTGGTTATTTAAATTTTTTCATATATTTATATATTTGTACAATTGTTTTTGTGTTACTTTGCAGGTTCTGAACATCGTCAAGCCACCCAACGTTCCACTTATTGGGCAAAAGTTTCAGTGAAGTTGATCGTATATATTATTTATTATTTGAGAGATGACAGAGAAAAAACACGGTGAGTGCTCCACGCGCCTTAACAGTGCACTTTTTTAATCGTTTTTAGGTATCAGACAGATGACGATGTTAAAGATTAATAGAACTGGTCGCAGTACGCTACTTGATGCATTATTACATGCGTGCCCCGCAAAAAGTGGATTTTGTGGAACTTTGTGGATGGGGTGCTGCGGCAAACCAAAACATACCGAGTGAAAACGAATCCGCTCGGGTCGAGAGCGTGAAAACTGGGTGTCCAATGAAAACTTAAATGAAAACTTTTGAAAACGTTGAGGTTTTCTACACAGTGCCACCCGCCACCCCCCCCAGCCAAGAATTGCCCAATATTTTTTGCTGTTTACCAAATGCCAATACCTTTAGCCTTTGTTTGCATTTGGCCTGGTTGTCAAAATCTCTGCCATTTCGCACGGATGGTTTTAACGTTATTGGGGGAGCCTTAGTCCAGGCCAGCACAAACCCCTGACTGGGCTCAGTTTTTTGCAGACTGACCCTGACCAGGTCAATATGACCACACCTACGAGGCCCAATGACGAACCAAAACAGGGTCCAAAACTAAAACACACCCGTGGTCATGTTGGCAAAAACATGTAGCCTACCTACATTGCTGTTCATCTGACTCCTTAATGACAACATTGTCTGACTGGAGAAACTGAACCCTTCTCTTGACAAGACAGACATAAAAATAAAATGAATAATAATAATTGCGACCCTTGATCGACCCTTCATGAACATGAAGTCCATATGAATTTACTGCCGTGTTTGACTGAAACGCACGTGCCACAGCTGTCTGCCTATCAGTTGTGCTTGTGTGTTAGTAGATTTATTGTCGTGACTGAGTGCAAAATGTTGTCATTTATGTGTTTATGAGTCTTAGGTAGTGAAGATAATATTGCTAATCTTGGTATATGACTTAAGATAAGGCATTTGATTATGTTTGCTTAGGACTACTGTGAATTTTTTTTTCTCTCAGCGAGATAATCGTGTCTCTTGTTGCGTTGGGATTCTCGGGTTGAAACAGGCAGAGGCAGACCTACCCACTGTCATTACATAAATACAAAATAATTGCTCAAGGCCAGGTCGGTTTGATATGAATGAAAACTGTTGTTTGTGACATTCTGGCTTTAACTGAAATGTATGGTGCACCTGGATTTCAACTGGTCAGCCATAATAAGCCCCCTCAGGTCCACAAACTTTCACTTTCTGGCAGTGGTCTGCATTGGCCATCCAGAACTTTCTTAGACATCACCCAGCTACGTTTGTGCGTTGTGTTCCATATTCTGTTGAAAGGAGATTGTTCACTTGTCTCATGACTCCCTTGATTAAATTTAGGGCTGTCCTTGAAATGTGTGTTTTTTCTGTTCTATGATTAGTTAAAGGTCAATTCTGCACTGACATCAGAAAGTATTATTTTACACAAAGAGTGGTAAATGCGTGAAACAGCTTGCCAGGTCAGGTAGTTGAGGTAGAAACACTTGGAGTATTCAAGTCCAGCCTTGATGCAGTTCTGGATATTCTTTAGATTAGTAAATGATGAGCCTAGATAGGCTGAATGGCCTGTTCTTGACATTATGTATTCTTATGTTCTTACATTCTTATTTGAGTCAAATTGGTACTGCTTAGCAATTAGAATTCTTATGTTCTGCTTTTTTATCGTTTCTGTCAGTTACCATTACAATAAAATAAGCAATATTACTCAGAAACTGTGTCCACATTGAGGCGTGTGTGTAAGCCACCAGTTACACACCTGCTCGATTTGTGATCTTTTCTGCATCCTTAGTGCAGAGAGCAAAACAATGGCCACCGATATCTGTTGTGTCCTTTGTGTCTGTTCATTTTGAAGGGTTCGACGTAATGCAATGCTATTTGAGCATTGCTTTTCAGTAGTCTGGTTTCACTTTGAGGTGAAGTTAAGTAAGCTGCACCATTCACAGTCCCTGAGCTACTACAGAAACTCCCTCAAGACATGTCATGACTAATTGAAGCATGAATCAGCTTCCCCGGCTATGCCAGCACATAGTTCAGTTAAATATAATCTCACTGCAGGCTAAAATGAGTGCATACAGGTAACTGCCAAAATAAACGCAACACTTGATTAAATGAGGGATCATTTAAATGGATGCAGTACTGCAAGTGTCCGTTGAGGGGTGCCATGTCCAGGGCCGGTCCTCCCCTGTCCAATGAGTCCCAGGGCTAGGAGAGTCCCAGCCCCACTGTCTGGGCTGGCCAGGGATGTTTGAGTGTCTCTTTTTTGTGGGAAAGGGTAGGGGGGGCTGGAAGGTGGGTAAAGGAACCCAGCGGGTCCCCAGACATTGCTCCTCAAAAAGTCAATTTGTCTTTCAGTCATGCCGAGGTTCGTTTCAGTTTAGCTCCCAGTACAACAATAGGGCCTTTTGTTCTCCAGTAGCCAACTCCAGGAACGCCGGAGTGAGCAGGGAAACTGTGGGGCTGCTGGGAATTAGCTGCCGCGGAGCGAAAGGTGAGCTGGAAATGGCCGAAGGAAGTCCATCGCAGAGAAGGTCCGACTCTGTAAATATTCCCTCGTCCTCTCTCTTCCCCCAGTGTCATTACGCACCAAGGGCCTTGGCCAGGGAACAATAACACATTAATCACCTGGGGGTTCCGGTTTGGAGAGGATGTGATTGTGGTGGCTGAAGTGTTTTGGGAGAGAGAGTCTTTTCCTCAGATCATCTCAGCTGCCTTAAGCCTCCTCTGGAGCGCTCACATCTCAGTTAAATACCATACCTGCCATCTTTCAACATCTCTGGCTAACTTGCATGACTCCCTAAGAGGTTAATCCCTCCCTCCCCCCAGTTCTTAGCTTTTTAAGGTGCAGTTTACTATCTTAATTGGTAAAGAGTGCCGCTCGCCTATCTTGTATGGAAGGCCTGGAGAGAAGCAGTACCTGCAGCTTTGAAAATGAATTTCCCTTCACAGGTCAGTAAAGAAGTACTCCTCATTATTCTGAATCTTTACTTTCATATTGTTTTGTTTGAGATCTGAAACTGCCATTTCAGTCAATCCACATCCCCAAATATTGAGATTCACAAACCTACTGGTATACTTTAATAATGTTTGATTGATTTCAAAGTATTTGCCAGTCTGTGTTCAACATTTATAACCAGCAAGCTGAACACTTGCATTCAACTTTGAAGTTATTTATTAATTTGGATGAAGGGGATGGCCTTAGGCATTGTGTCAAATACAGTACAGAAACTCCAGAAGTGATATATTTCTGCTCTCTATGATTAGCTTCATTGAAGAAACTTTTGTGTTCTTGAATTAAAGGGTTAATGGGGAAACTCAGTGATACAGTTGGGGAGGGAGGGAAGAGCCATCTAATACCCTTGAAGCCTCAATGGGGAGTCTCAACACAATTAGCATAGGTCTCAAAGCGGGCACACTTCGTCCTCCCAAGTAGTTGGTTTCAAGGTTTAGGAAATGTTTTTGACGTCAAGCATCATGGGTTTTGACCCATAAATAAATGTTCTTCTGGTGTCCACAGTTGTAAATGTTTTTGTTTTTATTTACACTGTTAGTGTTACATGGTTAGTGGCCTTATTGTATATAATACCACAAAAAACAACTACTCCAAATGGAATTAAAAAACGAATCATATATGAACTGTGTTTAAACCATCTATTCAAGTGCTATTTTATTTATCTTGTAAGTAATTGTAGCTAGGATTTGTCTTTAATTGTTCTTGGAAATGGACTCTCGCTCTGTGCATTTAATTTGATAATCCATCCTTTTGAGCTAAGCTTCTTCCGTTCAGAGTTCGAAGGTTACATGTTACGCACACACGTAGCTGTCTCGTATTTAGACACAGCTCGCTTTCTACATGGGTTGCAGAATTAGTTGTGAATGCTCACAGCACCACTTTTGGTCATATTTTATTTGGCAAATATTGGCAAATAAAAACAAAACTACGACATACCTTTGTTATGGCACAATCTGCAGTTTGTGTTATGGTGCAAATGACATAATGATCTGCATTAAAAGCTCAGGGGTGTCATAACGCTGCATTCACCATGAATGGATATACGGAAATGTCTATATCAATAATTAGTTCAAAGTTAAGACATTGTGTAGCAGAGTTTATCTTGATATATAGGTTATAAGAACATAAGAATACATAATGACAAGAATAAGGCTGTTCGACCCATTTAAGATCATAATTTCCTAGTCTAAAGAATATCCAGTACTACATTGAGCCTGAACTTATTATCCATAATATAATCCAAGTGTTTCTGCCTCAACTACCTGACCTGGCAAGTTGTTCCAGGCATTGACAGCCATTCCAGGAATGTACCACCAATGTTAATTTACTGTGAAACATACCTTAATCTCTGGAAGAAATTACATATAAATTCATTCCTGCAATGACTCCTTTGAAAATACAGGTGGGAATGGTCCCATCAAGATATTATCATGTCACATATTGTTAAGCAAGTTCCATTTTCATTGTCATTACCCATTCTTGGAAATGCTGTGATCAACAAATGGACAATTTTTATGTTGTGGTTTTGAGGTGCATGACAGTGTCATAACATTATTTAGACCATGTCAAATAAAGTGATATTGTTTTCACATGTCAATAATATGTTACTAGGAACTAGGATAACTGTTAGCAGGAGGAACTGATCACCTTTTTTTGGCATGACAGGAAAACCACTTCTCAAAAGAAAAACAGAAGAAAATGGATAAGTGTCATTCAGTAAGCTAGCTAGCTTGCTAGACAGTGAGTGAAGTTTGGGAACATCTTTTTAAACTGACCGTGGTGGGGTTATCTCCAATCAGCTTGAACCTGTTTGAAGTGGCTGCAGTGTGAAACAGTGGTTCTCAGCCTCGGTCCTGGAGTACCCCCATGTATGCTGGTTTTCATTCCAACCATAATTGCCATAACTAAAGTATAACAAACTGTTAATTGTTCTTAATTAGACACATTTAATGACTAATGAAGGAGGATTGAATGTTACCCTTTTGCCCACATTATGTCAGAAATTGATATAATTTTTTTGCAAAGAATTAATGTTCCATATTAATTTAAGGACTTCTGTTAGACCAGTTCTCAGACAACCATTGTTTTAATGTGCTGTGGCAAATTATCTTTTAAAAGAGGTAACTGTTAAATATTTAGCTGAAATCAGTCCTAAATGCTGAAAGTGTGGACACCTTGCCATTGAAACTAAAGCATGGTAATGGTAATGAGCCAAACCTGAGTTGTATTATAGTCTTTCAGTGCAAAATTGTGGAAATGAAACACGTCTTCAACAACTTTAATTAATCAGATTGGTTGGAACTCCGGGGTCGAGACTGAGAACCACTGGTATGAAGCATGAACATAATGGGTTTTGGAGTTGATTTGCATCCACAGACCCTGGGGCTCTTATTAAAATAGATAGAACCTTGAACTACAGCATGTCCCACCAATAACATTTTGTTACCAAAAACCATTATTCCCACTGCCAGGGCTTTTGGAGTTGATTTGCATCCACAGACCCTGGGGCTCTTATTAAAATATGGAACTTATGTACCAACACATTTTGTCCAAAAACTTATTCCCAAACATATGTCCAAAGCATCTAAGAAATGGTTGACAGATCAATGTCCTGACATGGCCATCTCAGACTCCAGACCAGAATCCAATTGAAGATTTGTGGTTTGAACTCAAACAAGCAGTCCACAAACGATAACCCAAGAATCTGAAGGAACTAGAACAATTCTGCATGGAGAATGCAGAGGTTGAGAAGTACTGATAAGAGGGGTGTGAATATTTGTGATTCTAGATTTTCTGGAGAAAAAATTATGATTTGTGAACCGTTCGATTGTGGTTGGTGGCAATGCATTATTATAAAAAATATAAGAATTTTTGTGAGCATACAATAAAGCTCATTACTTATATAGTTTATTTTATACAAATTATTTTGTTCATCTTTATCAAGGGTGAATAAAAAGTCTAGGTGTAGGTGTTAATAGCGCTTTTAGCTTCAGGTTAATTTGCCACCTTGGTTTGTCAGTTATAAAAGTATTGTCAAAGTTTTTTTTTTTTTTTTTTTTTTTTTTTGTCCATTGAAAATATTGATTTCATCTTGATTTTTATTTATTTGTTTGTTGGTTCGTCACAGGAAAACTTTTTTTTAAGTTTTAAAAGTTGAATGGTCTCAGATATAAATTGAAAAATTGAAGCCAATCCGAACATTTCAAAGTTTAATTGGTCGTGAAAATATCAACCTATAATCAGTGGACATGGGCCCACAGATATCATTATTGGACCCAAAAATCTGGTATCAGCCGAGCTCTAATAAACATTCCAGAACCTTCATCCAATAGAGAAAAAGTGACCCCTGCTAACATCCCACATCCAGTTAAACCCATCCTACCATGGTAACGCCCTGTTTTAAGGGGTGGGGGTGTCCTGCTCCTTATCTTTACGAAGCCTCCAGTTTCCATAAGGGTGATTAGAGAGCCAATAAAGCATCCCCCCTGTTTCCCGGCCACTGCCCTCTTTGTTTTGTCAGTGAATTCCAGGCTTTCCAGAATTCCTGGCTTTCCTTTGTTTGTGGTGGTGTTGATCCCCCACCCCCACCCAGAAAACCAGGCTGCTGCTTAGTCCTTATGCCATCTGAAACATTAAATAAAGATATTCTTTATGTTAGTGATGATCAGAGAATTAGTGATGTACTGTACTTCTGCTCCTCCACGAATGCGTACTTCATTGTGCACTTCACTTTGAAAGATGCTGTGAATAACTGCATGTGCTGAATGGATGTTAATGGAATGGAATTATGGCCATTGCTATTAACCTCCACGAATGCACTTGGATGGCAATGTAATGTAAAGAAACGTTATTGCCAGTAACCCTAACCTGTGGAAAGGTGCCTGAGCACAGCCTTTGGTTTGAAACTCATTGCGAATCAGCTCTCAGCATCTGTATGTAGGCAAGACATTTTCTGTAAGTTCTGGAATCTTTACTTCAGTATGCCTTAATAGATACTGTAGACTGGTGTCACACTTTGAGCACAAGACAGAGGTTGCCCTCTTTGTATATAGGCAATTTCTTTTTACTAATAATAATAACCTTTTTGGTCATTTCTTTTGGTCAATTTTAGCTATACTTGGCCATGGCAGTTTGTCTGTTAAGGTGATCAGAAGTGCAGTTCCACTTCATGCAGTAGGGTGGGGAAAGAGGATGTGTGAATTGAAAGTTCATTTAATAAAGGAGGCAATGAGCTAACTGCTAGTGGTGAACATTTGCTCAAGAACCATATTGGCCCTTTAGACACACAGATTTGTTTGTTTGCACGTGGTCACGGGGCAGGTGGCACGGGCTCTGTGACAGGCCTGGACTGCAGCTCTGCAGTTCTTCTCTCAGCTTGGATGGGCTGTCGAGTTAATGATCAAACAAGAAGACCACTGTGGCAAAGCACTTTCATTAGGTGAGGATTTAAACTTGAAACTAGAATTTGAAGCTCATTGTGTGTGTGTGTGTGTGTGTGTGTGTGTGTGGTATGGGTGTGTGTGTCCGTACAATTTGTGCATACATGTGCATGCTGGTTCATAGGCCATGACAAAGAATGGCAGACGACACAGTGAAATTAAAAGGGAACAAGAAATGTATTAATCATAAAGAAAATGCTTACAAAAACCCAAGTGAGGTGGGACAGTCTGTATCATGAGTAGTGTGTGGATGTGTGAGCAGTCAGAGTGTGGGGTGTTAAGTGTGTAAAAATAAAATAACAAATAGAACACGGGTGTAGAGACACTGCATCTGCAGACCAAACGCGAAGACAGGCAGGCTGTTATGTTCACGGGGTGCCCTGGCCCAGGTGCACCCCATGAGCGCTGATGACCTTCACAGCCCCGCCCACCGGTCTCCTAAAAGGAAAAGAGAAAACACGCTCAAAGAAGAACCCGACCGTCAGAGCGGGATGGTCGTCACAGTATGCCTGCATGTGTGTTTGCACGTGTGGTATGTGTGTATATAAAGTATGTATATGTAACTATGCAACTATTTTTGGTATGGGTATGTGTGTCTGTATGTGTGCACACATGGTGTGTGTGTATATAAAGTATTTATATGTGTGTGTGTGTGTGTGTGTGTGTGTGTGTGTGTGTGTGTGTGTGTGTGTGTGTGGTGTGTGTGTGTGTGTGCGTATGTAAGCAGATGTGTGTTTGTGTGCACATGGTATGTGTGCTTGTTTGAGTATTTGTGCATGAGTGCATATGTGAATGTGTGTGTGTGTGTGCATTTAAGATGCATGCTTTGCAGAACACTGTGCCTAGATTCACTAGGGAAGTGGGGTCTAGCAGGGCTTCCTTACAGTCACTGAAACACAATAAAGGTCCAAGGGGAGGTCCTGACACAGATGATGAAATGCATGTGGAAGGAGGGGGGAAATGTGCGCTTGCCTGCAGAGTCTCCTGTCCATGCCAGTACAGTGGCCTTGACGGTGGTGTGGTCCAGCCATGTTTTTATCCAGTGACAGCAGATAAAAACACCACAGGTTCCTGTTAAATCATCCACACTGTAATTCTGTGTGATCATCTAAATTGTAAAAAAAGAGAGTTAATTTCTCTTTCCACTTCACACACTGTTTATGTCCTACCATAACTGCTGTGAAGTTTTCAGGCTGTTCCATCTGTGCCCTGGATATCTAGTGATGGCCTATCCCTTAATCAACCTCAAACAGGCTGGAACACTCATGCTATCACTAACTGATTTAAACCAATCATATATATTTTTTGACTGTGTCTGTACAAACACTTTTCATTGGTTCATATGAGCATGAGATTGGTAGCAGAAAGTTATGGAGGGCCACAGGGCCAGCTGCTGGTTCTCCTCCTCATCTCACTTCATTGTCTTGTTTGAAGGTAGCTCACCCAGTGGTCCAGGGGCCTGTCTCACGAAGCAGGATTAGTGGGTTAGCGAGCTAACTTTGGGCTTAACCCTGGCTTTTCGGTCTCACAACCGTGGCTCACTTTTAACCGGATTACATTGCCATGGTAATTTAAAACCTAACCTGCACCGGTTAGGCAAATGGATCCAATCCTATAAAAAGGTTGTCCCTTCACCAATCAGCTCTCTGGAAAAGGGTATTGTATTTTGTCTTAATCTGCCACCAAGACCTTTTTACACTGCTGGGGTTGCAGCTAAAAGAATAATGATGAAAATACATATATTAGCCTACAAACCATTTGTCATAGAGGAAATTCAATTTGCAGGTTATTCCAATGTTGCATTGTGCCATCAATGAAAAGGCATGTCCAAGGTGCCTTAATGATAGAGCAGAGATAACCCTACTTACGCATTTACACTGTTTGCAATTTTCTTCCAGCAGTCTGTTCTGGCCTTGGTAGCAGCAACTGTGTTACTTTTTGTTGTGAGTACGCTTTTATATTCTTCGTATATATTCATAATCATGGTTTGCTCATCTTGTGTAAAATACGCTGCTCTAGATGTTGCATGCCATTGGCTATGTGTTACAAACGCCGTGCCTTTTGTGTGCACGTGCCTGGCACGTGCTCATAGTTTGATGGGAAAAACCAGGGTTGATAGAGCAAGTTGATAACTACCGTCGTGAGACAGGTTAGCCGTAATTGCCTTTGTTAGGCTTTGGTAGCCAGCTAACGCAAAGATACCCTGACTATGTTGAACTTCCTTTGTGAGACAGGCCCCAGGTGTAAATGAGTTCGCTGCCATCATTTACAGGAAATTAAAACCTCACAAGCTTCTCACAAGGCCCCTGAGTGCTGAGGTCAGCTCATTGGTAACAATCTGGTCTTGAGGGGAATTAAACAAACCACACACATCACACACACATAACTTAAGATGTTGATGATGAGGAAAAATGGGAAAATTCCCCTAGTGACAGACAAAGACAAAACTTTAAACTTCTCTGAAATGTACTTTGTCTTTTTCAGCAGGCGATATTGTAATGCTAATTTGAGAAGAAACTTACATGCAGATAAACTGCAACAGCCTTAGCGTCCAGGGGCCGGGGGTGGGCCTATGGGAGGTTTTTAATGCAACTTAACTTCCCACTTATCCACAACCCGTCGGGGGAGCCTGTGGGAGCCAGAGGTGGCATTGAAATCAGTAGAGAAAGTTTGCTTTAGCTCTGTGGAGAACGGCACAGGACTTTGGACTATTGATCCAGTGACCTTGCTACCTACACACAGCCCTAAAGGGGGACAATGTGCTGCTAGTGTAGGCCTTACTTCCGCTCTGCCAATCTGTTCTTCCCAAAAAGCGATCTCTGGCCCCCAAAGGGTGGTCAGGCCAGGGGCGTGAAGCCACTTGCTGTTGGAAGCAAGCTGATTTTGTGTCGAGTCTAATGGTAAATGCGGTGTGTGTGTCTGTAGGGAGCCCCAGGATGGTGTTCCTGACCCCCTGCCGGCTGGCCGCCATCTTCCTGACCATGTTGCTGTTGGGGGGGATCGGAGTCGCAGTGTGGGCTGTAGGTGAGTGGCACCCTTGCCTAAAACCCCTCTCCCCCTGGAGCTGTGGGTGTGGCCCCTGGACCCCTGATGTAAATGTAACATTGAGTCTGTGTATTTTTATATATCAATCTACTCATCCAACCATCTTCCATTTATCCCTCTCTATCTCTATCTATCCCCGTCTGTCTATGTATCGTTCTGTCATACATCCATCTACCCATCTATCCCTCAATCCATCAACCAATTTATCATTCATCCATCTCTATCTGGTTGTCCATCTGTTCATATATACAGTGGGTATAAAAAGTATTCAGCCCTTCAGCATTTAAAAAATGATATTTTCTTACTTGGAATTAAAATGGATTTAATATGGACTTCTTGCCGCTGAACAACAGCAAATACTCTATAATGAAGGTGGGTAAGGCTCTACGAGCTTTGCACATCTGGACACCGCAATTCTCGCCTATTCTTCTTTACAAAATTGCTTAAGCTCCAACAGGTTAAATGGGGACTGTTGGTGAATGGCAATTTTCAAATCTTTCCACAGATTCTCAATGGGATTGAGGTCTGCCACTCCAGGACATAGACATTTTTGTTTTTAAACCAAAACTGGTCGAGACCTACTCAAATAGACTCACAGCTGTAATTGCTACTAAAGGTGCTTTTATCAAGTATTAAGTCAAGGAGAGTGAATACTTATGTAACCAATTATTGTACGCTTTTTTATTTGTAATTAATGAACAAAAAGCTATTTTTACATACCCACTATGTATAGACCAATATTCATGAGTGTAGGAAGTGATGTCATCTGTTCCTAGAAAGTTTCCTGTTGGTGGTAAACAACACTCAAAACAAAGGCATGTCAAAGTTAATATTAGGACTGTGTTGTTCGGTTGTTTGGTGCTCCCTTAGGCCAGGCATAAACGTGCTTTCAGAAATTAAAGTGTATCGCCTCCCAAAAGACAAAGCACAACGAAACGCTTGGATTGCTGCAGAAAAATTAGATGGCTGGATACCTACTAGCAACTCCGGGATCTGTAGCACCCATTTCATCACTGGTAAATTATATTAGATGTAACTTAAACAGCTTAACTTGTACACAGTGCTCATTTAAGCTTATCTACATAGGTCATCTAACAGATTTTTAAGTGACGAATATGGCTAGCAGTAAAGTTACTGTTTCAAACATAAGGTTGTGTTTTGAATGTCTATATATTTTTTCTCATGCAAAATGTTTGCTCATAGGGCCTCCTGGGTGGTCTAGTGGTTACAACGTTGGCCACTGTGACCAGGGTTCGATTCCACCGGCTGTGCCAGAATCGGCTCTGGCCGGGAGTGCCACTAGGGAACAGCAATTGGCTGTCCGCCCCAGGGAGGGGGGAGGGAAGCCGACATGAGTTTGCTGCGTATTGGAGTGTCTCTTGAGTACCGGAGTTACGGTTGACGGCTTGGCGAGTGCCGTCTCAGAGGAGACAACACTTTGCCTTTGTCACTGCCGGTCACAGGGCTACGGCAGCAAACTCACAATACGAGGGGGGGATTGACATGAAAAACAGAGGGTGTAATTGGCTACTAAATTGGGGAAAGAAATTGGATAAAATCTGAAACTCTTTAAATAAATTAGAATTTCTCTAGAAATTCTTTATATAAATATACACTACCGGTCAAAAGTTTTATAACACCCCCATTTTCCAGTTTTTACTGAAATTTAAGCAGTTCAAGTCCGGTGAATAACCTGAAATGGTATAAATGTAAGTGGTAAACTGCCAGAGGTAAAACAAAAAGTTCAGGTTACCAAAAACGGAAAAATTATGTAATTTTACAGTTATAAAAAAAGGCCCTTTTCAGGGAACAAGTAATGGGTTAACGTGGGTTAATAGTCACTCTGTGAAAGTCGCCGACTCTGGATCCAGCAAAAGAGCCCCAGACCATCACGCTTCCTCCTCCATGTTTAACAGTTGGTGTCACAAACTGAGGAACCATCCTTTCGCCTACTCGACAGCCTACAAAAACCTTTCAAAATGTCAAGATTTCTAATTTTGATTAATCGGTCCATAAGACCTTCTTCCAGTCTTCAGTAGTCCACTGGCGGTGCTTCATGGCCCAGGCAAGCCTCTTTTTCTTATTTTGCCATCTTAGCAATGGCTTTCTTACTGCCACTCAACCTGTGAAACCTGCAGCTCGAAGTCTTCTCTTCACAGTTGAAACTGAGACTTCCTTACTTCCACCAGTGTTAAGCTGTGGTTGAAGCTGTTGTCCTATGAGCCGCCTATCACGCAAGCTGTTGACTCTCAGAAACTTGTCTTCTGATTCTGTTGTGGCTTTGGGTCTGCCAGAGTTTCCTCCAGTTTCCTAAACTTTTTTTTTTAACCTCTGGCAGATTACCGCTTACCTTTGTACCATTTCAAGTTATTAACTGGACTTCAAATTTCAGTAAAAACTGGAAAATGGGGGTGTTTTAAAACGTTTGACTGATAGTGTATAAGATGTGCTCATAGTAGGCACCTAGCTAACTCTGCTCATGTCTGTGGTGTTGTTTCAAATCTGTTAATGTCGACGTGTATTGAGCAGAGTTATTGCAAATCATTAGCCACAGTTACATGCCCACCAATAACGTTAGGCTACTCCGTCGAAAATGAAATTAGAACAATACTGTTGTTGTCATTCCAAGACTGGTGTCCGGCTAGCATTTTTCAATGAAGCTCATGATTGTAGTAAACTTAAACGTATTATTTTGCTTGTGCGCAACCACATACAGGGCTCAGATGTCACAGACGGAGCATTTAAAACCCTTTGAACACATGCTCCACTGCAACATGGCTACAAACCTCACCTAACCTAAAAATCAAACACATAACGTTTCCGACTTGAGTTCAGTATGGACTGCATATCGTATTATTACTAGTAGGCTACTACATGTATTCATTGACCAAACAAGCTAACTAGCTACCTCACCCAGCCATACATGTACAGTGTCCACTGACAATCTCCCCTTCCTTCTTAGCGATGAACCATGCAGAGTACGTTTTAGACATTGTGAGTTTGACCTGCTCCAACTTCACCATAGACAATACAATAGTCATTCTCAGTATGAGCATATATCTCTGACTTTTCCGCTAAGAAAATAGTTGTAAGCGTCCAAGCTACGGTAAGCCTTCACTGCCTCTCTAGTGTAAACACACTCCGTATCGACAAGGTAAGCTAGCTCAAGGTAGTCAATTTTGTATTAACACTGCTCTGTTGCAAATGGTCCAAACTGTCCAAACCATATACTTCACAAATACTGCATCATTGCAAAGAACCATCCCAGCCACATGTGTTCTTTAACATTAAGATTAAGATTATTTATTAGATTTATTAATTGAAATTCCTTTTGATGCATCGGCGCATACACACACTATACATGAAAACCGACGAAAACCAACATACGTACAACAGAGTACAAAAGCCAACATGATTACAGCTATAGCCTGTTAAGGCACCATGAATAAGACCACTTTAAACTTGCATTAGTCTCAAATACACTAAAATTAGTTTTTGTATAACACACTAGAAATTACACTAGAATAAAATGCTTCAGTGAAATGTGTGCATCCAGTAAAAAAACTAAAAGTAAATAGAATAAAAATATTCATTGTTCTTTTGCAATGTGTTGATATGTTGTATTTTTCCCCACAGTTACATTTCTGATCAAAGCAGAAGACACAGGTTTATACGATGGTAAGGGAACATTATTCTTCAGCCCATGATTACCTCTCACACCTGCCATTGCATATTGCATTACATTGGCCATAATTATGTCTCCTGCATGGGTTCCATTAACACTGAACACACATACACAAACAATCACTTCCACTCACACCGGAGTGCACTGGGAGAGATATCCACACTCTAGACTCATGTTGTGCCTCACTGTAACTGTGCCCCTCCCTCCCCCTTCTCAGTCCAGTTGAACTCCGCCAACCTGCGGCTCAGCGTGTTTGACTCCACACACAGCCGGTGGAGGTACGTCTGCTCCTCCAGCTCCAACCAGATCCTGGCCAGCATGAGCTGCGAGGAAATGGGCTTCGTCAGGTAAGGCCCTTACCTGGCGCCAAGGTTGGAGGTTGTCTGGTCATCGAGAGCGGCAGTGTAGTATGATGGTTAGGGAATTGGGCTTGTAACGTGAAGGTTGCAGGTTCGATTCCCAGGTGGGGCACTTGAGCAAGGTGCTTAACCTCAGTTGCTTCAGTAAATATCCTAATATCCTAATAAATATACAGTATATCATAAAAATATAAGTGGATTTTATGTTAAGAAATGTAAACTGTGTAAGTCGCTCTGGATAAGAGCGTCAGTGAAATGCTTGTAATGTCATTGGGGCGGTGTTGATTTCTTTCATGCTTTCTCCATATGTACAGTAAATGCATGTGCTGGTGCATTTACAGGATGGGGAGTGGTTTCCATTTGGGTTTTGGGCCTTTGTAACATTGTGGAATCATCTAATGACATAAATAAGTGTTGGATGTTGTCATTCCGTCTCCTCCACAGAGCACTGAACCATTCCGTGTCGACCATCCCCGATGGCAGCAAGGACTCGGAGGAATTCCTCTGTGTGGACGGCAAGGAGCTGATACATGGGAAGAAGATCAAAGAGTTTCTCTCCCCCTGGTAGGTCTATCGGGGGTACGGGTATGCAGTGCCGTGAAACTACAGGTAACAGCCAAAATGAAGGAAACACTTCTTGAGTGCATGAAGGATTCTGGTGGCTCTGTAATGGTGTAGGGTGCATTTTCCTGGCATAGGGTGCGTTTTCCTAGCATGGTTTAGGTCCACTCAACCCCTTAGAGGCCAAGGTAAATGCCAATAAATACAAAAAGTGATCACCTTCATCCTATGGTGAAGCATTTCTATCCTGATGAGAGTGGTCTCTTTCAGAATCACAATGCCCCAATCCACAGGGCATGAGTGGTCACTGAGTGGTTTGATGAGCATGAAAACGATATAAACCATATGTCATGGCCATCTGTCACCAGATCTCAGCCCAAGACAGCATCTCCACCTCCAACAACAAAACACCAAATGATGAAATTGGAAGGATGGTGTTGCATCCCTCCAATAGAGTTACAGACACTTTTAGTATCTATGCGAAGGTGTATTGAAGGTGTTTTGGTGTCTTGAGGTGGCCCAAAGCCATATTGAGACACATGTTGGTTCCTTTATTTTGGCAATTACCTGTAGATGTAACTGTGGGTATTTGTATGGGAAATATTAATGGAGCAGTTGGTTTTCACATCTGACAGTGTGATGTCGCAGCAGGCTTTTATTTTCAACTTCCTTCTCTGGATCAGAGTGGCGCAATTTCATTTGAAGTATCTCTATTTGTTTTTCTTAGTTAACTGTATCAGACAGGGTGGCACACAGCTTATTTATACTAAAAGAGTCGGAAACCGGTGCCCTGAGTGGCACTTCTCCCTGTGTTTCATTTCCTGTGTACGCTGGCACAGTGGAGCAGCATCCACTGCTTACTGAACACTTTTATTCTCCTGCTTTTGTTTTGCAGCAACTGTGCAAGTGGCCAAATCCTGACAGTGATTTGTCAAGGTAAGTGTTCAGTATGGGTGCTGATGCATTCAGTATGGGAGGGTGATGTGATCGTCGCCCATCTCTTATGCCTCTGAACTCTCACTCTATTCTGCATCATGAAGCAAAGGTTCTGATTTGCTGTATTGGGAGCCCAGTCTCCCCCTTCATATGTCTCCCTGTGTCCTCCTCCTGTCCCTCCCAGGAGGTCTCCCATCCAAGTACTAACCAAGCCCACACCTGCTTAGCTTCAGCAGTTTGGCATGAGAATGGTGCAGGGTGGTATAGCTGCTGGCCACTTGCCATCTCTCTGTGTCCCCCCCTCCCATTTCTCTGTGTCTCCATCTCCTTGCTCCTTTCTTCACTAATCCACCCTTTCTCGGTGCAGACTGTGGGCGTCGCAGTCTTACAGAGGACAGGATTGTTGGGGGTGAGGAGTCCAAGCTGGGCCGCTGGCCGTGGCAGGTCAGCCTGCAGTATGACGGGGCTCATCAGTGCGGGGGCTCCATCATCTCTGACCGCTGGATTGTCAGCGCCGCCCACTGCTTCCCCGAGTGAGTCGCACACGCAAACACACACACGTACACACACGTGAACACCAAGACTAACAACTCTCTCGATACGCACACATGATTGTCAAGACCAAGACTAACACTGATTCCCTACTCGCCCCACCTGCTCTTAAATCTTACTTTCTGCTGAGCTCAGGTGGGACTCGAGAGGCAATCACCTGTCTATCATTCACACACCTAATCACAATACACCAAACAAACCACACCCATTCTCACACACAAACACAATCAGTCAAGTGAATTCCTCACATCCACACCAATTAACACGAATTAAATAATAATCAATTATAGCCTTTGGAACAACCTTCCGGGCAACAGTTCACACTCTTGCAGTCTCACACCCTGCGAGAGTGCCAGAGCTGCATATTGTGATCTTGTCCTTATAATAACCAACTGCTCGCAAGAAACAAATCACGTTGGACCGATGTGACTTGCTGAGCTCTGAACTTGGGTGCATTGGCATGTCATTCCCCGAGCGTGCTAAACAGTGCACTGCGATAGGTTTGCAGTTCCCTGCGCGTGATAAACTCTGCGGTGTGATTGGATCACGATTCCCAGAGCGTGCTAAACACTGTGCTGTGTTTACATAGCAGTTCCCTGAGCATGCTAAACGCTGCGCTGTGATTAGATTGAGGTCAACTGAGCACACTAAACACTGCAGAAAACTGAGCGTGGTAAACGCTGTGCTGTGATTGGCTCCCTGCTAACTGAGTGCACTGAATGCTGCACTGTGATGGTTTTTTCCTGTCCCAGGAGGTACCACCACGTGAGCCGGTGGCGGGTGCTGCTGGGCTCCATCTACAAGACGGCGGCGCACAAGAGCGTGCATGTGGCCGAGGTGCAGACAGTGGTGTTCCACAGCAGCTACCTGCCCTTTGTTGACCCCACCATCGACGACAACGGCCGTGACATCGCCATCCTGGCCCTCTCAAGCCCTCTGCAGTTCAGTGGTGAGTAGGGGGGTGGAGGGTGCAATGGTGGTTTGGGAGGAGGATTGGATTTACATTTACATTTCACATTTTAGGCATTTAGCAGACCCTCTTATCCATATCACGACTGATGTTTATTATTGTTATAGTTTCTATTATTATTATTATTAGTAGTAGTAGTAGTAGTATTGGTCATTCTAGTAGTAGTACATATACATTACATTACAGACATTTAGCAGACGCTCTTATCCAGAGCGACTTACAGTTTCACATTTCTTTACAATCCATTTATACAGCTGGATGTTTTACTGAATCAATCCAGGTTAAGTACCTTGCTCAAGGGTACAACGGCAGTGCTCCACCTGGGATCGAACCTGCAGCCTTTGCGTTACAAGCCACATATGTGTCTGTATTCATAATATTAATCATTTTTTAATAAAATGTTTTCATATTTGTTTTAATCCAACACATTAAGCATTTTTTTTCAAACAAATGCTGTGGCTTAAATGAACAAAGGGCAAGGCAAGGAAAGAGCAGGGAGTGGAATGAAAAATTCTGTCTTGTGTTTCAAGTCAAGCTGTTGCAGAAAACCCTTCTTCTGTTCTATGAAATTGAGCCCGCTCTTCAAAACTGCTCAGCCTTTCTTCCAGGGCCCTTCATGTGAACTTGGAATGGAAAACTTTTCTGTTATTTTACTAAATTATATACTCCAGGAAATACTGATTTATATATTGTCTAATTTGAATAAGATCTGTAATGTTAATGCATATAAATAGGCCAAAACCTTTAGCCTGCATGCTGTGCTTTTTGCTGTAGTTTTATGCTGAGTAAAAGATTGAATACAATTGTTTGTGCCCTGTAATGTTTAAGATGAGAATTGCAAGAATTATAGAAATGTTCCCAAGAGGCAAAACTGGTCGGCAATACTTCACAGTTTATATGTAAAATAGATAACTTAAGTATGATTCAAGAAAATTAAAAGAGAAAATTCTCAAACTCAAGTTTCAAACTGAAACCTCCATGTAACAGTCAAACAAGAACTGATGTGGGAACTGTTCCACACAAATTTGCTTTATCCAAGATTATTATATTTGAAGCATCCATAGGGTACAGCAAGAGTAATAGTTTCCCTGGATGTGTACATGTAAGGGTCAGGGCACAGCTGCTGCTGTTTCATTGCTGTCCACAAGGTGGTGCTGAAGCCGTTGTTACACTGTCTCTTAATGCAGTCCATTCTCTTGTCACTGTTCCCCCATCCCCGAGAGCAGACTACATCCAGCCAGTGTGCCTGCCCACCTATGGCCAGCGATTGGTTGAGGGGAAGATGGGAGCTGTGACAGGCTGGGGAAATACTGAATATTATGGTAAGTGACGCTGTTCTGCTAGCACTGTGTGTTAACATGTTTATTACATAAATCACTGCATGACTGGAACCCTGCCTGTTCCCAGATAGAGCAGTGTTGTACTCCTGGATATGAGCCACTCTCTCATCGCCAAGCAACCTTTGAACTGGTACACTGTGTGAACGCTGTGCTGCCAAGGTGTGTTCCGATGGTCACAATAAACAAAAGAGGATTCGCTCTGCTGAATTGACATGACCTTCTGTGCCATGCATGTCATTTTAATGCCTGCACATCTCTCTCACTCTCACTCTCAAATTTCTGTTTAGTTGCAAGATGTTTTATTGACAGACATTGCACAGTGTTTCTAAAGCAAAGGTAACAAATAACAAAAACATCAGCAGAACTTAATAATTAAATAACTTAACTCTGTTGGGGGAGGGGGTAGGAGTATTTTATATATACATATATATAAAGCAGTAGTGATACAGTACAATATTTACAAAAACATTAAAGGTTTGTATAGCTCATGTATAAACCCTGAATAAATATATATTGTGGCATCCCAAGGAGCCTCACGGGGAAATGGCTGCCTGGACCTTTAACTCTTGAGCCACTAGAGCTATCAGGACTACAGTTCCCAGCAGCTTGCAGTCCCACGCCTGATTACCAGCTTAAGCAGCTGAAGTAATTGGGACTGCTGTCAGCTGAATGCAATTTGGGGACTACATAAAAGACCACCCCCCCAGTGGCACTACTATATATATGTATATATATATATATGTATACAGGAGTGCACGTAAGTGGTACGCCAGTACGCATTTGTGTCCTCAAACGTTAATTGCGTACCAAGCAAGACGACAAACTTTTGAAACTTACGCGACTAAGTTTGATTAATTAAATTAGTTAATTAACTTACCAGTGTCTGATCAAACTTAGTTTCATCGTATGTTTCAAAAGTGTGTCGTCTTGCTTGCTGCACAATTAACATTTGAGGATGCGAATGCCTACTGGCATACCACTTACGTGCACCCCTGTAATAGTATATGTGAGTGTGTATCCTCTGTCTCTCTCTCACTCACACACACACAGACCGGTCAATTACTGTTTATCTCAAGCATTCTGTGTCTCTTGAAGATTCTCCTGAGTAGAAAGAAGTACAGGGAGTACTTAAACTACAGATCTTTGCAGTAACCATACATGGGCCCTAAGAATAGTCTGGATCACAGACAAATGTAAGCTTTTTTTACCTGCAGCTAGATGTTAGATGCAAAGGTGTTTGGGGGAAAACACCATGGTTGTACATCAGGGGTGGGCAATTCTGGTCCTGGAGGGCTGATGTGTATGCAGGTTTTTGTTTACCAATTACCCTGGCTCAATTAGCTAATTAGTTGTATGCGCCAATGCTGGTTCATTTGTAGATTAGACCACAGTAACATGTTTCATATGAGAACACACGAGCAATCTTCAGCTGTCACTCATTGGTTTGTCAAGAAATGTAGCTAAAATGTCAGATCACGTAAATGATTGGGCTAATTACATAATTAAGAGCAGAAGTTGGCATGAAATCCAGAAACCGATATGGTCCTCCTTACCCACCCCTGTTGTACATGGTAAACCTAACAGCCTCCTAGTGGCACAACCAGTAAAGGCACTTGTTCTGGAGATAGTGCCCGCTGCAGCCTGGGTTTAAGCCCAGAGTGTGCCAGCCTGGCTCAGGCCAGCAGTCCTGTTCAGGGGTGGCAATCCCAGGGGGAGGGATGAGGGAAGCTGGCATTAGTTTGCAGCGTGCAAAATCGACTCTGTGTGTGTCAGAGTTACGGTTGATGGCTTGGCTTGTTCCATCTCAGAGGAGGCAGTTCAGTTGTGACTGCCCGTCCCAGGGTTGTGGCGGCATACTCGCACTACGAGGGGGTTGGAGTTGGAGAGAACTAGAAGAGGGTACAATTGCCCACCAAAATGGGGGAAATCTGAAATAAATGTATTAAAAAATAAAGAAAAGGAAAAGGGTGATCTAACAGCCTCTCTCTCTCTCTCTCTCTCTCTCTCTCTCTCTCTCTCTCTCTCTCTCTCTCTCTCACACAGGCCAGTCCCCGGATGTGCTGCACGAGGCGAATGTTCCCATCATCAGCGACACTGTATGCAATGCCCCCGAGTACTATGACAACCAGATCACCACCACCATGTTCTGTGCAGGCTATGAGAAAGGAAACATTGATGCCTGCCAGGTAATTAAACACACTGCATGTCATATAACAATACCACACCCATCGTTTATTGCCTGTTCATAAAATTGCCATTGTTAACCAAAACATGAATGAGCACTCAGTGGACAATATAAAGAAATAGATTATTGCAATGATTAAAAAAACAATGATGCTGCTGGGTGGCTCATCCTTTTAAGGCACTGGTCTAGTGTGTGGATGAGCTTCACAGACTGAATCCTGTTAAAGACCTCTACATGCTCGAAGGACAACAACACGACAGCAACACAACCAGGGCTCGGGAAAATCAATGCAACCTTTGCAACCTACGCAGAGGGGGTTTCAGAGGGTGTCGCATACCTAGCACAAAAATCAAACTCGCGACCACAGTGCAACCGTTCACGTAGATGTTGCGCATCATTGATTGGTTGGTTAGCGAATGGAGGCTGAGCTGTCAAGTCATAGTTCATAGAGGCTGACTTTAAGGCCCTGTTCTGGTAGTGCTTCAGGAAAGATTGTGGAGGTTTGAGCCCCTGCTTTCAGCCTGTATTCTCTTAAGGCACTGAACTGAGCGCACCATGTTGCATAGGCTCTACACTTGTTTTATGATGGCCATTGTCAGAATGTCTTAAATTTACCTAGAAGCTAATCCTTAACACTGTTCTAGTGTTGTTGTCTGTCCTGTTAAGGCAGTTCTAATGGGACCCCAGTGGTGGCCCTGTTTGTGTGGTTGAGCCCCACAGCCTGTCTTCTCTTAAGGCACTGAGGAGCGCGCGTGCTTGTCTACACTTGTTTTATGATGGCCATATCAGAATGTCTTAAATTGCACTAATCTTGCGTCTGTGTCTCAGGGCAGTGGTGAGCTGGGTCGAACAGGCTGTGCCCAGGCCAGCTGGGGAAGCCCAGGCCAAGAAGCCCGGTGTCTACACCAAGGTGTCCAGATTCCTGCCCTGGATCTCCTCCGCCATGAGGGTGTGTAGGGGAGAGACTAGCTGTACTGCTCTGTGCTAAATCTGATCTATGGAATGAATGAATGGATGAACAATGGCTGATTGTATAAACGAATAAATGAATGAATGAACACATGAATGAGAGGCTAGTTCTGCCGGTTTGCTGTAAATCTGATCTACATAATTAATTAATTAATTAATTAATGGAATGAATTAATTAATACATTGTTTCATTAATTAATTAATACATTGTTTCATGAAAAATAATTAAATAATATTTTAATGAATGAGAGATCAATAGTTCTTCATCTGCCTAAAGACTGAACAAATTAATTAATGCCCCCTCCATCAGAAGCCCCACCTCCTGGAACATGAACGTTTTATTGGTCCTTTCTTGGTCTTTTTTTATCTACAGAAGTTCAAGGTCTTGGTCTTTTTTAGAAGGCATATTGTTTATTGTCATTAATTGTTATTGTGTATAATTATATGGAACTGAATTGTCAGCACACTGAGGAACCAATTACTTCTCAGCCAGGAAGCCAAAATCAAAACGTAGGTGTAGATATTCAGACGTAGGCGGCATGTCTGTAATTGAAGTTGACTAAATTAGCTATATTCATTGGTCAAGGAAAAAGGAAGGTGGGGCTAATATCAGCACTCACTCCTTCTCTCTCTTTCTCTGTCTTTGTCCTTCCCCACAGACATATGAGAGTGTGGCAGGTGTTCACAAAATGGCACGCGCATGAAGATTTGGGGGCACTGTCTTTTTGCTGCCACAGGGACTTGACATGCCAGAAGCCCCCTGGAGATTAGAGCCCCTGAAGAAACCCTGTCTGACAATCCCAGCACCCAAGGGGGTAAGATCCCAGCTAAGCTAAGGGACACACATTATCCCCAAATGATTTTTTTTACTAAAAGAAAAGTTGAAGTTTGTAATATTGTAATATTACAAGTAATATTAACTAGTTGACCGTTAACAGTGACCATAGCATGAGGATTGTCTGTCGTCCTCTACTGAGAGATGCGTCTCCTTGCCAGGAGGCAGATTCTTTTTTTTTGGAATAATTTGCACCTGTGAATTGAATTATTTTATGGAAATGTTAAAGGTATCAGAACAGAGTTCCTATACATCTGTCAGAAACTGTGAGGGACTGAAATTCTTATATTCTTATCTGACCAAAGTGCACTTTGTCCTTAATTGTGAATAATTCACGGTTTGTCTTTAATTTTTTTGTTACTTATGCAGAAGTCTTGCATGTGTGTGGTTACAGCACAGTGTGGATACAGGTAACTGTCAATATAAAGGCAACACTATGGTAACCCGGGGGGAGGGGACGGGGACATTCAATACCCTGGCTCAGGCTAGGAGATCAGGGGAAAGGGGAGGGCCGGGCCTATCCAATGGTACAGGCTGTGGCACTTCCCCAGTGGACACTCGTGGTACTGCACCCTTTTAAACGATCCTCATTTACTGAAGTGTTGCCTTTATTTAGGCAGTTACCTGTACATGACCGAGGGTACATGTGATCCTTAAGTAATACACCAGTGTGGGGATTTCATCGTTCAAGGGGTAATGGCATGAATACTAAAGAGCCAGATGCATCGCACAAATGGATTCAAGTAACACAATGCTGTATAAGTGACAGAACAAGGATTAATGACATCGTTCAAGTGTAAGGACAAAGTGCATTGTGGGTAAATGTAATCTGGATACAAGCAAGGTCCCAAGTGATGGAACAGGATCATTTTGAAGCACAAGGAAGTTGCTTCCCTCCCTCGTGCTCACCCCTCACCCCTCTTCTCAGCCTTACTGCTTCTCAGTCGCTGTCCTTTGTCATTTTAAAGATAATTCTATGAGAATCTTTACACGGGGTATTGCTAACAATGCTATATTGCCTGCAGTCTCTCCCTGTGCTTTTTTAATTTTTAATTGACACTGTGTGTTATATTTAACTTAATTTATGCAGCATTGGGCGTATATACGTATGTAAGCAAACAAAAGACACATCACGATGGGCCACGCATGACCGCATCCACGCCCCAACTCACCCCAAAATTACTGATCCACAAGTGTTTACCAAATGGTTGTTATGAACCTACATCACAAAATATATATAAATAAGAGTATACACAAAAAATAGCTTTATTCCATAATGATGGAATTCCAGTTATAAAACTCTAGCATCCTGCCTTGCTTCATGCACGAAAACACATTTTTTTATAACTTTGGCTTCATCTACTAGCATAGTGTTTATTTAGGCTATGTTATGATAAGTAGAGGTTGTTGCATATTGGCAACCAGCCATACATTTTGACTAAAAGGACAAAAATGTACTAAAATCCAGTCCTTCGTCCTTTTCATTTTGGTAGAATATCTTTCTGAAGTGACATCGGAGGAGAGCAGGCAAATGACAGCAAGTAAATTAGGCTGTTTAGATGGTGGAGTTTGACATCATCCTTTCCATAGGATGACTGCTCATGACACCTTTTAGCTAAGAGGAAAAAAAGGTTTTATTTTTTTATAGACGGGAGCGATCATGGTAGAAATCAATGACATTAATGAAATGCATACCCATTCATAGTGGGGACTGCAAGCTGTCGAATACAAATGTTATCGATGATTGTATCAATATTTTGACTTGTTTTTACCAAGGCAAGACTGTATATACCTTCAGGCTTTTGTGATGGAGAGATGGCTTTCGTTGGATGATTATGATTTTTGATTTTGTGATTCTGTTCTGATTCCATAACATGGTATGTACTAACAAACCATATGCAGGCTTCTCACAATGAACATTTAAAAGCTTTTTGCCATAACACAAATTAATTGTAGTTTAGGTTGTGTCACAACACAAAACGCACAGCAGGGCAGAGCCTAACCAAAGGGTGCCGAAGCAGTGCTGGTGAGCAAAACTGTCGGTAGATGATTATGGGATGTATTGATCTAGCTGCCTGTTACCATGACTACGTGTTTGAAGGGAACATCCTATGCAGCACGTGGTAGCAGAAGGCAAGGTACTCTCAGTGTGTTGCTTTCCATTCACTGTGAATGTAAATTGCATTTCCTTTTTTATGTTTTTATTTCAATATTGATGTTTGTTCACTGTTTTATTAAGTAAAAACTACTGCGTTTCACTAGGATTCTTTTGAGTTGTCTTGGCTCTTTAAGCGCTTGGCGGCCCCGATGCCAGCGATTTCTCAAGAGGTGATTTTCTGAGCCGCTGTTGAGCTGTGTGCACTTATCTCACTGTTCTCTTTTCATTCAGTTCACTTTCTTGTTGAGAACTTAAAACTTGTGAATGTATGTATATTTTCTGTCATCACAAAGAGATTACCTGAAATGCTTAGCACTGGCACACACAATTAGAGTTGTTGACATTGATATATATTCTTTGTTCTATTCAGCTGAAAAAAGTAATTGTACGTGTGAAAACAGATGATGTAATATTGTACTGAGCTGAAATAAAGTTTTAATTTAAGAAATGGTCAAATTTTTTTCAAACCCAGCAATTGCCTAAACTGTATGCATGTCTGTGCATGTGCGTCCGTGTGTGTGTGTGTGTGTGTGTGTGTGTGCCTGCATGCATGCATCCTTTTATGCTTGCCTGTCTGTGTGTGTTTGTGCATGTTTGTGTGCGTAATTGCATGTGTGTCTGCCTGTTTCTGTGTGTGTGTGTGTGTGCATGTGTTTGTGTATGTGTGTGTGTGTTCATCTGTATACCCACCAGCCGACAATAACTTTATTGGTACATGTATGGATAGCTCAGGGCTTCCAGCCATTTTCTACCCATTATCTCTTTTATAAGATGTCAGCTTCCAGTGCAGTGCCTCACTCTAGAATAAAATGCTAAATGCCTAAAATATAAAAGGTGAAATGTAAAATGTAAAATATTAATATTAATATAAATATAAAAAATGAGTATAACATATTTAAGTCATGTATATAAAAGCTGTATGTAAAAAACAATAGCATGTTTAGTATTTAAGAAGCACAGAGAGGGGAGTGCTAGTTAAAAATCTGGACGGCGTTGGTTTTTCCTCTTCTATTATTTTTTTAAGGGATGGGTTGTCAGCTGACGTGATGATACATTTGCGCCCCAGAACTGCTATTCGCTCTTCAACTGTTCAGAGTCCAGATAGCTCATGAGCGTATTGGGTATTAGTGTAGGTGGGAAGCCTATATGCCATCTTTATTGCCAGGTTTTGGATTGTTTGGAGCTTTTTTATTTCTGGGTTTCACACGTTGCACCATGCAGGTATGGCATATTCGAACAGAGGTCTGATGTAGCTTTGATATACTCGGATGACTGTTCCAGGGGTGGCTCCACCCTCCTTCTTCCTACAGAGTACCCTCAGGTGGTTTAGCTTCCTTCTCCAGGCAGGCTACATGGGCAGTCCAGGTAATATTTTCCTGAAGTGTAACTCCAAGGAACTTTGCTGTTGGAGTTATCTTGAGGTCCTGCCCATATAGCTTCAAGTCTACCTTCCCATCTCTTTTGGGGAACTTAGAGAAGAGAACACATTAGGTCTTTAGGGGGTTGAGTTTAACCTGCCACATGTTGGCCCATTCTTCAATTTCACTGATGCTCCTCTGTAGCTTTTTTCCTGCGTGTAGGAAATTCTTTGTAGAAACCCAATAGCAAAGATCATCAGCAAATTGCGAGACTTGTCCCTCTCTTGGATGTGGGTAGTAAATATCAGAAATGTACATTAAGAATAGAATAGGGCTGAGGGCGGAACCTTGGGGTACTCCGTCAAAATGTGTTTGTAGACTATTGGCTGAGACCCTCGCAAAGAGCTTTCCCAGATTGTTTAGGAGACTTATTGGTCTGTAGCTAGCAGGTTGGTGAGGGTCTTTGTCAGGGTTTGGTATCATAGTCACTATTGCTGATTTCCAGGGTTTAGGAAAGTATCCTGGAGTATGGAGGCACAGGGCGAAAATGTTAGCCAGCTGAGTGAGGAACTCAGGGGAGGCCTCTTTAATCAGGCGGTTATTTATTGTGTCTTCCCCTGGTGCTTTAACCTTGCACTTTTTAAGGTGCTCTTGGAGCTCAGGTAAGGATATTGTGGTGAGGAGAGAGTGGTTGGGGTCAAGTGTGTTCCTTATTGGTAGCTGGGATGTGAGACAAACCTGTCGGTCCACTAAAGGATTGCCAGTCTGCCTTTTTGTAATCATATTTTCTTGTCTTGTTGACATACTGGGCTCGGAGGCTAAGGGAGGTAAGAATAGGAAGGTGGTCACTCCCCACATCCCCTTACACTGCAAACATGGTCACCTTTGCTACCAACTGAGGGGTGCAGAGGCAAAGGTCAAGGGTGTCTATAGAGTTGTGAGATGATGAGTAATGGATTGGTTTATTGTTATTTATGAGGACAAGGTCATGCTGCTCGAAAATAGTGTTGAGTGCTACTCCGGACAAGTTTGTTGTTTTGTTATTATGCTTGGAGTTGAAGTCTCCCATTATCATGGCATGGTCCTCTTGGTGGAGGAGATGGTGAAACAAGTGTGAGGATGGGGCAACTCCTTGGGGGCAGTAGATGGAGACTAAAGTCAGACTAGTTCTGTCTGATAGCCGGACTCTAGCCATGATGTACTTGTTGTTTTGTGCTTGGTCTGGAGTTATTGCAATATAAATTTTGTTTTAGGACAAAGAGCTGTTTATGAGGCCCTGGGGCCTCTCCTTCCGCATGATGTCATAGCCAGGCATACAAAAAATTGATTGAGGTGTTAGAAACGTCTCATTGATTAAGGCCACGTGGACTTCTTTCTGTATTAAAATATGTAACAGCTCTTCCTTATTGGCCCGGAGGCCCCTGTTCATCTGTATGTCCTGCTTCAGGCTTTATTTTTGATTTCTTATTGCCAAGTCTGGCCCCAGGTTAACACTTTTAACAGCTCACCCCCTTCAAAACACATCTGAACTCCCTTGAAATCTGTATGACCTGGGAGCTTTACCTCAACATATTTCTGTAATTCACACCTATTGTATCACTCTCGCTCCATGCATTCTTACAGAAACAGCCTGTGGAACAGGTTCCCAGCTTATCTAAGAAAAATACTTCCTCATAACAGTTTCATTTAAAGCTGGTATATACCAATTTATTTGCAGGAATTGGGTTGTTTTTGTCCTAAATGTGGAGAATGAGTTAATTAATCTGTACGTATTTCATGGGTGATATCATGGGGCAATATCTGATACTCATGGCACCTATGTTTTATTACATGCTTGTCAATTTCCCTCCTTTAAATTCCAGATAGATAAATATTCCAAATGAGATTTTTGGTTTGGGATCAAGCACCCACAGTGTGGGTGGATGTTTATACTTTTTTGTCATGTTTCGGGGTGGGGGGGGGTTCAGCTCAAGTTGCTCAAACCCCATTTACAAAATATTTGTATTGTTTCCAATGTGTGCCAATGATGCCCCTAACACAAATATTTGACCTAACTATGGATTTGCACAGGGAAATGTGTGGAAAAGTAATACGGTCAAGGGGAATTCACTAGACAGGGAACCGATTGAGATGTTGGCTCAATCTCAATGATTTGAGCCAGTTGACAGAATTGTGAGGACTGTCGTTTTGATTAGCAGGAAATAGGGATTGTTTCACATCAGATGGACAAAGGGCCACAGTGTTCTGTTGTTGGTGGTCGTTGTGGCGGCAGAGGCTAGCTTCGCTCATGGCCCCCAGGCAGTGAGTCAACAGCGTGCTTCTGTATTCCGCTTCTTTGCGGGAATTCTCAGATGTGTGGCCAGGATCTAACGTGACCCCAGGGACCACAGCTCCTGTTTCAGAAAGACTATGGGAAAGCACACAGAGTTCCTGGGTTCCTGGATAAATGTGTGGCTATGTTCAATGGCAAATCAATATATTTTACAAATGATCCTAATGTCTACATACATCTGTACATGCTAATAGCTACTCTGAACTCATGAACATGTGCATGCATTCATCATTTTACAGTGTCTCTGTAAATGGGCGCATGCAGTGTGTCTATGTAGTATTTATTAGTCAAGGGAGGGGTTAGCTGCTCAAAAGAGGGATAAGTAAATGTTAACAAAGAAAACATTCAACTTGAATTATCCATTGCATGAAGATGTAGAACTAATAGAACTAATTACATTACAATGGGTAGGTGGACAATACAGTCCACCCACCACCCCCCATGCCACTTACAGTTAGCTTTAAATTGTATCAACACACTTTCCCAAGCAAGCTTATATTGTAGAAATGCTAATAATTACATTGGGGGATTCCATGGAAAACCATGGTGTTTCATTAACCTTGAGCAGTAATCAAAACTAATTCTCTGCTTTGGAAGTTAAATTACCCCAGATTCAAATCACAAAAGGAGCTCAGGAAGGTAGGATAACAGATGGAAGAATGCGTGTGATTGACCTCAAGCTATTTGTGACCCGGGCTCGCTGAACCTGTTTAAAATCCGACTTCCCTCAATCTTTCTTGCAAATAAGAGTGCTGCTCTTGTTTCTACCTCCCCGAGGACATCAAAGAGGGTGTCCTTTCCCTGCAGTTCCTGTGACAGACAAAGCCAATGCAGAAAATCATTTTCTTGTGTCTGGGATGCTGTAGACAGAGGGGATCTTGTAGCTTTTTTGGGGGGGATTCTCCTCTCCTACCAGACAGTACATTGCTGCCAGAGGAGGTATCTGCACCATGGTCTACTGCTGGCTAGCTGGACTCTGGCTCCTCTCTTCTGTGGTGCTGTGGTGTATTCCAGCCTCAACAGGTAAGAGACCTCTTGTTCAGGTACACCTGCTTGTTGCTTTTTTATTTTTATATCCAGTGGGCCATAGCTAATGCTGTGTGCAGGTATCGCCAGCTATCAAAGAGTCCTTAAACATGACTAGCTCATTGCTCCATGGAAAAAGTCAAAATCAGTGATGAGTGTGTGCTCGCTTGCATGAGTGTGTGTGCGTGTGTAAATGGAGTTGGCATATGAGAAAATAAAACATAATAATCTGTTAAAATAATGAAAAAAATAAAAGTGAAAGTGTTTTTGCACATACCAAGTGTTAGCAAATCAGTGTCATTGTCATACTACATCCAACTATACTCATTCCCCTGGCTTATACACAGACTATTACATAGACTAATACATAGACATTTTGAGTGCATCGTCTCACTCCAATTCTATATATAGTAAATGATAGTTATGAGATAAATTACAGATAGTGTGCCTTTCTACCTTTAAAACTGAATCTTGCTGGCTTCAGTGCATTCTTTCGCAAAGCAGTTCCACAAAAATCCCCAGTGGTCACTACCCACTCAACTGAAATCAGTGCTCTTGAGGAAGAGTCCACACAATCAGGCGAATGTCTGTTAAAATCATGAAGTTCATATGAAATGTAAATAGGCCATTGGGAAATATAGTATCGCATATACCTGTATGTCAACTTTAAAAACAGCCTACTTTTAACCACCTGCATTATTTTAACCAACTGCCATGTCAAATTATGATAATATATAATATTATTCTTTTTCCCCCCTCTACTCTATAGTCTTATTTTTAACTCTATGTTCTTTTATTAGGAAAGTGCTTTAAATATCATGTAACAATACCACCATATATGTGTTATTATTATTATTATTATTATTATTATTATTATGATTATTATAGTAATTATTACTATTATTAGTAGAATAACCATTATCACTTCATTAGCTTGCCCTCCACCTGTTAATGTTTACTTGTACAATGTTTTAGATGTGAACATGTGAACACTGAAACATTGAATACTACCAGCACTTAGTGAAAGGGAACGTGCATTGAGCTGAATGATAAATAGATTTAGAAGTAGAGATTTATTTGCTAATAGTGTGAATCCACAGAATGATAGCCAGCTGGGAGTTTGCTACCTGGAGAGTTTGTCCTGGTTCTTCAGTATCACAAGTCTATAATGAGAAAACATAAAAACACTCTATGATGATTCAATTTAACCATAAATGAGTTCTGCTGGACGCAAAACACAAAACAATCACACAATTGACAACCCTGCTTTCATAAGCAACATCTGCTAATTTCTATGCCTCCTCCTTTTCCCTTTTTCCAGTCCCCTTCTCATGCACCCAACAGCTTCCTCCTCTTTGCTTCCTTCTACTTGCTGCCTCTCCTTCCTCATGCTTGTCCTCCTCCTCTTCCTCTCACTACCTGCCAGTGTCCGGTGACCCCCCCCCAATGGGGGACAGTGAAACAGCCCTGCCCCAGACTAGGAGAGTTCCAGCTGGGAGGGGGTTGGTTGGAAAGGGTAGGGCTAGGCCTATCTACCGGTACCAGCCATGGCACCCCCCGATGAACACTTGCAGTACTGCACCCATATAAAAGAGTCCCTCATTTACTCAAGTGTTGCCTTTATTTTGGCAGTTATTTGTATATTATTTTAATAACATATATTTATTACATCATTGTGATCATTAAAACCACAAAGCACAAATATGAAATCTACAAAAGTTCAAACCAAAAAATAAGGAAGCAGAAAAGACAATCTCCATCTTTAGATAATGAGCAGTAATTCCATCAAAGTGGTGAATAATGCAATAATACCCTATAATAAAGTACTTCGTTTATGTCCCTCTGCTTGTGAGCGGCTACTCTGTATTTTGCAGCTCCCCTTTTCCCTTATCTGATGAGGATGGACAGTTTTTAAATATTCTGCAGTAGGGAATTTCATACATTTTATTGTACATGCAATACATATTGTACATGCAAAAATTTAAATATCTATTATTTCCACACATACACACATCACACACACACACACACACACACACACACACACACACACACACACACACACACACACACACACACACACACACACACACACACACACACACACACATACATATAAGAACTAATAGCTGTTATCAGATATTAGTTCTCAAATGAAAGTGTTATAAATAAAGCAACAAAATGAGTACTTTTTGCAAGGCATTGTATAACTCCTCACATCTGTAAAAAAATAAATTAAATAAATTAAAAACAAGTGAAAAAAATATATAGTGTGGCAGCCCAAGGGGCTGCCCAAGGAAATGGCTGCCTGGCCTCCAACACATGGGAGCCAGGAAACACTACATCTCCCAGCAGGCCACAGTCACACCTGAACGGAGTCAAGGCATTGGGACTGATGAACAGCTGAAGGCCATGTGAAGGCCTATTTAAAGGGCTGATTCGGATCACACGTTGACAGGAGTAGGACTGTGTTTGGGATTTGGAGAGAGAAAACTATGAAGTCCACTGACTAGCTGGGATTTAGAAAGAGAAAGTTTTAGTGTTTTTGGATTGTGTACTGTTTGTGTACTGTGTTTGGACCTGGATTGTTTGAGGACCTCCCTTTGGATATCGACTACAGACTGGATTGCGGAATGGAACTGGATTTGTGTACTGGATTTTGGACAATGACAACGAACTAAGGATTGTGGACTTTGTGTTTGTATTCCCCCGAAGATACCACTCTTTGTTTTGTGTTGTCAAGATTGTTTAATAAATTATCATTTTGGTTATATACTGCCTCCTCCGGGTTATTTACCCTGCCTACGCCCTCTGCAAGGTCCGTGAGTGTCACCCAACCCCTAGGGACACCACAATAGCTACTTAAAATTAAATACAAATGGAAAAATGTGTGCCATAACAGTGACTGTCATGATTTCAGGATTAAAAACGATTGTCTTTGTGAGGATCATTGGTCAGGTAGTGAATTTGAAGGAAAGACACAAAAATGAAGACCAAAGAGCTTTCTCATGAAGCCTGGGATATGATTATCAAAAGGCACAGATTATAAGAATGCTACTTGTGAGGAAAGCCACTGTGAGGCCAACAATGATTCTAAAACAGCTACAGAGTTCAGTGGCTGAGAATGGAGTAAGGGTGCATCAGTCAACAATATCAAGAGCAGTGCATAATACTGGCCTTTATGGCAGGGTGGCAAGAAAACGCCATTACTTAAAACAAAACATCTAAAAGCCCTGCCTATGCCCCATATAACACCATCCCTACAGTGAAGCATGGTTGTGACAGTATCATACTATGGGGATGCTTCTCTTTAGCAGGGACTGGGAAACTTACAAGAATAGAAGGAATAATGGACAGAGCAAAGTACAGGCAGATACTGCAAGAAAACCCCTTTCAGTCTCCCAAAAACCTGAAGCTGGGACAAACATTCACCTTTCAGCAGGACAACAATCCAAAGTACAGGGCCAAAGCTAAATTGCAGCGGCTCAAGAATAAAAAAAGTGAATGTCCTTGAGTGGCCTGGTCAAAGTTCTGAACATCAAGAATTTGTGACACAACTTGAAAATTGCTGTCCATGACTAATGTCCAAGCAGCAACTTGAGAGAGCTGGAGAAATTCATGCGAGGAGTCTGAATAGTTATGCAAGCAGCATATTTCAGTGTTTAATTTTCTTTAAAATATTTGCTGACATAACTAGGTTCTTCTTTTTAAAAATTCTGTTTGAGCATGTGAGTTTTTAATAAAAATTACTAAATGTAAAAAATTTTGAATGTATCATTTATAATCCAGTAACATTGAACTTTCTAAAGGTCTGAGTACTTTTGCAAGGCACTGTATATATACGGTATATATATATATATATATATATATACAAACACACATAAACATATGCCTAACATGTAACATATACATTAACATATATATCTCTCCCTTTACCCCCCAGCCCAATCCTACACCAGTGCCCCCCATAATGTGAGCCAGGAAACCGGCAAGCCCATCACCTTTCTGTGCGGGGTGTCCCCACAGGAGACCACACTGAAGCTCAGCATCACTCTCCACAGTCAGCATAGCAACCACAGTCTGCAATGCCCAGGGAAGTCCATCAACCTCCTCTCCAAGGTAGGCCTCTCAGCCAGGTGAGCAGAGAGCACGAGCCCACTGTTTATGCAGAACAGAATCAGGAAGGTACAGGCTCAAATCTCTTAGGTGTGGCGTCCCCTGCAGTACAACTTTTGTCCAGTTTATAAATTGTCAATTTTTTTCAGCTTGTGGGACAGCATTCATTTTGTTTTCCATTTACTTCCATTTCTTAGACACTGTTTAATTCTGCTCTCTATAATACTAACTTTTTATTTTCACCAGTTGAGACAAAAATGTACACAGGATAGCACAATTTCCATACTTGTTTTAACGTGATTTCAATTGTGGTAAACAGGGCCTCCCACATGGTCCAGTGGTTTCAACGTCCGACGCTGGCCACAGCGACCGGGGTTCAATCCCACTGGCCGGGCCAGAGTCGGCTCTGGCCGGGAGTGCCACCGGGGGCCGCAATTGGCTGTCCGCCCCAGGGAGTGGGGAGGGAAGCTGACAAGGCGTTCGCTGCGCACAGGAGTTGTTCTGTAGTACCAGTTTGTGGTCTATGGCATGGCGGGTGCCGCCTTGGAGGAGACGATACTTCGTCCTAGTTACTACGGGTCACAGGACTACAGTAGCGAACTCACATTACAAGGGGGGATTGACTTGAAAATAGTGGGTGTAATTGGCTACCAAATTGAGAGAAAAACAGCAGCAAGTGCAATTAACAAGCAACAGATCAGAGTTGACAGTAAAACCCATAGAAATTTACTATAAAGCTGACCAGACTCATAATACATAAGAATACGTAAGAACCACATATCACAAACAAATGCAAACTTGTGTGCTATCAGACCCCAATAACCATTACTTTTTATTTATTAAGATTACTGTGCTTTTCTGTAACAAGTATATGCTTTGGCAATACCAATATGTTTGTCATACTAATAAAGGGAAACTCATTCAATTAAAAACTATAAATTAAAGACCTTAGAGGCCTCTATTATAAATATGGGCATACACAGCTCATTCTGATTTTGCCCGGTGAGGAATGTTCCTGGGTCATTGTAATTTGTTGTCCCAGGACCAACAATCATCTCAACCAATCAAAAAAGGGACAGCTTTTTGACATCATCGACATTTACCACCACACGATTTTTAAATGATCTTTAAGAGTAATCAGCTGTATTATCCAGAATGTTAAGAATCAGGTCAGCTAGCAAGCTGTGTGCTAACTGTTTATGTGAAGCTAGACATGTACTACCTAATAGCTAGCTAAGTGCTGATGATGTAAAAAAGATGTCCAGTATTTGATTGGTTAATAGGTTTGTTGGTCCTGGGACAACAAATTATGATGACACAGGAACATTGGTGACTTGGACGAGCGCAAACAAAATGGGCCTTGATGCAGTTCAAGTCCTCTTATCCCTGTCCCACGGTGCTCTCGCTCTCTCTCTCTCTCGCTCTCTCTCACACACACATCACACATGAACACAGGGCATGAAGGCATACTGTGAGGTGAAAGGTCAAGAACTCCGCGGGGTGTGGAATATCGACTACAGCACCCCTAAAGATGAGGGCACATATGTAGTGTGCCAGAGCACAGGACTGCCTCCGGTTTATGGATACCTCACCATGCGTGGTAAGTGTGCGTCGATCCTGACCCAGCATCTATACTGTCACCCTCAGGGGAAATGCTGGGGTTAATTTTTGGGGGAACATGTAAGAGGCAAGGCCATGAGATATTGAGTGATGCTAGCATTGCACTGGTGGGTATGCAGTACAATTTCCCCATTAAAGTCAATGGGAAGAACACAACCTTTACAGATTTTAAACAGAGATATAAATGGCATTTCAAACGTTTTGTTTGATTCAAGAGATCAAGTCTAGGCATTAGTAAAGCAGAACCCCAGAGATATGAAAGCATCGGGAATGGAGGTTATTGGAAACTCCAACACCAATTTAAAGAATTCGAACACATTATTGATTGGAATTACTTACATGACTGTCGCCTTATACATTTTAAATAGGCTACTCTAATTTTTACCTGTTAATAGTTAAATGAACCAACAACCAAACCGGGGTAAACAGGATCTCATTAGAACATTATTTTTCGATGTAGGCTATCTACTTTTCAGTGACTCGTTATTACCGGTGTTGTTTGCAGACTGCTCTGATTTTGTTTCTGTGATTTTATCCTGCTCCCTTTTTATGTAAAATGCTGTTGATTTCCCACATTGTATTCTTTAGCAATAGGGTTAAGACATGACGTCTTGTCCAGTTTTTATGAAGTTGTTTAAAGTGAATCAATAAGGCGTATGCTTCTTCCGGTTTCATACCATGTTCTGTTTACTGGTCCATAACTCTGATCTCGGAGGTTCTACTTCTGCTGTGCTTAAATTATTGCATACATTTTCTGTTATTTTAATCAAAATTTTAATTCAATATATAATTGAAAAGTTATTATTCAATCATGAAAGTGATAGGACACCTCAAATTAAATAGCACATTGTGCGCCATAAAAACCATCACCGTTTTAACAACCAAATCCTCCTACATCAGGGGTGTCCAACCTTATCCAGGTATGGGCCGGTGTTGGTGTAGGCTTTTGTTATAAAACACCTCATTCAACTAATCGATGTCTTGACTGAAGACCATGATTCGTTTATTAGGTGAATTTGACTTGGGGAATTCCTCTACCTTTATGTGCATATAGGCTACTACCCAGTGCCCTCCAAGCCACATACCTTACCGCACTTACTGCCATTTAACGGACTAAAAAGGTTTACACTACGCAGAACATGCGTTGTGAAAATAAAGGTTAATGAACAATCGTACACAATTGAATGATTTTTGCTGGATCTTCACAAGGTAGGTGCTGTGTACTGGTAGGGGGACCAGGGGGGAATTGGACCCAGGCGCGGGGATGATGGGGAGAGGGAGAAAAGGAGACTATGCAAGCAAAAAGGAGGGCTAGAGAAAAACAGGGGCGAAAACAAAAGTACTAAACTGGGAGGGACAAACAAGGAGATCAAAAAACAAAGGAACAAAATAACAAACAAGAAAACATGAAAAAATCTAAATGTGTAGAGACACAAAACACTAAACTACTAGATACTAAAGCTAGAGAGAGAGCGTAGAGAAGTGAAACTGGCAGGAGTAAACTCAAGACACGGAGACCGAAAACTTGGCAAAGATGACTGAGTGAGACTGGGTTAAATACTGTGTATGATGAGGTAAATGAGGGACAGGTGTGTGTGATAATCACCAGGGAACTAGAAACTGTTAGGATGGAAAATTCCAGTGCGACTGGGGAAAAAGAAACAGAGTAAACCAAAAACAAAAAGGGAGCTATGTTGCCCTCCTGCGGCCGACCGAGGGATTGGCCGGAATCCTCACATGTACCATGCCTCCCTTGACCACATGTAACTGCTGCAGACAGAGGGAAATGTCAGGAGCGAATCTTAACATACTGTGTGTGGGTGTTTTTTTTGTTTTGTTTTTTTTTGCTTTAGGAGAAATGTACATTTACATTTCAAGCATTTATAAAACGCTTATTGTGACTTACAATAAGTAGTGATGGGAGACTTAGGTTTTATAAACCCCATAATGGGTGGAGCTACAATGGCCTGTCAGTCATTTACATGTTTGAACCAAAAGGTATTTTTCTTTCCATAGCAAAAATACAATGATTAGTAAAAATCAGTGACTGACTGACAACATATGTTGCTCCTCCCATTATTGGTTTCATGAACCCTCATTCTAGAGTCAGAGTGAAACCAAATTTGAGTGTCTCGCTTGTTCTCAAATGAAACCGTATCACTAGATGAGGTGGCAGTGTAATATAATGGTTAAGGAACTTGGCTTGTAACTCAAAAGGTAGGTTGTAGGTTTGATTCCCAGGTCGGGTACTGCCTTTTGTACCCTTGAGCAAGGTACTTAACCTGAATTGCTTAAGTAAATATTCAGCTGCATACATTGATTCTATGCAAATAAAAACGTAAAACTGTAAGTCGCACTGCATAAGAGTATCTGCTAAATGCCTAAAATGTAGAGTAAAGGGAGGTAATGAGTCCCTCCCTTTACTCTAGAATGGCTTCCCCTGATAGTCCCTGAAGTTAACTATTTTGTGTCTCCACGGGTGTCGGGCCTATAGCTCCCTGTCTGACGGTTTGCGTTCCTCTCTGATCTGCCGGCAGATAAGAGCGGCTACTTTACCACCCTCATCGGCTGTGTAGTCGGCGGCTTCGTGGGGATCCTCGCGGTGTTCGGCTTAGCGTACCTCGGGCTGAAGCACTCAGAGAAGTTCCGGACTTTTCTCAGTGAGTGCGCCTTCCAAACAAAGTTCCAAAACAGTATCAACACGCTGTCATTCTACTGAACACTAGAGAACCCTTTTTTAATTGTGTGTGTTTTTTTCGTGTTCATTTGCAGAGGGAAGCACGACTCAAGAAGACATCTACAACTGTTGACTAACAATATCCGATGCCAACGCCTGTTTTTCAAGAATGTATTCACTGTTTTGGCTTTTGCATGTCTAGTTGGGAAAAAATTGACTTCATTATGTACCTGAATTAATATATTTTAATTGGCCTGTCAAAGGACTCTTTGTTGTCATAGCCTTCAGCAGAAGTGCAATTTATGTGGAAGAATTTGAATACAATTCACATTAACAAGCTGAGCAAAACAATATACACAAAGGGTAAAGTGTAGGGTTATTACAAATAAACATGATCAAATTGAATGTATGAGATTAAATGATCCATTAAGAGATATTAAAGTGCAGTAGAGGGGCTGCTGGTTAGCTGATCCTGTTAAGGCACTGCTCTAGTGTGTGGATGAGCCCCACGATCTGGTATCAAAACCGGATCGTACCAATGCTAGCTGTGGCCAGCACAGCAGCCTGGCAGGGCAACCCAATTGGCTGCTACATCACCCAGGGAGGCTGGATAATGTTTTTAAAAGTGACTGCCTCTCTGAAAAGTGAAAAAGTACACGTCAACAATGGCTAGCATTTGCGCTTGAACAAATCATGTCAGTTGTAGATGGACAAATCATGTCCTGTAGATGTCGCCACTTGCACTTCATTCCCAGATAAGTCAATTGGCTAGAGAAAGTTGCATTCTACAGTTGCAGTTGATTTGCTCAAATAGATAAAGCCACAAAACAAATGTATACAACACAACTACACTGTAATTCTGTACTGAGCAACGAGCATAGCATGCCTTAATGAAAAACATGGAAGAAATAAATCAATATTTTCACAGCTGCTGTCGTTTCTTTGTGCTTCCAGGTGTCAAAATATGAGTGAGTGTGACTTTAACACATTTATTTATTTTCAGTTGGCCCTTCTTGAGATATTGTTTTTATTCAAACTGCTTTGTGATATCCCTGTGTCTGAAAACAGCCTCCAACCTCCTCCACCATTGTATGGACAGTGATTAGCTGTGGTAAAAACAGAGGAGAAGAATAAATTCCTACTGCTTCTGAATGGTCCTGCTGATTTAGATCAGGCCTCATGAATACCTATAGGCCCAGAGGCCATTTTGTTTAGTGACAAACACCGCTTCCTAATGTCTCTGCAGGCTTTGCATATGGCTAAACTGCCCTGCCCATTTGTATTTCAATCTTATCTTTATTTTCATTTGCAAATATAAGTGTGGAGCAGCTAGTTCAAATGTACACACACTTCAGTCTCTTCATAACGAATCTCATGCTGTGCTTTCCCTTTAGTGAAAGTGCAGCCTACTGTTTAGCATATGTTCACGACCGCAAGCGCAACTCGGGTGACTAGTCAGCGCGTAGTCAGTGGCCGAATGGTAAATGAACAGTGGGGAGAACAGTGCCTGTGTTTGCAGAGGTGGATTTTGTTTGTGGTCCACCCCTGAGTTCAGGGCCCCTGGGCCCTGTGCATAGAATGGCTTCCCTGATAACCCGTATTGACCACCAAGACAAGCCGGCAATCTGTGACCCATTTGTCTCCAGGTTCATTTTTGAATACTGGAGGGTACAAACAACACCTGAGAACTTTCACAATAGGCGAGCGAGATAGGATTGTGTAAGAAGATGGTGTGTGTGTGTGTGTGGGGGGTTCTAACAAGCTTTTAGATCTCATCCCCACCAGCTGTTAGGAGTACAAACCTCTGGTTGGCTAGCCCTGTGTGGAGCCCACAGCAGTATTGCATTATCACCTCTGACAAACACAAGTCATATTTCCTCAGAGGTGCTGGAGGGTATAAATAGTCACACTTATCAACACCAAGCCAAAGGCAGATAATGAAAGGTGCTTCAGCACTGCGTCACTCCGCCTCCCACCCCATACCCCCTGCCCTGCCACCCATCACCCCCCACCCCACCTCAAAGTTACCCTCAACGCCCAACCCAGAGGCTGGAAACAATAAACGTAAAACTGTAAGTCGCACTGGATAAGAGTATCTGCTAAATGCCAGAAATTAGAGTAAAGGGAGGTAATGAGTCCCTCCCTTTACTCTAGAATGGCTTCCCCTGATAGTCCCTGAAGTTAACTATTTTGTGTCTCCACGGGTGTCGGGCCTATATCTCCCTGTCTGACGGTTTGCGTTCCTCTCTGATTTGCCGGCAGATAAGAGCGGCTACTTTACCACCCTCATCGGCTGTGTAGTCGGCGGCTTCGTGGGGATCCTCGCGGTGTTCAGCTTGGCGTACCTCGGGCTGAAGCACTCACTGAGAAATTCCGGACTTTTCTCAGTGAGTGCGCCTTCCAAACAAAGTTCCAAAACAGTATCAACAAGCTGTCATTCTACTGAACACTAGAGAACCCTTTTTTAATTGTGTGTGTTTTTTTCGTGTTCATTTGCAGAGGGAAGCACGACTCAAGAAGACATCTACAACTGTTGACTAACAATATCCGATGCCAACGCCTGTTTTTCAAGAATTTATTAACTGTTTTGGCTTTTGGGCCATACCTCCTGCCCTGCCACCCATCACCCCCCACCCCACCTCAAAGTTACCCTCAACGCCCAACCCAGAGGCTGGAAACAATAAAGGTGGAATATTCCCTTATTTTGGATTTACACACACATCTCTCCCTCTCTCTCTCTCCCACCTCCCTCTGTGTTTTCCTGTTTTTCCTTTCTGAGAGGTGAGCACCACTGACCTTCTGTTTGCTAGATTTTTTTTTGCTCTGAAACGTGTGGGGAGGGCACATCTTTTTCTCTATATCTATCAAATGCCTATCAAATAAATATTAAAAGAGTTCACCTCTACATCATATTTTTATATTAATCTTTCCTTGCCTTGTATTATACAGCAATATGTAATACATTGAAACAGGGTGGGTATGGGAGAATGTGACATAAATAACCAGCTTTGCTAACTATCATTATTATACTTTTATTAAAATGTATCCAATTAACTAAATTATATGGTATCACATGCAATGGTCTAAACATATTAAGACCATTGGATGTGATGCCATATAACTATAAACATATAAAAAACATAAGAAGTCTAAGCTCAAACTGTTGTCAGGGATTGCAAACTAAAATTGCATTAATACCATTCTTAACCAGGGCTGGCCAAATGGAATATGTTATTATGCTGTAGTTGGAACATACATTAGGTTATTTTTACCCAACTTTATGTGTGCAAATCCACACTCCTCACTCTGCTCAACAGGTTAGCCTCACTCTGTAATGCCCTTGGAATGCCCTTTTAAATGTCCTGGTCAGGTTGGCTGGCACCGCCCAGCTGATTACAACGCTAAAGAGCTGTGAAGCAGGCAGATAAGACACAATAGGTACACGTTCTGAAAGCTTCAGCTACCCCACCCTACCCTGCTTTTTCATGCAAGATTAAATTGCAGCCACCTATTGTCCTCTTCTATTTGGTCCCTTTTCCCCCAGAGCAAAGTATGCTCAACTGTGGCCTCACTATTTAGCACCTCACTATTTATTTATGGACCAAGACCCCAAAACAGCCCAATGTTACAAATATGCAGGATTGATAACTAATGTTTCTGTGTTTCAATGATTTGGCACTTTGCTCTATGCAACACAATTTGGATTTTTTTTCCCTTTGAAAAATAAAATAAATATATGTTTGTTTGTTTTTTGCAATCATTCACCTATTCCCATTGTTTCCCTAAATTCTTTATGGCTAACCAGTCTATTCTGCACACATGTCCTTGTTCTTGTAGGTCTTGTGGTGTACACTCTATGCATCCTTCTGTTATGGCCTTATTGCTCAGTCTAGATAAGGGAGTCTGCTAAATTAATAAATAATGCTGTTTCAATAATTGTTTTCAATGTCAATGGTGGCCGCTATACATTATTTTATTAGAATTTCTATTTATTTATTTATTTATTTATCAGGGACATGGCAATAGCATTGATACAATGTTAAAAAAAACAAGCATCAGATACATTGAAGTAATGGATTACATTACAATTATTATAAATAAATGGACAGGTGTTAGAAATTGTATATGAGGTGCACAAAATCACAGTTGGTACCCTGACTCTCATTGGCTTTTAATTAGAATTGAAAACAAACATGTGTCACCTTGTCTCAAATAGCACCTGTTACGATTACCAGAAGTAATGATTCATAACTGCAATCGAGAGAAAATGTTTGATTTCTTGGTGGTGAGAGTGTTGCTGTTTTTTAAACCTCTGTTTGTGGGCCAGTCTAACATGATACACAACATCTTAACCAATGAGGTTTAATGGCACCAACAGTCAGTCAGGTCATCCCCCTGCCACATGTATTCTCAGCCACTAAACTCTCAGAAGCTCACGCCTAGTGCAGTGCCTCATGATCACAAGATCCATGTTGGTCTCACTTCCTTCAGTCCTTTTAAGAATTGTGAACATAATCTGTCATGATATTATGATAGGCGCTTCAACTGAGGCCCATGGATTGCTCTTTTCGAATAGGAATATAGGAATTTACCTTGCCCTCTAAGGGGTTGATTGGGCCTATCCCATGCCAGGAAATGGCACCCCACAACATAACAGAGCCTCCAGGACCCTTAATTTACTCAAGTGATTCCTTTATTTTGTCAGTTATCTGTACTACATACATACCTCAACCTATTCCTATTAAAAATAGCTTCAATGGCTTCAATAAGCATTCATTGGTTTAACATGAGGCCTCACTGGGACTGGCGGCCTGCTTCACCTTCACCCAAAGTTGAACCTGTAAATATAGCTACGCATGGCACTGTTTGGGGCACAACACTGAATTTCGACACGCACTGGATGCTGGTCATGCAGGAGTTTTTTATTTTAATCAACTCAACGTGTTATTGCTCAAAACAAAAGGAGGAGCTAATTGTCATGGTAAAAGCAAAAGAAAAAAGTCCTTGTGAAGTCAGTGTGAAATCTGGACATTTTTAACTAGACCTTTCACGACTCGTCTGCAGAGATCCGTACCTGTGCTCAGGTGAGTAAAATAGTGGATGTGACAAGAAAGGCTGTGCTAAAGGTAATGAGGCTGCAATGCATTCTTTTAAAAAACAAACAGAGAGTGGAATTAATCACATTAGCTTAATAATTCCACTAATCCTGAAAACAAAACAAACTAAAACTAAACAAACATGAACTGCTTTGGTGGGAGAGGCTGCATCAGCTGAAGAGACCACAGTGCGGGTCATTCCTATCATTGAAATAATTGCTAGGGAACTTTTATATCTGTAGTCTGCGACACTGACCTTGGCTGTTAGGCTGTGAAGGCCTTGAGAGCAGACTTAGGCATGACAATGTGTTTGCTTTGCGCTTCCATAGCTTTGGCTGCCAAGGCGAGAAGGTTTAGCATTGTTGGAAGGTCATTGACATTGGCAGTAACATCAGCTAGATCAGCGGCACACTTGTCAATTGCCAATTGAATGCTTTGGTTAAGAAGCACCTGCTTGCATTACATGGATATATTTACATTCAGTTCAGTTAGTTTTAACTCTTTTTTAACTCTAGTTTTAACTAGTTTTAACTTTAAGTCAATGAATAACAAAATAGCACAAAAGGCCAGGGAAAAGGAAATAGAGAAAGAGTGTATTTCACAAAGGTAAACTGGAGAAATAATTAAAAATAATTGCTTATACTGTATAAGGAATTTCTTGGAGGAACATACAGAACATCTGTAGGTATTCGTTTATAGTTTACTTAAGCAGACTAATGGAATGTAGGTCAATGTTGACATTAAATATATATATTTTTACAGAGGAAAATTGATGTGGAATGTGTGTAATATTACGCTTTAATTCCACTGTCCTTTGGCAGCCAAAATGGCAACTCAGGAAGCAATCTCAATTCAGACATAATTCAATCAAGCAGGACGATGGTAAAGCAAACACCCAGCTTGTGGATTCTCACTGTTCCCCTTCTGGAAGGTTCAAGGGTGAGCGTTATTCTCCTGGGCCCAGAGCCGTGGACTCAACCTGTTTGGACAAACAAACTGGTTTCGCACGGGAGGAGGAGGAGGGAGAGCCTATTTTTTCCAAAATACCCGTGGACCCTTTCCACCTTTGTGTGAGATCAAGGGCAAGCCAAGGAGGAGGCCTCCATGCCTGTCCCCATCCAGTGTTTACTGTCAAAACAGCATCTGCGTCCCCCCTACCGTCAGCCAATATCCCACCAATGCTGCACACCAGCAAGCTTCGGCTCTGACCCGGCAAACAAGATACAGCATGAGGGTGTTACGAAACTCTGATCCAGAAAATAGCAGTTTTTCATCGGCTACGTGATTTAATGCACGTAGCATTTTAACACGCTGTGTAAACGTGGCTTTTAATGTGTTCATTATGTGTGAATGACTTACATTATTTGCCCCTGCATAGTATGGCAGAGAGATGGGCTTGATATCAAAAGGTTTACGAGTTCAAGTCTTGGACAGGGCCGACTTCCTGCCGCCAGGTCAATTTTTTAAAATTGTTTTTATTTTATTTTTTTCCGTTTTTTATTTTATGTTGTCAGGGCATTTTTTTCTGGAGGCACTTCCAATTTACTCTTGAGCAAATTTGCCTGAATTGCTTCAGTAAATATCTGTCTAATTGGCTACTATGTAAAACTCAATGCAAATCTCTCAGTGAAAATAAATAGTAATAATTAGCTACATTTAGGATGTTTATGTTTTTTTCAACAAAGTCATAATATTTTAAGAAGCATTCATGTATTCCATTTGTCTGCTCTCTTTTCACAGTCAGGCTGTGTAGAAGATGGGTCAGTTCTCCACTCTGGTTCTTTTGGCAGGTAAAGAGAGGTTTCTCTGTTTGCACCCACGGTGGTCATCCTTTTCTTGAAACCATACCAAGTAGTGATGGGAGAATGAGGCATCATGACACCAAACATGGGTGGGATTACAATTATCTGCATTATATATATATATATATATACAATTAAATCAGGGCTTGTAACACAAATGTTGCAGGTTTGATTCCCAGGTGGGCACTGCCGCTGTACCCTTGAGCAAGGTACTTGACCTGAATTGCTTCAGTAAACTATCCAGCTGTATAAATTGATTGTATGTTAAGAAATGTAAACTGTGTAAGTCACTGTGGATAAGAGCATCTGCTAAATGCCTGTAGTGTAATGTAATGATTAACATTTTTGAACCAATCACAACAAAACCACAATGATTCTCTTCACAACAAAACACAATGATTGGTTAAAATCAGTGAGTTACAGGTAACATATGATAGCTCCACCCATTTCTGGTGTCATGATACCTCATTCACCAAATCACTACTTACAAGGTCGTGTAACATTGGCTGTGGTGAAGGTCATAGATTTAAAGACTAGGAGGGGCTGTTCTGTAGTTCATTCTGCAATGTCATTCAGCTCCTCCAGACTTGCAGTGGGCTAAAGATGTATTAAATATATAATGGCATGTCATATGCTCAACAGTTTGGCACTACTTTAATATTTAAATACAATAGAATATCATTCTCTTTCTCACTGATCTGTGTTGGCAGGTTCTGTACCTGAAAAACAACAAAACACAACACAGTATTTCATAATTTCCTGGAATACCTGTCTGACCAGACCTGGGTCAAATATGTGTTTTGAAATTCTTGAACTCTTTAGATGCCAGTAAAATTTAGAAAACAGTCCTGCAGATCCTTGAGAATTTTCAACAAAACATGTAACCAAAATATACAACACAAATGTACATACAAATGCTCTGTATATTGGTGGAAATGGTTATCTGCAGTAATTGTACTGGTGTCTTGTGCTGGTGTCAAGTGTTCAAGTATTTCAAGTAAGGTATTTGACCCAGGTCTGCTTCTGACATCTCCTCTCACTTTTTAACATTTAGTTTAGTATTGAGAAACATTGAAGGAGGATCACGTTGCATAATTAGCATGCAGTCTCTTTGCCTCATCAAAACATGTTGTTCCTTGACCTCCCCTACCCCCTTTCTTCAAACCATGAACCATGACTATTGAATTCAACTTCAAGAGTTACAGTTGCGTATTATTTTGTTCGTTTTTGTCAGAAATAAACAGCTCTGTAGTACAGTGGTTAGGGTTAGGGAATTGAGCTTGTAATTTAAAGGCTGCAGGTACAAATTCTAGGTGGGGCATAGCCATTCTACCCTTGAGCAAGGTTCTTAACCTGAATTGCTTCAGTAAATATCCAGCCGTATGAATGGATGGTATTTAAAAAATAAACAGAGTAAGTTTATCTGGACATGGGCATCTGCAATAATATATTATAAAGGACAAACTAATGGTACCTGTCATAAAGTGTGGTGCTTGTTGCCAGGCAGAGAAAAAAAAACCTAACAAGGTTTTCCTCCACCTTACAAAGAATTTTCCTCCTCTTCCTTCCTCCTAGTTGCCTGCGCCTTCTTCGCCGAAGCTGAAGCAAGTAAGGGATAACTTGGCCCTGTCCATGTATCACTGATTGTTATGTCAGGTTTTGAAGACCTTGTTTTCTGCGTTCTTGATCGCTACAGGGATTGCTTTACAAGGAGTCCTTTGTGTGCTTGTGGCTAACGTTCTCTTCTCCATTTCCTCTCTCTCCTCCCCCATCCGAAGACCCATTTGTTTACAGTGAGTATTCTGTGCCTCTATTGTACTTCACTTTGAATTCAATACATATCTGCTATGCTCCTAAACGGACAGTAACACCGTGATCAGTCTTGTTTTGTTTGGGTCAAACAATACCAAAATTCCATGACCATACATTGTCTCTCATCAGAATTACATGATAAAATGTGTGTATACTGCCAACTAATGATTTCATGTAAGATGCATTAGTAACAATGGTTGTCATATTTGCCAGAATAGAGTACTGTTGCAGAATCAGTTTTTGTATGTGTTACTGTGAGTTGTATATCTACATTGTGTTCCACAGACTATGAAAGGCTACGAATTGGAGGCTTGATCTTCGCATGTATGCTTGTAGTTGGCGGAGCTAGTGTACTTTTTTGTAAGTAAGAAATATGCTTTATTCACTTTTTTTATATAAATAATTGAATAATGGTTAATAATCATCTTGTTATATGTCATTCTTCTATTATTAATAGTAGCAAATAATGATAATAATAATAATAATAATAATAATAATATATACATTAATGTTTCTTGGGTGTGAATGTTTATTACGTTCCATGTCTATTTACTTTAACTATGTGTATAACACCTTGTGATTCTCTCCGTATAGGGAACAGATGCCGAAGAGGAAACAAGTGAGTGTTTCTTTTCCTTTTTTCCATAGTTGTGGTCTTACTTTGGTGAGTTGAAATTCCAATTCATATAGGTATGCATGTAACAACGACAGTATCTTCATAATATTATACATAAAAGTTATTAATAATACGTATTAATACATCCGATACAAGTTTAGTTCCTCCGTCTTAATATGGCAGGCGCTTCATCACTGTATCACCTCTGACCCTCCACCCAAAGGTTTCTGCACTCAACATCTATCCTTGAGGAACCCAATAATTTTTTATGTACACCTCCCTAACCCATCCCCCAGGCTATCTCTCCCTCTCACTCCTTCACTCACTCTTTCATCCACATGTTTGCTCCCCAATCCAGAAAGGATGACGATGATTCAAGTGACATCTGAGATTCGGGGACAATGCCAAGATGCCATTGGCTGCTGACACACGGAAGGAGGCTTTGGGGGGAAGAACCAGGGATTGACAGTCACCATGGGGGGGGCTGTAGGTGTTGGGGGTGGTGGGGAGGGATTTGGGGCTGTGCGGGGGAACATGGGGATCCTGTTTTCTTGTAATTGTGATTTTATGATGTCAGACGGACAAAATTATGTGATTGTAGAGAAGCAGAACAGCTATCCAATATCAAATAAAGGTTGAACAAGAAAAGGCAATTACATAGAAAAACTTTGTTCCCCTCCCCTTCATCAACACATGGCTGAGACCAGAGTCTGAGTATTACACAGCTGTGGATTAACATGAAAGTAGTCATGAATTTCACTTTTCCTGTGCATTTGAAGTTCATCATGTATTTGAAGTTTTTATTACCAGTGTGTCAGCTATATATGTTTGTTACTATGGCAACTCCATTCCACACTACTACAAGATGTCAGATCAGTCCAAGAGAGATTTCACTGACATTTTAGAGAGAAGTCCCTGCATAGTTGATTCAACTAAGACATCCCCATGTATGCAGATAATATGCCTTTTTCCACTTCACTCTGCAGTTAACACACACCACATTACGTGGTCACGAGTCCAAGCCTTAATGGCATCCATGGGATGGTTGAAGGATTTTGAGATAAAGTTGACTTAAAATTATTTTAGATGGAACACTTTAAACAATGCACACACGTTTTTGCATGCATGGAAGCACTGTTTTTTTAAATATAGTGTTGCCATGTCATCAAGAGCAATGGTTAGAAAAATAATAATTTGACTGGCATACTGTCAACTGATAGCTTCAGCTTCAGCAACACGTTTCAATTGAGTTCTTTGTTACAGCATGGACGCCGCTATTGTATTGTGCCATCTGAGCTAATCGCTCTTCCTGCATCAGTCGAGCCAAGTAGAACACAAAAACCGGCCCTCTCCCGACCAATTAAAATTCTCGATCGAGCGGGCTTAGCAAACAAGGAATTGCGCAACCCTCTACCCCGTCGCACATTGCCTCCTTTACGTTCATCTCTTTTCAAAAACTGAGCCAACCTGTTGCGCGTTAAAGTGAAAAAGGGTGTCGGCATCTCAGATTCAGTCAATAGAGAATCGGTTGGTCTTACATGACGCTCAGTTGAGTCATCCTGATTTTTTTCCACGAACTCCTTGCTTTCCTCGTGCGTGTTAGAGGTAAGTTACTCATTCTCATTTTTCAGTAAAATGTAGCGTATTTAAACATTTTTACTGTGATTTTACTTGGTTAACGGTTTGTCGCCAGTTTAATATCAGGGAGCATCAGATCTGTATATCTATATCAGCATTTGAACTTTATTTTTATGTTACTCATTACGACTTCCATAAAACAAAAGAAAAGGAAAACTTTATCTTGGACGTTAGGCTTGACCAAACTTTAGTCAATCATTAAACTAAATTGCCTCGCCATGCAGCTAATAGGGGTTTGTTACTAATAAAGGTTTACTTTTGCAGTTCGTTTTAGTTATATTGTTAGGTACGTTTTCCTGTTTCTGTAGCTAAATTTGCATAGGTTCTCACGTTTTTTTAAGTTTTTTTTTTTTAACGCTATGGCTTCCCTTTGCTTACTTCTCGCTTTGTTTATACTAGATGCTGAAATGTATATTATTTGTATGTGTCACAAAAGTTATTCCACGATGATCGCATTCGTGTAGCTAGCTACTAACACACTAAGAAAGGCGTATGGCTTGAAACTGTCTTGAAGTCTTAAACCTCGGGATTAAAGTGTTTGGCGTTAAATTTACCGGAGGTGGTGTGTCACGTTTTTCGCTGTGTGAAATCACCTGACTTTTTATCCCCAATATGTATTTTAGTTACTGTGTGTTTTTATTTTGTTATTCATAGCTTGGTAGCATTCATAGCGGTGGTTTTATAGCCACTCGTAGTAGGAACTGTGGGGCCTATTCTACCCTGGCACATACTGAACCAATTAAATAAAAGGCTCATTGTAATAACATAATGTTTATGTATACACGTTTCTGCATTCATTTAACCCGTTCAACATGGCGGCGCATAGCAAATCGACCCTGCTTTGGCTGTATGACGTCCGTTTAATTGAAAACACGTGAAAATATCTGTGACTGTGTTGGTTGCACTGTGACATTTATCTTAACAAAGACCCAGTGTTCTGGTGGACGACACTCGCATAATTGTCTTTTTATTATTAAACTAAAATATAGTACTAGTGCTCCCTTTTATACCGTCGAGTGAGTGAGAGAGAGACTAGTATTCCCTAGTCCCCAGGCGTGGGTGATGATGGGAGGAACACCTTAGGCGGTCTTTGATCAGCCTGACTTCCTACCAGTGTGGAGTATTACGGTGATTTATAACCGCAAATATCCTTTCAGAGTACCATCGTACTCAGTGTTTGTGTTTAGGCGGATCAATATCGCGTGTCACCTAACGTCAAGACATTGAAGAAATCCGATGATAGTGGATGATCTCACATTGTGCTGCGTGCCGTCCCGCCATGTAACGTAACTCGAGCGACACAGCACGCAAGTCGGCATTAGCAGATAAACTTAATTACCACTTCCTCTGAAGCGGGGGATCTCTATCCCCGGTGTAGCGGCCAAGCAGTGTTAAGTAGTGTCAACAGGGATTGCAGAGCATTCTTTGTTACCAGTACATTATGTGCTCAAATCCTGCGGTGGGACCTTGCGGCATGTTTTAATAAGATGTTTGCAAAGTGATGAAGTTATCAAGGAAATTATGAACGGACTTGTAGAAGCTGCTCTTTATTTAATGGGGAAAATATGTATGATAAATAACTTGTGACTAAATAATTTGCTTGCGTCTAAAACGTGTGTGTGGAAATAGTAAGGGACTAGTAGTAAGTGATCAGCAGCTGATTTTAGGAAGTGTACGTGCATGTGCAATTGCAAATGTAAGCTGTTTCCAAAGCTCAGGGCGACAGGACTGCACATAAATTCCTATACTACAATCACAATCATGAAATCTTCTGCTTTAACCTGCAGTGGTGGTAATTAACAGCCATGTTTTCTCAGTTCAACTTCCCTCACACATTGGCGTTGCTCGTAATGGCCACATTATTAGTCCAGGTTATTAAACAATATTCTTTCAGACATGTTCACATAAAGCCAAGTCGGGACACATCTTATTCATGCTTTGAAGAAACATGGTCACAAAACCTAAACCTCCGATGGTTTCTGCTGGAATAAAACAGTTCTTGGGATACCGTTGAAGAAAAATGTCAGACAAACATCTGTCTCATCATCAAATTGGTAAATTCAGCACTTATATATGGAATATGGCACAAACACCATGCAGAGCCATGATTTCCTGGCCCAGCAGTCTGACTCGAACGCCTGTCGCATCCCATATTCTTCCACCTATGATTGGGAATAATTGAAACGGCTTTGTTGTAGTAGTGATGGACTTCAAGTACCCCCAAAATGGCTGGATGTGTTATCAGTGTCACTGATTGAAGGAATCAGATTGATTGGGGTTCAAGCCTCGCTGTCCCATCACTGTTCTGTCACCTGCCATTTACCTGCCTCACACTACACCTGAGCAGGAACGCTTGCTTTGCAAAATTCTTCCTCAAAGCTACAATATGTGGTGTTCCCAGCCTGCTGACGTGCAGTCCACAGATTATGTTCAGACATGAAGACGAAGGTATAAAAATGGCTTTGAACCAATCAAGATGCAACAAAAATGAGTTTAATGTCTGCAAGACGCTGCTTGAAGCTGATGCCCTTCGTTTGCGATGATAACTACTACAGATATGCTGTAATGTCCCCCGCCATTGGTTGCCAAGGAACCGCTACTGTAGCTCTGTACTGTATATTGTTATGAAAACAAACATCTAATTGGAATGGGTGCACTGGTATAAAATGTTACTTACATTACTTGTATGGTCTGAGGCCATACAATTGCTGGAATATTAAGAATGCAAAGCAACTACTGCAGATCCTTGCAGTGAAGCCCAAAAAAGTCATACTGCTCCTTTAAATTGTGGGATTTTTGAGGAGAGTGAAGGAGGAAGGATGAGTCAGTGCACTAGTCAGTGCCAGATTCCCTCCTCTTTCAGACTGGGAGAAACCAGTGAAGGCAACTGCAACTGCTCTCAGACGCACACTGTAGTGAAGGAAATTACTTGCATTAACACTTTAGTTTGTGAGCAAATAATCTAAACAAAATGTGTATGTATGATGTATTTAATGCATGTTATTGTGTGGATTCACTGTGTAGGCCTGTTAAGCTGTGGTTGTACTTTCAGTTGCCATCTAAGGTTCTTTTTTTCCTGTTTGTTTTGTATAGGGGGTATAGCTTGATTACATAGCATGAAAGACCAGCATGCTCTGGAGCCGTTGCACCCCCCGTCCGCGAAATAAATGAACTGGTCGCAGCTTTTTTTTCGCTGCGACCGATTCATTTGCACCCCGTCGACAGAAAATGGTGCGGCTCCCAGTGTTTTCTTTTCCGTGGAAACCGGGTCCAAATGGCTCTTTGAGTGTTATGGGTTGCCGACCCCTGCTCTAGACAAACCACACGAATATGCAGCATTTTAAACAATTTTCTCCCTCAGTAAATGTGTTCAGACAAGAAGTCTTATAATTTTGAATTTGAAAGGGTTAAATAAATGTTCCAGCGTTCTTGTTCTAGTTTATGGGTTTTCCTGCCTTGACTTGTTTTAAATGTCTACAGAAAAGTAAAGAAAAAAGATTGAAAGAGAACCTTCCTCCAAGGCTGCCCAGTCAGTTCTACCCAGGCCCTTCCAGTTTGGCTGCGTTTAATGGAACGTTCTCGCAATGGCTCCTAGGTTACAGAGCGCAGCGGAGCATTGCTGAGCAAGTGTTGCCTGTCTGTGTTCCTATTGTGCTTCAAAGGGCATTGCCTATTCCTGGTGGCCCGCGCTCCTTTCTTAAATTAGCCCTCATCTGGATTCCTGTGTGGTCGCGCCACATCCTTTGTGTAGCAACGGGGCTGGCCGCACTCAGGGGAGGGGAGGGGATGATGGGGGGGGGGAGGGGTTTGAGGGCGTGGCAAAACAGCCGGGTCTTGGCGCAAATTCACTGTCTTGATCTCTGCAACCCACGCGCACACACACACACGCACACATACACACGAGCACAGCTGTCATGGAAGCCATGCCACCAGAGGCTTGGGAATCAGGGGCTGGAAACGGTGTGCCTGAGAAAGACAAACTTGAGCAGCCGTGAGACACCCGCGCTTTAATTTCCCTGGATTTCTGCAGATGTCTGTAGTGGGTACTCGAATTGCTTTGAGATTCATGAAAATTACACAAATAAAATGTATAATAATAATAATGATAACAACAACCATCATTTCTCCAGGGATGGAAATGACAGTCAATGCTCTTCAATATGAGCCAGCCCATACCATAAGCAGGTTAGCATTGCACCAACAAGTGATCTGTGTGCTCTCATTTTCAGTTTGGGGTTCCTTTTCTGATTATTGCTCTCCCAGCATGCACATGTTGAGATCCATAAATATGTATACAGGTATATCTATATATCTATATCAGATGGCAGCAGGGTTTATTTCCCAGGATGTTGTGCAGTGGGTTCTAGGTTCAGTTTTCCTTCATAGGAATGGATGGTTGTCAGGGCCCAGCTTGGAGAATCTGTGAGCTCCGGCACACATTCCCTTTCATCTCAGCAAGCTGTCAGGTATAAAAGGCTTTTGAAGCCCTGGGAACCCAAAGAAAAAAGCACTATTGATGGAGAAGCGGATGGTGTACAGTACAAAAGCTATATGGAGAGGCTACACACATTCTGGCAAAGAGCTGCAGTCACCCCAAGTGGATCAGCGTGAAGGAGGCAGCAGAACCGTTTTTAAAGAGGTGGCTTCCCCACTGTTAGCTCTTATGACGGGGACTTGAACTGTGAAATTCCAGTTCTGCTTGTCCACGCATAAGCCCTCCCCCATCGCTACTTCAGACCCATAACAAACCGGTCACGCCTTCTATGCACAGCCGAGCAGGTGAGATTTCATTCATTTGGTTTTTTACTTTTCCTTGCACATATTTAAAAAAAACATTTTCTTTTTAAAACCTTTTCAATTTCAACAAAACCAAGTACACCAAAGGGTAACAAGACTAAACTCAAGGACAGGGGAAAACATTCAAGACACTGGACTAGACATTGGTACACATGGGGTGTTTAAATATACCAGGGTAAAAGGAAACCTGAAAAAGAAGAAAAACCAATCATGATCAGTTCTTTCCAGTGGCTCACTGCCCATTTCTCTCTTGCCTTCTCAGTTTGCAGAAATCCGTCCAAACACCATCTTGGAGGAGGTTTCGTATCCTCCTCCGGAGAGTGATCTGGTCCACAGTTTGTTTCTGATCGACCTTGATGTTGCTCGCCTCCCACAGGACCTGCTTTACGGCGTTAATGATCCTCCTCTGGCGCTGGAGCTCTGGGGTGTTGCAGCCTCCGGGTCGACTGTAGAGGATGCTCTCACCCGTCAGAGAGGATCTCTGCAGGGGCCTGTTAAGGGGGACAGAAGAAATAAGGCCCCACACTGGCCACGCAGCACCCCCAGAACAGAGTCGGTGCATCCGTGGGGGCAGCTCTCAGTAAGGGCCAAGTGCTGTTTAAACATGAATGACCTGGGGGGAGACGCACGTGATCAGACATCCATGCTAACTCTTTGTCTCTTACTAAGGGATTTGTGGGTGACATTTTTCCAGGTATGTTGTTGGTCCAGGTTCAAGCCACCCCTCGGGAAAGACGGTCTGTTTTGTTCTTACATAAGACATTATACTCTTATGACCACAAGGTTAGCCTGGCCCTGGATAATCCCATCAGAAATGCAAAATCCAGCGCAATCAGGTCTAGACCACACAGGCCAATAGTACTCAAGAAGGGAGTCGCATAGTACCTGGCTGGCGTACTATAGACCACCTCCCCTCTCTAAGTGGTCTGGACCAGTATGGCCATACCCTGAGGCAGAATGATTTTGGTTATGTCTGGGACTCCCCTACCCCCTTTCTCCTCCTTTAGGAGGGTTGTCCTCCCCAGCCTCCATGTTGCTTCCCCCACCAATCAGATGAGAGTCATCATATTCCTTTCAAAAAGAGGGCAGATAGTGCACCAGTAAAAGTCCAAGAAGGAAATTGCTGTATGTGGGGAAGTATCTTCTCTATGGTGGATTGTATTGTGAAATGTATCTTTGATTCATCGTCTGATTGACCAACTGAAAAATGTGGTCACTGTGTGCCAGAACTATAGAATAGCCACTTGAAAGTTGACTACGGCTTGCTACAGCGCTGCAGTGTTTGCTAGTTTTTGTGGTTTCCTTTCAACAGCCAATTTAGGCCCTCCAGGATTGGAGTCTTGACACCCCTGCTATATGCAGTGTTTGCTAGTTTTTGTGGTTTCCTTTCAACAGCCAATTTAGACATTCACACCCCTTTATTTACCTGACATTCACTTTAATCAGAACAGCAGAAGATTGTATTCCTTTAGGCCTTTCTCGCTTCGCATTTAACACTAATTTAATACATTTGTATGATTGTAGCAAGTTACTGTACTGTAGTAAAGTAGTTGTACATAGGTTAGCTGGCTAATCTCAGGACAGAGTAAAGATGTTCTACTGTTGGCAACCTAAACGCAAATACCTCTGCAAAAATAACTGTACCTTTTTGCTAGCTGTCTCATCTTGTGAAGGAAATCAAATAGTACTCAAATACTCAAATAGTACTCTGCAGACTGGCTTGAAATGGTAGTAGGCAGGAGTGGAGCCTGGTAAAGAAAGCCATGGAAACAAATGGGAACTGTCCCAAGTAACCAATCCCCCATTCTGGTTCTCGTCGTCTCTGCATCCAATCGTGGTGAAGCCTCTGAGTGCATAGTAGTTTCATTTTTAATATTGAATTATTTGACCGTTTTGACCTCAAGGACGCTTCAAGGATCTCTCTCCTCAGTAATAATGAAAATGTAAATTAAGATGGATCTTCTTTTGGATGCTAAGCTTGTGGGTGCATTGGAAGATAATTCAATCCGAGAGATTAAATCTGTATAGTAATGTAATTATAAATATAATAAAAATAATGTATAGTACAGGGCCGTGGGAAGTGGAGATTAAAAAAAAGAAAGTGTAAAGGGGTTGTGGGTGGGAAAGGTTTAAGGAGGAAATAAATGCAGCAAATATGTCAAGCGCCACACACAATGTTGGCATCTTTGCAACAGTGGGGGCATGTGGCCCAGCCAAGGTGCCCAACGGTGTACACACGATTATTTTTGTTACTGTCCTGGGTTCATCTGCCAGGGCGGTGCCTGCGAGCCGCAGGGGTGGTGGCCATTGTGTCCTCTGACAGCCGGGAACACGGCAGGAGGAGAAGTTCCTGGAGGGACTCTGCCCTGAGCCGACACGGGCAAACATTTGTTCTGTAATACGATGCCCTCTTTACGAGCAAACCTGTAATACGATGCCCCGTTTGTAAGGCAAACGTTTACTTATTTATTTAATTTTTTTAAACTTGCTCTCTCTGGATTGTAAAATGTCTGCCTCTCCAGAGCCTTTCCTGCCTGCTGCGTTTGTTCTCCCCCTTCGGCGATGTTGCTTGGGGTGGAGGGAGAGAGAGAGAGAGGGAGAGAGAGAGAGAGAGAGAGAGAGAGAGAGAGAGAGGGAGAGAGAGCATAGTCGGAGCCAGAGGTTTTTTTTACCATTTTGCTGCCAAGTCCTAATTATCACAAGGCTCTTCTTTTGTTTCGTACTTTCCTCCTGCCCCCGCCCTTCATTTTTAGGTGTTGGTTACAGCTGTCTGTAGAGACATCTGGGCCGGTATGTATAAAGCATCTCGGAGTAGGAGTGCTGATCTAGGATCAGGTTTCCCCTGTCCATATCCTACCTTAATCCATTATGAGCTGAAAAGGTTAAAATGATCCTACATCAGCAGTCCTACTCTGCACCAGGACAGGGCCAGTATACTGTATATAAAGCATTGCAAAGTCAATAACGTTTGAGCTTCACACATTCCCTCCGACAGCCTTTGTTTGCATGCACAGGTGGTTGCTGTAGAGGTTTTGTGGGGTCACATTTTCAGCATGACCGCACCGAAGGGTATCAGTTCTGCATGTAAGATGGGTTTCCACAGCGGAAACCCACAGTGGAATGATGATTAAAAAAAATAAAATGCGCAGCTACAAAATCTGTAACAGCTGAGAGGCTGATCTATTACACGCTGCTCACTTTGGGAGAACAGAAGGGAGTGACGGCAAAAGTGAGTAAAGACGATCACCTCCTCACTGAAGAGAAGGGAGTGGCACAAGGGAGATCGAGGGATTTACAAAATCTCCTTGAGACTTTACATTCCCAGAAATAACCCTCTGCGCCTTCCACAAAGTCTCGCTGATTGTGTTATGATCAAAGAGGGATGACTGCATCCTGGCCAATCACAATTCATTTAATCTCAGTTTATTTGTGACCCCAGCTTGGCTCCTCCCCCCTCTCTCTCTCTCTCCCTTTTTCTCTCTCCCTTTCTCTTGTGCCCTAGCTTGCCCCCCCCCCCCCAACAGTAGTCCTTGTGATGGCAGGTGTGTGTATGGTAGTGTACAATAGCGTACGCAGTGGACACGGGGCCCGGACTCGTTCATTAAGTGTGGAAAATGACCAGAATGTTCTTGTGATGCAGTTGTCACGGCACCTTCACAGTGAGGCTGGTTGTCATAATAACCCTTAATAATGAATGTGCCCAGTGAATGTCAGAAGTTCACTGTTGGTATTTGCCTTTCCTGTGAACCAGAAGATGTTTTTCTGGTGTAAACACAGCAGGATTTTTATAGTTTCATGCCCACTTTAGATTGGCGATGGAATATTCCATGCTAGTATGTCAGCGTGTTCGAACACAAAAGTAGCCTACTGCAGTAGGAGGTTTGTGATTGCGCTGTTATGGTTGTTGTTCACAAGAACTGTATTTAGTGTGGCTGAGCTATTTCAAGGCCTAAACGTATGCACATGCTGTGTCTGTTTGAGTTTGGCTATCTGCACGTTCTTAGTCATAACCAGAATGTATCAGAAACCCAGCATCATTTATATCAGTGTTACCGTAATCTGGACACAGACAAAGCCTTTTTTTGCGTTTTGCAGGCCATGTCCCATAATATAAAGAAACCTGTACACTTGCAACACGGCTTGTTTCGACCACTCGAACTGTTTTTGAATCGATTAGAAGACCATTTGCACAGACCCAAATGTAATCCGTTCGACTCGAGGGAAAGGCCAAAGGTCGCACCAGGCCTTTGTTGATCTTGGAGGGCTGGTACAAGCCGGTTCTCGTACGAAGAGCTGCAATTTGCTGCCCGGCTGAAGTATGCCTAATCAAATCCGATGGAAAGTGGAACAGGGGTAATTTGATTTGACTATTTTACTAAGAGGAACCCAATACAGACCAAAGTATAGAGTTTTTATATTTAGAACACAAGTGAGGGGGAACCAAACCAAGGCACTTTGTCTACCCGGCCCGGTGGGATTTTGACATGGTCCAAATCAATCACTTTTAGTGCCTTAAGCTGCCAGCGTTTTTTTTTTCTCTGCATGTTAAATCTCTTTGGACTTCCTGTGAAATGTTTTCATTTTTCTTTTCCAGGTAGTCTCAGTTTGATGATGGCAAAGATTGCTGCCCTGGTTCTGGTCACATGTAAGTGTGATGCTTTTAGGATGTTCTTCTCACTGTGGATTCATGGGCGACTCTTTACTGCCTTGCACACTTAAAACTGTTAAAGTATGCACAAATCATTTTCTAGGCCACTCCTTTTTTGCAATTGTACAGTAGCCACCCTCCAGTAAAGAGTGTATATTGCATAAAAGAGTGAATGCTAGTGTGCGCTTTTCCAATAGTACTGTAGTAAAGTAATTGGCCTTAATAAATTGGAAGCATATTTTGTAAAACGGTATACTAGTATCCTATTTTTCAAGGTTATTATAGTGTAGTTGGATCTGGCTTCAAGAATTATAACCCTGTAAAATGTTGAACTGCTATAATCTTCTACAAATGTACCATAGTGTGCATTCCCTGGTTTATCTGATGTTATTAGATGAATGAATATTATGAATCAGTTGTCAGAAACGCTGCTCTTTCTCTATTCTGTTTGCAGTTTTGTCCCTGGTTTATGCAGAGGAGAAGCAAGGTATGTACTGGCTTAATATCATCACAATCATACTATCATTAGTCGTTACAATTAAGGTCTGATTATTTCTCATGTAAATGTATGAGCAATTAATTCTATGGATTGTTATACGTCGTCTTTGTTTAGGCTTTGACTTGCTTTGTTAAGACAAAAAGTGAAAAGGTCATTGTAAAATTCAGTCATTCAGTCTTGTGTGTTAGTAGTTTGAGTGCTGTGTAAAGCTGACTTGTGTTCTGTTCCATTGTTGTCGCTGCAGAAGATGACCCCTTCACTTTCGGTAAGTTGCTTCATGCTTTTTAACCGTATGGCCGTCACATTGGTCCTTTTTTCCCCTGCATCTATTGTTGCTGCATCCATCTTTAATTTTGTTATTTATATTATATTTGTGTTCACCTGCTCTTCTCCCCTCCAGATTATTACAGGCTCCGTGTGGGGGGTCTGATCCTGGCTGCGGTACTGTGTCTGATTGGCATCACTATTCTCTTCAGTGAGTATACATATACACACACACGCTCACACTCATGGATAGTGCACGTGCACACACACGTATAAACGCAATCATACAAGCATGCATTCACATATGCCTTTGCATTTCCATGTACACTATGGCACACACCTGTGTGCAACACACACACACACACACACACACATACAGGCTGTCTGGCTTCCTAAACCCTTCTGGGCCTCAGAGTGTGAAACGGGGACTGTATATCCGAGCTGTCAGGGTTTACTGTGCAGAACGATCCGTCACACGGGATACGGAGAGCAGGAGGCCCACTGCTGTGCTGTGTATCATTCACTCTCAACCAGGTCTGCACTGGAATGCATGGATCTGTGCCACGCCATCAGTAGTGACTTCTTTTCTCAGTAAAAAGTTGCAGATTGCCCTGCAAAAGTGTTTTTTAAGACTGCATACATTTTCTGCACTCAAACATAACATAAAAACAACGTACATGTTTTCCATTGGCTTGTAAAGAGTTGTAATGCCAAATACCAAAAAGAACTGAGTTCAAAACCCTTCTCATCATTGACGCATGGGTGACTCTTGTTACAGGTGGACATTGCAGGTGCAAGTTCAACCAGGACAAAAGGTGAGAGACTCTATTCCCAATGATGCTGCAATGAAGTGTTCGTACTATATGCATATATATAAATGTGTGTGTGTATATGTATATATATATCAACTAAAATTATTTACAGCCTTGATAAAGATGAGCAGAAAATGCTGTACAAATTATATTGTATGCTCAAAAAATGGGCAAATGATATTTTATACTAATGCAATTGCTCAGACAATTTGTTTAACAAGTAATATTTTCCCCAAAAATCCAGTCCAACTAAAATAAATCTGAATTTACCTGTCATCTTCTATAGTGTTTTATGAGATTGTGAACATATTGGGGGGATCTTTGCATCTTTGACCATTCCTCCATACAGAATGTTTCAAGGTCCTTCGGTCTACCCTCTTCAATTCAAACCATACATTTTCGATTGGGTTGAAGTCTGGAGACTTGAGACGGCCATAGCAAAACAGTGATGTTGTGGTCAGGGTAGTCCACAAGTGCAGACCGAAGGATCTTAAAAGAATCTGCATGGAATCTGTATTAGGGGTGTGAATAATTGACATTCCTTTTTGGGTGAAAAAATATTATTTGTTAGAAAAGATATTCTTCTCAGAGAAATTGTATTGGTACAAAACTATCATTTTCCCATTATTTTTTTATTTGATACAGCCTTGTATGCCTATATTTATCAAGGGTGGGAATCATTTTGGGATTGACTGTATATGCTAGAACATGTTTGTTCATGTCTTGTCATATTAACCCTTTCTGCCTAGATTATGATTTGGCTACTGTAATTTCAATAGTTAATACCTTCCTTTTAATTTAATATGAAGATGGAGTGAAATGTTCAGTCAAGATGAACAGAATGGCGTTTTCTTCTCACAACAATCTTGTGATTCTAAGACTGAAAAAGGACCAGCCCTGTGAAAACTGCAATATATATCATTCTGCAAATAATTTCACTTGCAGTTTTGCATTGATGATTTACATTGCTGTGTCCTGCACAATTCTCACATTAAGCATGCATGTAGTTTCAGATTAGCACAAACACAGGCCACATACATTTTTGCTAATTTACCAGTTAAAAAGCAGGGAACGGTGACTGAAATGTCCCTCCGAATCATCAAAGCCTGATTGAGGTTATTGAGCTGGTGCTCTTCTCACAAGAAACTTGCTATTTTAGCCAGTCTTTACACAGGCAAACTCGAATGACTAGGTTGATGCAATTTATTGTACGGGAAGCTGAAAACCCAGAGATTTTGGGAGTTGTAGTTTAAATTAGATGTCTATTGGAGGGAGAAGTGTTTGCAATTATGTTCTTTGTTCTGCAATCTGCAGGAGGAGGGCAGGAAGCAGCGCTGCCACTCAGCAGATGCTCAACGATGGAGGTCTGTCCCAAGTTTTATTTGCAACTTTTATTCTATTTTACTCTCCATGTGATGCATCTCAGCCAATCTGTAGACCCTGTTCCGTATGGGGATGATCACTATTGGCAATATCCATAAACCCCCATATCATGACTGTCTGCTCAACGATGTGGGATTCTCATGTATGTTACCAATTGGACTGTACTGGTTCTTCAACTACCCTGAGAGTTGTCCGACTGACTGAGGATGACTCGTATGAGGAGTCCGTTTGTTTACGACCCAAGGGAAGACATTCCATTTCCTCTCTGTGACACTCATTAAACAGAGATCATAGCGAAACTGGGCCATGCGCTTTAGAGAGGCATACAGTCTTTTTTTTTTTTTATTAAGGTGTGTGCATGCGTGAAAAACGAATGCTCACTTTTATTTGAGTCTTATGAACAAATGTTGATTTAATCCCAGATGTAATCAGCGGGTGAGACTACCACGTTTCACAACCGAACAGAAATGAGCCACGCGGTCTGGTGTCAAATCCAGACCGTGCCAGTGACAATTGTGGCCAGAAGCCCTACAGGGCGACGCTACCACCAATTATGCGGAGGGAGGGATTCAGTTGGCATTGCAAACTAGCGACCCCTGCTGGTCAATGTGGTACCCATCATGCTGCACAGACATCTGACTGTCTGAGCAAGCTTGACTAGTCCGAGTGTGAAAAGAAGCGGCAGCTGACATTGCGTGTTTCGGATATCCTGGTTTAGAATATGATTGGGTATTCCAAATTGGGGGGGGGTGAAAGTGTGCAAAAGCATAAAAAAGAAAAACAAGAAAACAAATAAAACCATGAATTTTATTTTAAGTCATTTAAAATTTTATAATGTTCAGATTTTCTTTGTTACCTAATATTTGTCCGGTTAAAACAATGACCTTTACAAAATGGTTACATTAAATGGGTTTGAGTTAGAATTTTTTTTTATTTTTTTAATTTGAGATGGTTGTGAAAAAGTGATGTAATGTTTGTCATTTTTGTTTGTTTTCCCCAGCGCGAGCCAGTGAATGCTAAGACACCGTTAGAGGACGACCGGAGTGCTGACATAATCCCTGATGCTAATCAACTGAGAGGATAAGGGTGGGGCTTGGGACATATAAAGGATTGGGTGGAGTGGGGTTCTTTTCAGAATTCTATATTGGTTTAGAGGGATGGGGCTTAGCACCCCAGGGGAAGTGGAACCCCTGGCAGAAGGTACACTGCTTTACCAATGTACCTGCACAACCTAGTACATGCGCTGTAAACCATTGGTGTCTAATCTTATCCGAGAAGGGCCGGTATGGGTGCAGGCTTTTGGTCTAGCCCAGCACTAAAACACTAGGGTCACTTGAATACCACGATTAGTTGAATCGGGTATGTTCTCGCCTGCAACCACACCGGCCCTTCTCAGATAAGTTCTGACACCCCTGCTGTAAACTACGGGGAAACTCCTGCAATTTTTCTGTGTGTGCTATTTAAACTGATACCCCTCCAAAAAGCTGTTCTGTCTTCTTCAACCATTGATTTCTGTGTATTTTCCCCCCCATTTTTTTCCATTTTAAAAGTGAAGATGCAAAGGCACGAATGTACTGTTGTCTTGTCGGTCAATTTTATAAACTGATGTGTGTAAGTTGTAGTTATCCGTGCCCTTTACTGTTGAAAAGGAACTACTGCAAGCAATCCATTTGTGCAAGAATGCTTCAGTGGTTGTGTAATTGACAAAGGTAATCATTCTCTCAATTTGCAAATATCTTAAGCCAGGAATGAAGGAAAAACCTTAACTTTAAGTCATGTTTGTTGATGATTTTTTCCCCCCGGTTTTTATTTATACAAAGAAAATTTGAGTGGAAGTTGAGGGTCTAAAAGTGTTCATTTTATATTTTTATTTTTATTTTATCACACTACTTTTATCTGTTTTATTACAGTAATGAGGCTGTATTACAATAAAGATACTGTTAGAGATGGTTTCAAAACTGGAAAGACTTTTGTTCATGACACCAAAACAAACAAGGCAAGAATAACCACTGCCTATTACACCATTTCAGGAACCAGTCACCATTTAGGCCATATTGTGCCCCTTTTGATACCCATAACTCCAGTTGTAGCTAAACCATCGGAGAAGAGGTTCGGCAACATCAAGAACTTCATAACATTTGTAATTCATTGGCTGCTTGGGTATTAAAAGATATGGAAAGAGGGCACAAAGTTTTGCATGAGTAGGTTTAATACCCCACCAATGAGGCTGGCAAAAGGACCATAATGGTTTGGCTTCATGTTTTCAGGTGCCAAAGGTCAAGATCACAAAGTGCACATTTTTTTCTATAAATTCACATTCTAATTTACCTTTTTGTGTTTGGATTCTAACAGTACCAGTGGATAGGCCCAGCCCTTAACCTTCCAATGGGCCTCCCAACGCCCAGCTGAGACTCTCTTAGCGTGGGCCAGCACAGTCTGAGTGCCGCCCTTCCCCCGGGTTGTGTTGCCTTTATTTTGGCAGTTACCTGTGTCCTACTTCCAACTACCATTTATCTTTAACTTGCAGAATATGTTAAAACTATTCAATTCATTTCAGTCCTGTTCTGCACTTTCAATTCATGTTCCTATTCAGCGCCTTCCATTTCACAGTGTAACCACCCACCCATCAAGGAGTGCCTCCTATTGAATACTGAATTTAATTTAATTTTTTTAACTTGTGGGCCATTGTAGTCCATCTTCTTTCAAATTGCATTTGAGTATCTCCTCCCTAAGTGGGAGTGCATTGATGGAAGATGGTTACAGCTGTCTTGCCATAGTTTTACATTTCAACTGGCTGATGGACTACTCTAACAAAACCATACAGCATTTTAATTAAATCACTTCAAAAATCAATCTCAAAAATTGGAACTGCAGCAAATGTGATTGGTTCGGTTATGAATATTTTGCGAACCAGCTTCCCTCCCTTTTATAGTTATCAACTATTTTTGTCATTCAAAACTATACTACAAATTGTGAAGTAGACATGAGCAGGGAAAACATTACCCACTCATAAGTGTATTTTCCTTTTCATAGTCTGTTACTCTATTTTAACTGGATTGTTATATTAGAGGTGGTCAAAGTTTTGTTGAAACAAATATTGTCTTCCACACTTGTAGGAGCCAAAGGTGAATTGATTTTTTTTTTTTTTTTTTTTTTTTTTCTTTTTTTCTTTTTTTTTTTTTTTTTTTTTACTCAAACCTCAATAATTTGTTTACCCATTTTCAAACTCGAACAAAAAACAAACCAGTTGTACATTTGTTCACTCCAGGCATTAAGTTTTCTTCAATGTGATTTTAAAAGTTAACAATTTATTAGTAGAAATTGCAGCATTTTAATAATTTGGGGCCTCCTTCACTTTAGTGAAATTTTATTTATGTTATCTTTCTCTCTGTCTCCTCACATCTTGATGATTGGTGGAATTTGAAGAAAACCTGGGTGTCAGTTGGTTGAACTTACCAGGGCAGTACGAACAAGAGCCACTGACATTAGGTTTGTACAGTCATGGTCAAAATTATTGACACCCTTGCATTTCATGTAGATGTTCAATATCTTCTGAAATAATTGGAAATTGAAATATCTTTCAGTCTTCACACGTTCATATATTTGATTTACAACAGCACGTGTTCAATCAATAATGCCAATAAAACATTTTTTATGGCTTCAAAATTGATACGAATTAATACAAATCATTTAGAACACATTTGATTTATGGTGTATTCTGTAGTTTTATTCTCTAGGGCTAATGTATAGAAAAGCTTTAAATGACCACTAGCTAGATAACTGATGATACAGTTGTAGCCCTTTTGTTCAAATATAGCACTCAACATAATATTAATTAGTTTGTCAATGATTAATTAATGAATAATTAATACATCAATAATAAATGCTGAATTAAAATTAATTTGTGTCTTAAAATTGGATCTATTTTGTAGTTTGTTTTTAAGCGTATCAGTCTCTTGTGGCAAATGTTTGTGAATGAGCCCTCTGAGGTTACAGCCATTTTCGGCAGATTTTTAATCCCTTTACACTTTGGATAGCAAGTCTCAGTGTCACTTAATCTGAATAACATTTGCACTTCGAATGATTATAAAATAGGACCACACCATGAGGATGGAATTCTCTAGCTGTAGTAACACTTACATCCAGCAGAGGTCAGCAAAGCAATCTTTCCTAACCACTATCAATGTACCATAGACCGTCATTTACCAATAAACTAATGATCCCTGTTGGAATAAGCAAACAAGATCTGATAGGGACTAATGAGCAAGCTAGTGCTGGTTGTGATGAACAAACGCCAAGTTGAGCAGGCTCTGTGCAGATCTAATTATTTATATACTAATACACAGATGCACAATGTTGAGCAGGGGTCCCCAATGTTGTGTTATCAAATCATGGTCTTCAATCAAGACCTTGATTAGCTGAAGGGCAGCCAAGTCATGTTTCAGGTTTGGTTTTATGGTTAGGCGAGACGTCCTGTTAATGTTACTAAAGTCTCAGTGGTCATACAGTATGTAATTGTATATGACACCAGTTGGGAGTGAAATTACCAAGTGTTTGTTTCTCTCAAAAACAACCAAGGAGGTCTGTAACCTATGGAAGCCCATTTCCACCAATGTGATGAAAAAAAAAAGATGAGATTAGTATCTCAAAATAATGACTTACTATCTCAATATTTTGACTTACTATCTCAAAATAGTGACTTACTATCTCAATATTTTGACTTACTATCTCAAAATAATGACTTACTATCTCAATATTTTGACATACTATCTAAAAAGAATGACTTTCTATCTCAAAATAATGACTTTGGAAGCTGTCACAATTCCTGACTGAAATCGCTGACTGTATTTCTTTTTTGGTTTTTATTTATGAGAAATTGCCATGTTACCATGTTGTTGTTGTACCTGTTACCATTACAACTGTTGCCATGTACTGTGTAGTCTTGTTATTTTATTGACAATGTTTTGAAAAATGTAGTACTGTACTGTTAGTTATATGAAGCGTTTTGAAAACAAAATACATCTGATCTGTGAGATATTGCATTTTGTGGAGGAACACATTTTTAAACACATTTCGGAATCTGATGCCAGAAATATTTTGTATACAAAGGTTCATATAAACAGCTCATATAGGCAGCCAGTTCTGATAACAAAAAGCAATTATTAACTTTGGCAGTCTAAAATCTTGCAAATATTTCATTAGGCAAAGAGCAGATTATGATAATTATTTTATTTTCATTTTGAGCAAGCTCACGTGTTGCATCTCTCTGAGTGCCATTCTAGCAAGACGTTGGCAATGCAAAGGTTGTGGGTTCAATTCCCACTAGGACCACATATACTGAAAAATGTATGCATTCACTACAAGAGTTGCATTGGATAAAAAAACGTATGCTAAATGGCATATATATATATTGTTGTTATTATTTTGCTGATAAAGCCATTTTTTACATTTAGACTAGGCTATGTGTGAAGATGTAGCCTAGGTGAATCCTTGCGCCACCTGGTGTGGTGAAGGAGAACTGAATTGTTGGTCGGAAGACGAGCGAGACGCAATAACATGGTTGACACACGGAGAAGAAAAAAAGCGTTTTAACTTTGGTCAGCGCTGTTCATGAGTGGAAGTGCACCTGGCAAGCTGATATAGACATCCTATTATTCATTATTAATTAATGCATAGTTCATTTTTTATCTGGTTATTCGCCATCCTTGTGGGTAGTCAGTTGTTATAAATCTACATGTTAGTGGTAGTAGCATCCTGGTCTTAAATAGGTGACAATAATGTGAGGCATTTTATTATCTTTGTGCTTGGTGAAGTGCACATATAGGGGCACACTTTCGTTATCTTGCCCGGAGCCAGATTGCCTTGCGCATGCCCTGTATGTATAGATGCATCTGTAAAAGTGTGCACCATATACACGGTAACAGTACAGTAGGCTACTACTTTTTTCAAAACTTTGTCAATAAAATAACAAGACTACACAGTACATGGTAACAGTTGTAATGGTAACAGGTACAACAACAACATGGTAACATGGCAATTTCTCATAAACAAAACAAACAAAAAAAGAAGAAATACAGTCAGCGATTTCAGTCAGGAATTGTGACAGCTTACAAAGTCATTATTTTGAGATAGTAAGTCATTATTTTGAGACAGTAAGTCAAAATATTGAGATAGTAAGTCATTATTTTGAGATACTAATCTCATTATGATGACTTACAGGATCACATTGGCGGAAATGGGCTTCCATAGTAACCTTCCCTGACAGTCCCCTGCTAGTTAATCTTAGTATACTGTGAAAGCAAATGACTCTCAGCCAGTGAACTTGTCACAGTTCATTCCAGTTCACTTTGTCCGGCTCATTCCAACTATTCCTACCTCCCCACAGTAGGACTTGTATGAAAGCTGTTGGGCTTAGGTATGACCAGGGCCTTATTATATTCTTTGAGCCGCTCCAAGGGCTGTCGGGCTACGTGAAAGTGTGCAATAAATAAATAAACACATATGGAAGGGGAAACAAATGGAAAAGGGGAATAAAAAGCGTAGTTTATAAAAACTTTATTCCACTATTCCGTAGTGGAATAAAAAGAGTTTATTTGCAGTATATTTAGTGTGAGCGCTATTTCCCACATTAGGCGTTCTGAGCATAGATATAAAAACGTAGATGCTTCATTCACCCTGTTCAGATGCGGGAATCCCTCACATTTATAACAAGCCAAATGTCATGAAAATTGGAGGTACAGTAGATTCTATCAGGGGAAGTCTCTCAATACACATGCGTTTCTTATAGGGTGGCCGTGCAGACATATCGCTGCAACATACAACAGCAGCCAATGCGGTATCTACGTTTTTATATCTATGTTCTGAAGCAAACAAGTAATTGATTTCCGTATTTCTACAGTGCCATCTACCCGTAGGTGTGCAGTACAATTTCTTTCAATATCAATTTCAGTTCAATATCAAGGTCAATGAGAAAGTAGGAGACTTTAGCGTTAATTCTGTGCTTCTCTCTTTCAGATACGGAATACACTTAACACAAATAATGCCTATAGCAACCCAGAACACACTAAATTTTTTATATCTATTACAGGATGGGTTACCTTCTTATGGCCACATTATGTCCAAAATGGCTATGCATTCTATGAAGAATAAATGTCTCATAATCACATCCCAAGACTTACAGTTTTTCTCAATAGCTTCCACATTAAAATTGGAACTTGAAACGCAATCACTGAAACCTGAAGCTCATGTACCAAATCCCTAAACCATGTCTGCAAAATTGCAAGCACAATTTCTGCTTTACACTCAGTTTTCAATTCTAAATCACACTGCAAAACACTACACACAGTTCTCTACATTAGGCACAACATTCAAAATTAAACTCTCTTGTGTTCCTTTGGAAAGCAACGCCAATCAAAATGCCAAGCTTTATTTACCAATTGGCAACACCCACTCCTCACAGGTTTAAACACTAGTTGCTTAATTGTTCACTTAGAAATCTGAGCTTTAGCACTATAAAAAGGCCACAGGTGAGCTCTCTTTTGGAGGGAAATGAACGTCAATGGTGAAGCAAGAGCTAGAGGTCAAGAGGTCAAGAGGTGAGACTGAGAGAGAGTGAGACTGAGAGTGAGAGTGAGGGGAGGACGAGGATGAGGACGAGGACGAGGAAGGACAGTTGTCTCAGATGAGATCAGGGCCACATTGGTTGACCATGTGCTCAACCATGGATTGAGTATGAGGGAGGCTGGGCAGAGTTCAGCCCAACCTGAGCTGCTACACGGTTGCATTTATCATCCGTACATTCATAAATGAGAACCGGTAAGTTACCTACTATCTACACTATGCTACTACTCTTTATGTATGTATACTGTAGTATACTGCAGTCCGACATATCAGTAGGCCTATGTTACTCAGTGATTGTTGGCCAATGTTACAGTAATGTCATTTCATATCATATTTTCAGATCTTCTGCAGAATTGAGAGACGACCAGGCCATGGTGGAATACACCGGCCGTTCACACCAGAACAGGAGACCACTATTGTGAAGATGGTGGTGGCAAACAATACCATTAGACTACAAGAAATCCAGAATCACATAATTGCAGACAACACAATATTCAATAACATTCACCAGGTGGGCTTGTCTACATTGGACCGTGTATTACAGCACAACCAAATCCGGATGAAACAGGTCTACAGGGTGCCATTTGAGCGAAACTCAGAGAGGGTTAAAGAACAGCACTATGAATATGTGTAAGTGAGTACTAAACTGTGAATTTACTATCATATCATATCATATACAGACACATTACAGTACTGTAATCCAGTGTATTGTGCTTCACCATATTGACTGCTCTAGGTCTATTTCTCATATTGTCTTGTTGTCTGTTTCAAAGAATCTTGGAGCTGGATGCCGCTGAAATTCAGCACGTTTATATTTTTATTGAGGAGGCTGGCTTTAACCTAGCCAAAAGAAGGGGACAGGGACGGAACATTATTGGCCACCGTGCCATTGTGAATGTCCCTGGACAGCATGGAGGGAATATCACCATGTGCGCAGCTGTTAGCTAGCAAGGCGTCCTCCAACAACATGCCAACCTTGGTCCCTATAACACCGCCCATCACATTCCTGGACACACTACATGGCATCCTCATTCCAGCCGAGCAGAGGGGTGGACCAGAGTAGCCCAGGTATGTTGTCATCTGGGACAACGTGAGTTTCCACTGGGCTGCTCTGGTCTGCAACTGGTTCATAGACCATTTATTGTTCTATACCTCCCACCATATTCCCCATTCCTAAACCCAATTGAAGAGTTTTTTTCGGCATGGCGATGGAAGGTGTATGACCGCCATCCCCTCGCACGCATGCCTCTTCTCCAGGCAATGGAGGATGCATGTGATGAAGTTGATGTGGGGACTTTTGGCGGCTGGATCCATCATGCCAGAAGATTCTTTCCCTACTGTTTAGCCAGAACATCGCTTGTGATGTAGATGAGGTGCTGTAGCCAGAGCAAAATAGGAGGCAGGATGCAGCTTTTCTTACATTTTGCATTTGTTTTTGTGTTTAGAAAAAATGAGACACTTTCATTTTTCATTTTTTTACAGAAAACCATTTATCTTACTGAATGTTTTTCCTGGTTTTCTCCTGTTGGGTATGTAAAGTGTTACATACAAAACACAAGTGTTCCAAAATACTGCATTTTGGGAAAAAATATAAATGTTTTTGTTACTGTATTGCATTTGTGTGTGTTTATTTAGATATATCTGAGTAGATATACATTACTGACAACCTTTTACAACCGGCTACAGTGTAACATTGAAAATGCAAAAGGCATAAACCTACTGATAAGATATTCATAGTAGTGTTTTGTGTTGAGCAGATCAGTGTGTTGTTGGTTGGTAGAAAGATCTATTCATATGATGGCGTGTGTGTCATTTTGATGCAAAAATAACATTTTGGAAAGAGATAAAACAGTTTTGAATGCAGTGTTTGCTTTTGCTAGAGATTTGTAGAGTTTAGCATTTTGTGTTTGTGGTTTTGTGTTTAGAGTTTTGAGAAAAGATTCAGAAAACGTGTGTAAACAACTGTGAAAAACTGTAATTAGTTAGATCAACTAATGCTTTCATTTTCTGTAATGTGCTGTATGGAAAATGATTTCTTTAGAAAGAGGTTACAATTGATTCAATTATAGACTGACAGCTGACACCAGTCTGGTTGTAATTGCTGAATGTGTGGACACCTGGTCACTGAAACTAAACCATTTGTTGAAAATGAAAATAATTCAAAGACAAAGCAAATGGCAATGTGCCAAACCTGTATTGTGTTAATACAATAATAAATTATGAAAGAGCTTAAACACATGTGTGGAGGACGTCGTTCTCGGCCACGTGGGAGTGGCATGGTTGCCTGTGTTTTATACGTTGTGGAGGCCTTTGGAGCAGGGAGACTTTCCGGGGGCAGGTTCATGAAACACACAAACAAAGACAAAAGACTAACTGATTCCCCACTCCCCCCACCTGCTCTTAAATAGGCTTAGTTTCTGCCTGGCTCAGGTGGGACTACAATCACCCAATCACAATCATTCACTCACATTCTCACAGACACCCAATCAGCCAATTGACTTCCATATCAATTGACCGATTGACACAAATTAAATAATAATTAAACCAATTATGGCCTTTGGAGCAACCCTCAGGGCAACAGTTCACTCTCAGAGAGTGTGCCAAACCTGCCCCCGGAAAGTCTCCCTGCTCCAAAGGCCTCCACAACGTATAAAACACAGGCAACCATGCCACTCCCACGTGGCCGAGACTGACATCCTCCACAACATGTTGCCAACATTAATTGATCAAAAGATTGGCTGTAACAAAAACCAGCATACACAGGGGTCCCCAAGGACCAGTATTGAGAACCACTGGAGTAGATCACATCTTGGACTGGCCCCTACAATTGATCTCTCAAAACAAAGAGTTTGTAATTTATTTCCCTGTTAAAATACTCCACTCTTCTGATTTACTTTAATGGGAACAACATTGTACTGCACACCTACTGGTAGAGGGCAGATATCCATTCTTGCTTAACTTAATATCTCATCGAGTTGCCGACTGACTCCGACCCAACTCATAGACCAGGGGTGCGCAACAAGGGTCAATCTATTTCATGATTTTATGCCAACATCTGCCCTTGACATTTGACATTTCATGAAGTCAGGAACTACAGCTTCGCTACTGCCCAGGTGTCCTTGGTGAAAGGAGTCTTATGTGGTCCGATAAAGGAGTCAACCAGTGTTTAGAAAATGAAGCCAAAATAATTGATTGGAACAAAAACCAGCACACACACTGGCTAACCATGAATGGAGTTGTGATTGGCTCTATATAAATTATATTATATTATATTATATTATATTACTGCATTATAGCCTCTATAATTTATAAAGAGCTGAAACAGGTTTGCAATTTAGGGGTGTCATGCAACCAATTACTTAGAGGGGGCATCGACTTAGCTAGCTGCCTAACCTAGAAGTAGCTAGCCAGACCGTGAATATTTAAAATATATAATGGTAAAAATGGAACAGCTAGCTTGCTAGCTAAAGTTAGTGATGGTTGAAAGTTCTCCAATTTATTTTAATGAGTTTTTACTAACACATAGTTTTAAGCTTCTATTTTTGTGCAGTGATCTTCACAAAGATACACATAAAAGTTTCAAAGTCTGTCAGAAGAAAACCTGTGATGACTTCTCTTCATGAGATATACACTGACTAACGTGAGCAGGGGCAGTGTCCAGCTGTGCATTCAAGCATACTGTTTGGTGGGGATGTGGGATGGGAAATACAAATGTATGTCAGTATCCAGATATTGCATCTTGCACACTTTTGGTAGCTGCCCATGGTTTTGACATTATGGAGAGTATAAATAATTAGAGATAATGAGAACATTAGTTGAGACAGCACATTCAAATGCTTTGTGAAAATGTACATCAGCTATGATTGGCTCACTTGGCAACCTAGCCCCATTTCGTTCCCAGCCCATGTAAAAAGCTTAGTCCTAAAATTTCAGATGGGTCCACAATAAAGTTTGAAATCAACTTTTTCCAGACCCAATCCTGGGTGTAGTGGGCAGCACTTAAACCCCAGCAACAATTTGTACGATGACAGTGATCTAAAACTAAACTGATTTACAAATAACACATTCTGAGGTATCCATAGCATCCCCACTTTATTGAGATACAAATTATAAACTCCTGCAAAAGCAAAAGATTGTATGGCCTAATATGCCAATATGGCATATTTCAGGTGCACCTGCTGTAGTTAAACCCCAGCAGCAATTTGTATGACAACAGTGAAAATTGAACTGATTTATAAGGAAATTATCCTGAGGTATCCATATCACCCAACTTCCTTTGCTTTTGCAGCATAGCAAGATTTTTACCGGCTGGCAGACTATAATCAATTATGGCAATACTATAAAATGGTTTTCTGTAGGCTACTGAATACATGTATGTAGGCTTGTAAACTTATTAGGTTACTATACATGTTGTGATTATGTGATACAATTTCCTGATTCTCTTAGTTTTGTCCAGTAATAAAATAAAATTACAAATCAGAGAACTAATTCCTGCTTTTATTTTGATTTGTCGTGGCGAGCCTGCGACACACCTCACTGAACACTTGGCTTTCGAAGTTTCTCCCTTGGTCGCTGTATAACTCAGCTGGCATGCCAAACCGACAGAACATCACCCTCGAGGAGACGTTCTGCCGCTACTGAAGTCTCTTGCTATGGGATCGCGTACACCTCTGGCCATTTAGTAAAGTAGTCCATTGCCGTCAGGATGCAGCGGTTGCCGGACACTGGAAATGGACCAAGCACGTCAATCGCCACCCTCTCCACTGGGCGCCGCATGCAGCTTGTTGCAGGGGAGCGTGTGAGCAGCCGGGTGGACCTTTCTTTGCGGTGCAGGCGTTACACCGGCGGCAGTGGGAGATTACATTGCAACGGCAACGCCCCCAGTAGAACTGCTCTCGGAGGCGGCGCAGTGTTTTGTTTACGCCGTAGTGTCCGGACCCTGCGGTGCCATGGACCAGGCGTAGCACAGTGGGCCGCAGTTGAAGGGGTGTTACAAGCTGCAGGCGAATGACGCCCCGGGCCGGGTCTGACCAGCGGTGGTACAGCATGTCATTGTGGAGCCTCCTGTCACTGAGCCTCCAGCTGCTTGACTGCTGGGGAGAATGGGGAGAGTGTGGAGCAAATAGACCTCACCCCTTAGCTACTGAAGCACCGGGCCGACCTCTTCATCTTCCGACACTCCCCTTTCGCTTACGTGTCCCAGGAAGCTGGTCTGTCGGCGGAAGAGGCTGCACTTCACCAGGTTCAGACGTAGATTTGCCTTGGCGATTAACTGGAACACAGTGCACAGGTTGGTTAGTGCAACAGCGTAGGTAGACGTGTGCACTAAGATTTAGTCTATGTACACCACACATGCTGACGCAGGGATTGGCTGCAGTACTTTCTCCATTAGCCGTTTGAATGTGGCTGGACTGTTGCACAGACCGAAAAGCATAACATTGAACTCCCATACTCCCCTGCCGATGGTGAAGGCTGTCTTTGGTCGAGCTGACAGGGAGAGAGGGACCTGCCAATAGCCACTGCGGAGATCCAGCGCGCTGAACCACGTGGAGCCGGCTACAGAGTCGAGGGCGTCATCAATATGCGGCAGTGGATATGAGTCCTACCTGGTGACATTATTCAGGCGCTGGTAGTGTACGCAGAACCGCAGGAACCCATCTTTCTTTCTCACCAGCATGGCAGGAGAGACCCAGGGGCTGTTGGAGGGTTATATGATGCCTGCAGCTGCCATCTCACGGATCTTGGCCTCCGCTTCATCCCATTTAGCCAGGGGCAGCCGTCTTGCTCGCTGTCGGATGGGGGCTGCCACATTGGTCTCAATGTGGTGCTGAGTGATGGTGTTGCAGTCTTTATCCTTCGCTGCAAAGAGATAGCAGAACTCAGCTAGGAGAGCACGGAGCTGGTTGCACTCTCATTTGCTGAGTCATCGACCTTGTCGTCTTGCTTCAGTGCTGCAATTGGTTGTGGAAGCACTCTTCGGACTTTGTGGCTGTGTTCTTTCTTTGATTGGCGTAATGGTCGCTTATTGACCAGAACACGATGAGTGGCCGCGTCGATGACAGCTCCCGCAGCCGCGAGAGCGTCAAGGCCCAGGATGCAGGGGTCAGATATGAAGTTTTGCGAGACAGTTCTAGTTCACCTAGCTGTAAGAACAGCTTTTTACCTTCCATCATGTCTGCTGTTTGTCCCGTGACCATCTCTAGCCTGGTTTTTGTGTGTGTCCAGTCCATCACGCAGGGCAGCACATCTTTCTGGATCAGGCTGATGGTGGAGCCTGTGTCAATCAGCACGTCGACTTGCTCCCCCTCGATGTAGCACAGCACAAACATACTAGGACCGCAGCCCACTCTCGATGCTGCGGGCCGTCGCGGACTTCTCCCGGGTGCTGTGGGTATGACCGCTGCACCAGGCGCTGGACATCGGCAGCGAGTAATCCGATGATTTCGCCCATTCGTCTCTCCTTCTTCAGCAGTTCCTGTTTGAGTGCGAGGAGTGACGTCACTTTGCCAAAGCGCCTTTTCAGCACTGTGCAGAGGAGCTGGTAGGTGGGCATGGTGTTGGGACCCAGGTCCAAGAGCGCCATGAGAACTTCTCCCTCCAGGGCCGCCGCCAGCCTTCCGCCTTTCTCCGCTTCACTCCACTCTGCTGCTTCCACTATAAAGCGAAACTGGGTTGTGTATGCTTTCCAGTTGCCTTTCCCATCGTAGTGGCTTACTTTGAGGAGCCCCACCGAGCTGCTCAGGGGAAGCGATCGTTCCGCGGGTTCTACGGAGTTGATAGCTCCCAACGAGAAAGTGCCGACTGTCGGGAAAGCAGTAGCCTGGCAACCACTCTCTCTGGGCTCACTACCCACAGCTACGTCACTAGCACTCACACAGCCGCCCGCTCTGAGATCACTAGCCGACACTCTGAGATTGCTAGCCGACATTAGCATATCATCGGTGTAGCCGAGTTCCCCCATGCATGGGAGAAACTCCCTCAGCGACCCGTGGACTGGGGTTTTCCGTGGTCTTCTCTCTTCTTCCATCCTCGGCATCGATTCGTTCCACTTCTGCCACCAATGTAGCGGTGGACGCCACGAAATCAACAGTCATGAGACTTTGCTTTTCCATTTCAGTACTACGTCTTTATTACAATAAAACGTGTAGTACATGGGAAGTACAACACAAGCAATCATCAAGCATTGCATTCAATCAAGTCGCAAAGGCTTTGGATGATTTTGTCTTTTAAGCGTCTTTTAGTAATTGTACATTTATATTGGCAAAGTATAACCTATATTTACGTTTTTAAAACTTACTGTTTTAAGGCTGAGGTAAGGGCTAAGGTTAGGGTATACTCGCACGTATCTATCCTACTAAAAGACCAAAACATCAATATGTGATATAACACACAAGACAAATATTGTTTCTCATCTACAGAAGTATATTAAATACATTTTTTTAACATTATACGCATGCTGTTGTTAGCCATTTAGTGTTTAGAGCAAATTTGTTCAACTATCTATCTAACCATTCCATACCCTTAATGTGGCCCTATTAAAATGTTTTTGGGCCCCCGGGTAGTATAACAGTAAAGGCACTCACCCAGAGTGCAAGTTGCCCACTGTGGCTGGGTTTCGATTCACCTGCTGCGCCACTCCGGCTCTGACCAGGAGTCCCATTCAGGGGTGGTGATTGGCTCACCGGCAGTTGCTCACCGTGTATAAAAGTGGCTCTGTGACTACTGGTCAATGGCTTGGCGGGGTTCTGTCTCAGAGGAGGCAGTTCATTTGCCTTTGTCACTGCTGGTCCTAGAGCTGCAGCGGCAAGCTTGTAGTGCGAGTGGGGGATAGTTGAAATAGAAAGAGGGTACAATTGGCTACTAAATTGGGAGAAGAAAGGGGAGGAAAAAAAAAAATCTGAAATTCATGAAAAAAATTGACTAGTATTATCGTGGTTAATATTGACAGATGAGCAATGTAAGAGCACTGCATCAAAGGCTTGGGTGCAGAAGCATAGAGAGCAACTACAGAAATCCAGAGCTTCTTGAGGAGTACAAAAGAAAGGAAAAAGAAAGGTATAGACCTAGGGAAAAAAAGTTGCAGGAACATCATTAATACTCACTTGTCCTTATAGCAAGATTTTATAAACCTCTACCACAAAGGGCCGTGTGTATGCAGGTTTTCATTCCACCCAATTACTGCTGCCTTAATTGGCTCAACTACTCATTTAGCCATATGCATGCACCTCTGTGCATTCTTGAAGTTAAAGCACAGAATATACTCAACAATTATTATTTAGATAACAAAAATATTTAATTTAACTTTATATGCATTATGTGCAAGCCAACATGATAATTGAGCAAATAATGGAACTAATTATCTAATCAAAAGTGGAGGCTGCAGTAAAAAACCAGCATACACATGGCCCTCTGTGGCACTGAGTTTGAGACCACTGCTCTACATAATGTTACTGTTATTTAATACCAGTGTATTAAGCGACACTGTGATAACATTAGTAAGAAGATTGTACGTTAACATGTTATTAATCTGATGATAATTAACTTAATGATGAATTAACTGATGATGCATACTTTGGTGCATCCCACCAGCAAGTCACTCTGCACAGAGGGGTGATCTGCTCCAGTGGCAAGAGAGACCTTTTCATCCATCTCAGAGTGCCTCAGATACCCTGCCATAGTCACCTGGACAAATCTGTGTCCCTTGCTGGACTGCTTCAGAACCAGTCGACGCAACATCATGAAGCTTTTCTTTCTGTCTTTTGAGGTGACGGAGGAGAAGATCCTGACCAGTGGTGTACTGAATACGCCATCCCTGAAGACCGTTCCAAGGACCATGAAAATACACCAGGTACACTACTATATATACACTACTATAACAAAACAAAAAAAGAAGTCCTTCTACCAGGTTCTCCCATCGCTGCAGAGGAACTCTGAAGCTCTCTTAGAGTGGCCATTGGGTTCTTGGTCACCTCCCTGACCATGGCCCTTCTTGCCCGGTTACTGAGTTTGGCCAGACGGCCAGCTCTAAGAAGAGTTGTGGTGGTTCCAAACTTATTCTATTTCACTGTTCTCCTGGGTGCTTTCAATGCTTTAGCAATGTTTTTATACCCTTCCCCAGATCTATGCCTCAACACAATTCTATCTCGGAGGTCTATGGAGAGCTACTCTGACATGCACTGTCAATCGTGGGACCTTATATAGACAGGTGTGTGCCTTTCCAAATCATGTCCAATCAATTGAATTTACCACAGCTGGACTCCAATGAAGTTCTAGAAACATCTCAAGGATGATCAGTGGAAACAGGATGCACCTGAGCTCAATTTTGAGTGTCAGCAAACGCAATACTTATGTACAGGGCTGGACTGGCTATGTCTACATGTGATATTTTATTTTTTTATTTTTAATACATTTGCAAAAATTTCTAAAACCTTTTTCAGCCAAATGGCAGGGCCTGTCATTGCTTATGTACATGTGATATTTTCGTTTTTTATTTTTAATACATTTGCAAAAATTTCTAAAATTTCACTTTGTCATTATGGAGAAAAAAAATAAATTTAATCCATTTTGGAATAAGGCTGTAACATAACAAAATGTGGAAAAAGTGAAGCGATGTGAATACTTTCCGGATGCACTGTATATATATATATATATATATATATATATATATATATATATATACACTCAGTGGCCACTTTATTAGGTACACCTGTACACCTGCTTGTTAATGCAATTATCTAATCAGCCAATCATGTGGCAGCAACTCAATGCATAAAAGCATGCAGACATGGTCAACAGGTTCTGCTGTTGTTCAGACCAAAAATGGGGAAGAAATGTGATCTAAGTGACTTTGACTGTGGAATGATTATTGTTGCCAGACGGGGTGGTGTGAGTATCACAGAAACTGCTGATCTCATGGGACCCCCACTGTCCTTGTCCGTCGCAACCTTCGCTCTCTCTCCCCCTCTGCCCTGTCAGCTACTGTTCTATCTTCCCTTCCTCCTACTGATGCCTTCTCTCAGCTACCTGCTGAGGAAGCATGATCCACCCTACTTTCCTCTCCTCCTCCTTTGATTCACTCTGTCCTCTATCCACTAAACCTCCTCGTCTCCGACCCCCAACCCCCTGGCTAACTGACTCCATTTGGGCTGACCGACTGAAACTGCGAGCAGCTCTGACTGACTTCCACACACTCCTGGCTACCTTTTCCTCTAACCTCTCCTCTTCTAAGTCTGCATTTTTCCTTTCCAAGATTCAATCTTCTGTTTATAATCCTCAAAAACTCTTCTCTATGTTTTCCTCTCTCCTCCCCCTCCTCCCCCCCTACTCTCTAACCGCGGATGACTTCGCATCCTTCTGTCGCGAGAAGGACGATGACATTCGCAACTCCTTCCCCCCATCCTCTCCCTCACCTAATTCTCCCTCATCCATCTCGCTACCTAAACCTCTCACCCCTCTGTCCTCCTTCTCGCCCCTCACTGACTCTGACATCCTTCAACTTGTGCACTCCCACCATCCCACCACCTGCCCTCTCGATCCCATTCCTAACCCCCTCTTCCAGTCCATTGCTATAGACATCCTCCCCTTTGTCTCCAATGTTATTAACTCCTCTGGCTCTGTCCCCTCTTCCCTCAAATGGGCTCATGTCATTCCCCTCCTGAAAAAACCCTCTCTGAATCTTGCTGTCATTTCAAACTACCGACCTGTCCTCTCCTCCCATTCCTCTCCAAAACACTAGAGCGGGCTCTAAACCCACTTTTTCAGACTCAACTACCACTGAATTCTGTACATCTAGCTAATTGTCATCACCACTGCCTACTTGCTGAACACTATATACCCCTGTGTCACACGCCATGTGACAATCCCTGGACTGGAGCAGAGCAGCTGATGGTAATACCTGGCAGAGGAGTGGGGTTCTGCCAGTCTACAGACCGGATCTTAATTTTTTTATGTCTCTCCCCCCAGACACGGGAGAGAGACAGTGGAAGAGCAGGGTCAAATAAAACAAACACAAACACAGAATCTTCACCCTACTTTTTTTGCGAAGTTTTCGGGCAAAAAACAATAAACTAAAATAACAAACTAAAATAATCAAACCATAAATGAAAGCCCTGTCTCCTCCGAGGGGGGAATCCCCTTTCGGGGGAACACACAACAAACACAGACAATCAGCGGCTTTCCACACCGCCTTCATACATCCACATTTAACACACATCAACACTTACGGGACAGGGTAGAACTCTACGCACTGTCCCGACACACACTCGACACACATCTCAACAAGACACCACGCCTCCTCAGACCGGACTTCCCCTAGAACCTCCCCAGGCACACACATATCCAGTGACTTTTCAAGTGCTTCCCAAACCCATGCACACAGAAACACTCAAACCTTTCAGTCTGAGTACTCCAATCACCCTGAGGGCGAGAGGCGGACCCTCTTTCAGGGCGCCCTCTCGCTCTCTTTCACGATCACACCGAGGCAGAGAGGCAGACACTCTTAGTGCACCCTCTCTCCCTCTTTCCCACACACACAGGAAGCACTCTACTCAGTCACTTTCAACAAACGCACACAGAACTCAACATAGATTCCACTTCCTCAGACATGGAACCCCCCTTGCGAGGAACACACACGACAGTACGTCACACCTGACAGCACACCGATACTATACGACACGCGTGCGCACACGAATGACAAGACAACAACTCTGAATACACACACATGAACGACACAACCAACCACTCAATACACACATAAATAACACAACTAACAACCTCTCAAGATAGACACATGAATGACAAGACAAAGACTAACTCTCAAGGTGCACACATCAATGACAAGACAAAGACTAACTGATTCCCTACTCGCCCCACCTGCTCTTAAATAGGCTTACTTTCTGCCTGGCTCAGGTGAGACTCGTGAGGCAATCACCAGTTTATCATTCACACACCTGATCACAAAACACCAAACAATTGACAGACCACACCCACTCACATTCTCACACACAAACAGGTAAGTGAATAATCACTTACCAATTAACATAAGTTAAATAATACTTAAATCAATTATGGCCTTTGGAGCAACCTTTCGGGCACCAGTTCACACTCTCACCCTGAGAGTGCCAAACCTGCCCCCGGAAAGTCTCACTGCTCCAAAGGCCTCCTCAACATGGAACAACCAAGGCAACCCTGCCACTCCCATGTTGCCGAGACCAACGCCCTCCACACCCTGCTTACTCCATTTAATTAAAAAATTTAAATAATAATAATAATAATAATATTACTAACCTTTTCCTTCCCAGTGTTACAGGTATGGTACGCAGCTGCCTGCAATGATGTCTATCGCTGTATTACTGCACTGATCTCTTGCGCAAACTACAGTATAATTGTTCCTACCATGTATTTATGCACATCTTGTAAGTCGCTCTGGACAAGAGCGTCTGCTAAATGCTTAAAATGAAAAATGAAAATGAAATAAATTTTCACGCACAACATTCTCTAGGGTTTACAGAGAATGGTGCGAGAGAAAAAAACATCCAGTGTGTGGCAGTTCTGTGGGTGAAAACGCCTTGTTAATGAGAGAGGTCAGAGGAGAATGGCCAGACTGGTTCAAGCTGACAGGAAGGTGACAATAACTCAAATAACCACGCGTAACAACAGTGGTATGCAGAAGACCATCTCTGAACACACAACACGTCGAACCTTGAAGTGGATGGGCTACAGCAGCAGAAGAGCACACTGGATTCCACTCCTGTCAGCTAAGAACAGGAAAGTGAGGCTACAGTGGGCACAGGCTCACCAAAACTGGACAGCTGAAGATTGTAAAAACGTTGCCTAGTCTGACAAATCTTGATTTCTGCTGCAACATTTCTGATGTTGACAGAGGTCAGAATTTGACGTAAACAACATGAATCCATGCATCCATCCTACCTTGTGTCAACGGTTCAGGCTGGTGGTGGTGTAATGGTGTGGGGAATGTTTTCTTGGCACACATTAGGCCCCTTAATACCAATTGAGCATCATTTAAATGCCACAGCCTACCTAGAGTCTTGTTGCTGACCATGTGCATCCCTTTATGGCCACAGTCTACCCATCTTCTAATGGCTACTTCCAGCAGGATAATGCACCATGTCACAAATCACACATCATCTCAAGCTGGTTCCACAAAAATGACAATGAGTTCAGTGTACTCCAATGGCCTCCACAGTCACCAGATCTCAGTCCAATAGAACACATCAACATCAACATTTATAAAAATGGTCTTTGACGTGGAAAAGTACTCCATGTCAGGTTCCAACTTGGCGTATGCACGTTTCCTTTGTGGCAATGTTGGAGTACTGCAGGTATTCACAGTCTCGTCTCTTCTCTGTCCTGACCCCTCGCTGGTGGAACGACCTTCCGCAATCGGTCAGGACTGCGGAATCACTTGCGATCTTCCACAAGAGACCCAAAACCCACTTTTTCAGACTCCACTACCACTGCATTCTGTACATCTAGCTAATTGTACCACTGCCTACTTGCTCAACACTATATACCCCTGCTTACTCCATTTAAAAAATAAATAATGTACTAACCTTTTCCTTCCCAGTGTTACAGGTATGGTACGCAGCTGCCTGCAATGATAGACATCGCTGTATTACTGCACTGATCTCTTGTGCGAACTATGTTCCTACCATGTATTTATGCACATCTTGTAAGTCACTCTGGATAAGAGCGTCTGGTAAATGCTTAAAATGTAAATGTAATGTAAAATGTATTCGGAAATCTAAGAGCGCCAACATGTCGTCTGCTGCCTAATTGTTTCCTCATTATTATTATGATTATTATTATTGTTAGTAGTAGTAGTAACAGTAGTAGTAGTAGTAGATGCTGTTGTAGTTGTATTACCAGATTGAACACATTGCTTAGGCTATACGTAATGGTTTGCACAATAAAGTTATTAATAAAGTAAAACATAAGCTAGGCTACTTGTGAAAAACAAAACAAAAACACACATTGGTTTTCCAAAACTACCCATATTAGCATAATTGACACATCCTTGAAGGAAATGTATTTAATATACATATTATGGTTCCACACGTGTAAAACATTTCGGTCAATCTATAGGCTATGAAATGTCCAATAATGCAGTGATTTGCAAGAGGAAGAATGGCAGCATTGTCACTTCTCGCGCAATAAGAAGGGAACAAGTTATTAGAGATATTTTAAATCAGACCACTAAACCTTTGCTGCCCCCACCTCGTTCACAGCCTGGGCGACAATAAGAAGGGAACAAGTTATTGCACCTCCGAGATTTTGACCTCAGTTTTAAATCAGACCACTAATGATATTAATTAGCGTTTACAAGTGACACCTCTTCCAATTTCAAGATCATTTGTGATTTAGAGATTTCACTCACTGGCGAGTTTTTGTGTGCGACTCTGAATCACACTAACCTTAGATCAAATGTAGGATGGTTTCTACGCTTTTATAAATGAGGCAGGGCCAGCCCACAGGTCTTTTTGAAGTTGGAATGTGCGGCCTGCTAGCAAACCTCTTTCCTGGCATAGTCACACGGTACAACATCTTCAGGTATTTTGCTAAAAATGCTTTTCCTACGTGTATCCCCACTTTAGTAACCCCTGGGGCGGACAGATAAAAAAAGAAAATTGTTTCCATTTTCTCCCAATTTGGTAGCCAATTAGACCCGCCCCCCCTGTAATGTGGTTCACTCCCGGTGGGGGAAGTTAGTACAATGTCTCGTCGTGTCCAACACTGTTATTGCAAAACCCCAAAAGGCAGCCTGTGGGGGGAAGTTATGTCTTATCCATACTGGCAGGGGTGCCTGGCGTGAATTGGCCAATGTTAGTTAACAGCTAAGATAGCCAGCCCAGCTTATTGCAATTGCAAAATGCTTTTTCCTTTGAGTTCATCTTACTTTGCTCAACTACTTGTTGTAACTGTCTTAAGTGAACTGTGTGACACAATCTTCCAGCCACAAAACAATCACGGGGCCAAGACCAAACAATGACATTACCCAAAATCAATAACAAAATCAACATACTTTTATTCATGTCCAACTGCAACCATCTATTTATATAACAAAAGAACATTAAAACTGATATTTATTTCATATATTCAGCATTATAGGTATTCAAAGGTAATGTTTTGAAGTTAGTGTTGAGTATACAGTGGTACAGTATCATGAAACAGTAAAAACATTCATTTTTTCATGGCAATCTGTAACAGCCCCAAACTCAGATGGGACATCACCAGAACAGCATAATGATAAAAATTGAACATGTTAACAGAACATTAAAAAGACTTTTGGCATTTTTGTTTATTCTTAGTTAATCAACATAATATTTAATTTAAAAAACTCTTTCAATAGTCCTTTACTATGCAGTGACCACATGGTGGCACAGTGCTGTGTGTACTCTATGTTTGTCTATATGTAAATATGTTTTTTTTTTTTTTTTAAATATGTTTATATAGCTATAATAGACACTGTCAATTCAGCTTTTTATTCAGTTTGTAACTGTGTGCAAGAATATAATAAAATCAAAGTAAAACATGTCTCCAAGGTTCATGACGACACTTTTAAAAATGGAATAATTCACAAAATTCTGTTGTAAATGATTGCTTTGACACAATTTTCCCAACACTCTTTACCTCTGGTTGCGGGCACTGAATGCACTTCTCAGTGGAAAAGGATGTAATGCAAGCGACCTTTAGTCCTGCAACAGCTCATACACAAAGCCTCAGTGCATAGCTATTGGTGGTGTAAAACCATTAAGCTTTTCATGTAATAACAGAAACATTTACACAATATCTTTTCTTGACACCTATTTTCTTCTCAGCACTATCTGGCAACCTATCAAAATGTGTTTTCTCCTTTCCACCACTTGGATGACGTGCTTATAAAAAACACATGGTTTATCAAAAATCTAAAAGTATAAAATCGTATATGGAAACTTGTGGTACTGCAGCCTTTTAAACGATCTCTCTCACTCAAGTGTTGCCTTTATTTCGACAGTTACCTGTACATGATGACTGTGGGTACATGTGATGCTTGTCATTAAGCAATACACCAATGTGGGGATTTAATTCTTAAAGGGGTAATGACACTAATGATAAACAGCTAAAGGATCCCTCATTTACTCAAGTGTTGCCTTTTGGCAGTTACCTGTATGTCCCATATTTAATTTCTAATGCTTAGCTGCACACTCATTTCTCATATTTAGTTTTATTCTCAATGTTGGTCAAAAGTATGAAGTGGACACCATGAGCTGTATGGGAGAGAACATGTTCTTCGTACCATATAGGAAAGTTTGATGGCGGTACTTTGTGGTACTTTTAATCGGACATCAAGGCCGTCATTCTGGAGCCCCTGTCTGTGATGCCCTCTGCGAAACACTTCACTGTACTGCCTTGAATTTGGGCTAAACATTTCAAACGAAAACCCTGAGAGCATCATAATCAGCAATAAGTTTGGTAGAGGCTGGTTGTCCCATTGACTTTGGGGTTGTTTGTCACGTATTTAGTGATAGAAACATGGCAAAATGTATTGGATATGTACCATTTCTTATACCATAATGAATTAATCAGTTTAGATTGGTTTCATATTTTATTTTTGTTGTGGCAATGTTTCATGCAATTTTCTGATGAAGTTGAGAAACCTACATTTGTGCTTAAATGTTAGTCTACCAAGTTGTCTGTTTTTCATTTTTTCATCAATCATTTTGGTGTTGTTTAATTTAAATTGTTTGTTCAAATCAAAAACTTACAAGACATATCTTTCAAATAATAAACAGGGTGGTTGTTCAGTTTATGGTACAATTATTTAATGTTTTCCATTTTAAAAAATGATGCTTATTGCATAACATCTATCTACCGTAACTTGTATCACATTACCGGTATGCATCGTCGTTGAGCCAGCATTACCTTGTGTAATACTATGAAATTTAAATGTTTTATGTCTTATGTCCTTTACGTGTATGTAGTTGTTTTATACTATTGGATTTCTAAAACGGAAAAACCAATAAAACAAAGTCCCGTTTAATAACGTGTAACAGCAATGCGACAACTGATTAATATTAATTTATTTTATAATACATTTATAATAAAATATTTCTGCAATTGTATTTTTAAACTTCGCTGGGACAATTCCAATTCACGTGAATCACCCAGAGACTGGAATAATAGTGGGTGTGGCTTGTACTTTATGTGTAAATACAGATTTCTTGCAATACGGCTGAACTATTAATGCAATCCTAATTCTTCTCAGAATTAGAATACATTATAATTTACATATTAGACGAATGGAAAAACAAGGCATTGCGCCTGCATTATCCAGTGTTGTATGTCATACATTTGAGGTACATGTTTTCTCGAGGAGGGGGTGTCGTAATAGGAAACCCCACGGACATGACACTGATTTAGATGTAAGAAATACATACTAGCGTGCACTATATGGGCAACGTGAAGAGGGAAACATCGACAATGCCTTAAACAATGAAGTTGTTTGTATTTAACAGCTCACATGAACAGAACGGGCTTTACGGGGCGTATTCAAGAAATAATTCACGGACTACTTGTCCTGTTTTCAGTCGGACATTCCGCGTTTTAGCTTCTGTGTCCGCCCGGGTGTCCAAAATGTCCGGTTTTCAAAGAACATATGAGGAACCTATGGATTTTATGTCATATTTCAAATATGCTTGTTATTAATAACCTATTTATTTTGCAATTTATTGTTTAATGAGGAAAAAAAACATCCGCAACCTACCGATTTAGACACAAGTAGTATTACAAGCGACTGCCCCGTGTCGCCATTAAACGTCAGCGTAATCAACTCTCATTCCATTTGATGTCTAGGGCGCTTTGTTTTGGGGGGTTAACGCACCGATACTTGTCTGCTTGTTGTTTGATTGTGTTATTTTTCAATTTAAGGGTTGGTTGTGCGTGTGAATGTGACATACGGCCACGGCCCCATTCCCGGAATAAAGGCTAAATGAAGTGCTATTGCACTTCCAAACATGAACGCGAGGTGGCAGCCTCACACGCTATGTAGTAAAGAATGTGAAAGCGTTAGAGATTTGCTGCTTGATGGCTCTTGACTCCGGCCCACTCCTCTCTCAGGAGGGGTGGGGGGAGGGAGGGGCAGAGCGAATTTGAGGGAGAAAAAAGAAAAGGAAAAAAGGCGGAGCGAGTGAGTGCAGAGTCAACCGGACCAAGACAGATTCAGGCAGAGAAACAAAAGACCATCAAGAGAGGACACGAGTCCTGAGAGAGAAAAAAAGAGACAGGAAAAACAAGGATAAAGAAAGAGTGAAATAAAGAGAGAGAAAGAAAGAAATAAAGAAGGAAAAAAATTGAATCGGACACTGACAAATTTCCACCATCCCCCGCCCCGAGAGAGGACAAACTTCATTCCAAAAAAAAAAATGGACCCCAGCAAGTCGCCCAGCGCCCCTCCACCGGGCTGGAACCCAGAAGACAAATCTGGAATGGCTTACCCTGCTCCCCCCCCTTACCAGGAGTACCCCCAGTACCCCAACATGGGTTACCCCCAGAGTGGACAGCCCGTGCCTGGGGGGTATGCCCCGGCGCAACAGTACAGCGGGGTGCCAGGTCCATACCCACCCAGCCCGAGTCAGTACCCACAGGGGGCCCAGCCCATGGTCACGGTCCAGCCCACGGTGTTTGTGACCCAGACGGCATTGGCACAGCCCTACAAGGACTACCTGGGCTACTCCATCTTCACCATGCTGTGCTGCTGCTTACCACTTGGCATCGCCGCGCTCATCTACTCAATCTCGGTAAGTCATATTATTCTCATAGTCATTCTTAGTCTTATTCTTAGACACATTTATCCTTAGTAAAATTCTTACCCATATACATATTTGCATTCTTATACTTGCTGTGAATTGCACTATTATTTTTATTTTTTTACATTTTACGGTTAAATGATTTGTCCATGGCAATGCAATGCGCCCATGCCAAGGTTCTTAAATTGACGGCTGGGGGGGGGAGTGCCTTGGGGTGGTAAATAGTCTGAAGCTGATCCAAGATCATCGTGAATGTTTATGGGTAGCGGGAATTGGGGATGGATTTTTGTGTCTATACCCAGGGGAATGAGAATGGGGAGGTGTGTGGAGAGCAAGAGAGAGAGAGAGGGGAGGGCTTGGGTGTTTGAGACAAGCTGGGCCCTAAAAGACGAGCAGTCCTGGGATTGTTGTGCTTGTTTAGGTTAGCGTTTTAAGAAGAAGGTTCTAGCTCTCTCTGAAAACATGTGGGCAGGTATATATGGGGGCGCGGGTGGGGGTGGGGGAGTGATAAAAGCATGAGGAGAGAGTGAGAGAAAAGTTCATTAATGAAAGTGCTTCTGCGAACGGGAGATTGGAAGGGTTTTGCCTGCACCATAAAGAGCAACAGAGGTGGGGGTGGGGTGGTTAAGCAATTATGGATGGGGGAGAGAGGGGGAAGGGAAGCTGAAAGAAAACAGAGCAAGAGAAAAGAGAGACAGAGAGAGACAGAGACATAGAAAAAGAGAGAGGGGGGGAAAGGGGAAAGGGCTTGTGGTGGCTCCAGCCATAATTTTTCCTCAGTGTTATGTCATTAGAGCAGATGGCTTTTTGGGGGAATGTTCCCTGTGCAGATTCCGAGGTGTGATTATCAGCTTGGTATGGAAGAGCGTCAGTGCACTTTCGTGATTGCTTTAACTTGAATCACTGGCCAGTCCTCGCAGAGACACTGTGAAGGGAAGGACTGGTACACTGAGCCACTGAAACCCAAGGTTATGGGGCCTTGAGAGAGTGCAGATAATAATCTTTGGAAATGTAAACACATAAAGCAAAAAACTTTTGCTTGAGAATGAGGGGCAAGATGGATCAAAGCAAACAAAGTACCTAGTATCAGGCAACTTAACATTCGCCAACCATGTTTGGCACATAAACATATCGTCACTATTTGGCTTAACGTTGGTATTTGCGTCAAGTAAGCAAAGTGCTCTTATATGGCATCCATTTTCTCACAGTTTTTTTCAAAATAAAGTAACATTCTTGAAAAAAATGTTTTTCTGACACAGAAATAGAAAGCTTCCCAAGAAACTGAATTGTGTATATTTGTGTATATGTATTTTAAGAAAATATTGAAATGATCAGCTTGAATGTAATTTTTTTGTCGTGCATGGAGTTCTATCCAAGGATCCAAGGCTATGGCTTTTTTGTTTGGAGCCTGGTGTTCCAGCCACATGTTTGCACGGGGAGCACAAATAGCAAAGATCAAAGAACAGGGGCGGGGGGGATCTGGATGCTATTATCCAAGGCATCATCTAGGAGCAGCATGCAGACTGGCTAGTAAATACAGTCATTTTTTTCCTTGACTCTAATTAATTACAGCAGAGAGCTAAATGCATTCATATATCAGCCTGAATCAATGTCTCTGGATAAAAATGTGGGGGGAAGGGGGACGACGACATTACCTAATGAGCTCACTTCCTGCCAGGAATGAAAAGGACATAAAGCAATTTTTTTTTTTAAACGCTGAGCTGATTTGGTGTTAAAGGCAAATTGATCCACTACCATCCTATGCCACCCTATGCCGAATATTAATCTCACCTCAGGACTGGGATGTCATGTGATCTTTACATAAAAGAGAAGTGAAAAAAGTCGTTTGTGTGAAGAAATGCAGTGTTTTACCAGATGTCATACTGTAAACTCTTGAGTCACTCGTGGCGGTCAGAGCCAATCAGGGAGTGGATGCAACAGTGTTGCCAAAAAAACATTTCCCTTAAACAATAGAATTTCCAACAGAAAGATTTGTCTTTGTTAGGTTTATCTGACTTTTTTGGCATGGATTGTCTTGGTGATTTAGATTGTTTTTATATAAGGAAGGGAGTGTACATTCTTCAGTTACAGTGTTTTCATTCCAAGCAATGTGACCATGTAGTCTAAGTTGTTGGAAGTTCTGTTGTATATAGAAGAAATAAATATTTTCCATGAAATGATTAATGTTTACCGACACTGTCAGGGCATTTAGGATCATTTAGGAGAGAATTAACAAGATTCTGAGTTATTATTTAACAGGCATACATAATTGGAGGATGGATTTAAGTTGAACTTAAAAGTCAGTAAGCCTTTTCAAATTACCCCCATGCAGTGACAGTGTTCACATTGCCTGTTTCACACATGCTCAGTAGGTTCACCCAAACACTGACCTTTGGCTTTATTTTCTTATTTTACTGTTCTAGGTGCCTTCTTATGGTTTGACTAACAACATATAGTGACAAGACTAAAAAAAAGATTTAGAGAATACTTAAATTAATCAAATGTTTAAATGTATCAGGGCCAAAAAAATATCTAAATGGATGGCGGTGCATTTTCCTTCCTGTGGCAGGTTATTCGTTGAAGTAATAATAAAAGCCCACACACTCAAGATAATTCAATTATAATAACATATGTTTCTGTTGGTGCATCATTTTTTCTTAATAATATAATCTAACCAATTAACCTAAACTGCAGTTGGCAGAACCACTGTTTGTGTTCTGTAGTAACAGTATGTATGACAAAAAACATTTGATTTAAAAAAAAAAAAACTACTCAATTACATTTATTTGTTGAAGGTGTCACACTCAGCTTGGAAAAGAAAAATTGGCAGTGAGCTAAACAATATGACTTTTGAAATATCATAAGGGAAACCATGCCAAAGCCCAGACTGAAATTCTTTTCAGGTAATATTATTTATATATATATGTATTTATATATGATGAAGTGAGCAAATGTTACCCACTGCAGGGAACATAGAACACTGACTCATTTAAAAGTGAAAATAACATTTATACACTTCAAATCTTGTATTATACAGCCTGCCCTGATGAAGTGTTTACTCTTTGTGAGATATACTCTTAGAACTGAACAACGAATAAAATATATAGTTGTATAATATATTTAATAAAAGACCATAACTGTACTGTTCCCTACCAAGACACCACAAATAAGACGTGAAAAACATTTATGTTTTTTTTTTAAACTAACGATGCATGGTAGACAAAGTAAAATGTCAGAATCTGTTTCCTCTAAAATTGCTCTTGCACCACCACGTTCTAACAGTAATGCCAACATGTTGGGAGAACAAACAGAAGATTCCGTAGATCAGTGTAAACGCCAGGATTTCGACACACTTCTAACAGTAATGAGAAAACTTAAAACATATACGCACTAAGACATGAGTTTAAACACCACGCGTGAGATTAGAAAATTGACATGAGACTTATGACTCGTGACTAAAAATAGGTCAAGTATAGTACGTTTATTTTTTATGAAATCGTCAGTTGTCTTTCTTCAATATAGCATGCTTGTATATGCTTGGATAGACTTGGATAGTTTGTGACAGCCAGGAAATTGAGCTAACAAGTCCTGTTTCCTCGACATAGCACCACAGTTGCCCTGCCTTGAGGTAGACAACTGCCTAATGCTTTCTGGAGAATACAGTAATTAAAGTTGACATTTCTGGAATAATGTATTTGCCTAAGAGGCTATTACAATACCTCATGTTCCAACAAGCTCCCCCCCTTCAATTTTTCTTTTCAAAAAAGAAAAGATGAGCATAGATATTACTTTAATCTCCTTATGGAGGTTGGCTCTGGCGCCGCCAGTTCCCTGGGCCTAGCCCGTACCGCACCCCAGAGTTCTCAGCCAGCGCAAGGCGCCCCATTCAAAGCTTCCAGTCCGCCGCCGACAGCGAGCGCTGATATGCTCGACTCTGAATATGCAGACTGCTCTGTCATAGCTATCTGCTACTGGCTGCCAAAAAGAATGGTTCCTCTGTGAAAGCGGGGGGCCCTTCGGGGGCCAGGAGTGAGGAAGGCCAATGAAGAGTTATGGTTACACTCTGCAGAGAGAAGCCCCTTCGCGCCCTGTCGTAAGCTCAAGAATTATGGGAGGTCACAGGAAATAAGGTTACCCTGTTATCTCTCTCATTTCTCGCTTGTATGTCTGAGTCGCCCCAAATGAGATGTTGATGATCAGGGTGCAGGAACCAAACAGGCACAACTACTGGATGGGGGAAACCAGTCTGCATTCACCAGTAATACATTTTTCTTTTTAAATCTTAGTATTGTGTATAAAGAGGATTTGATAGGCAGAGGAAAGAACAAAGGTACAACCAACGCATTTCGGCATTCACGCCATTGTAAGCCGTGAACACATTTGTTGTATCTTTGTTCTCTCCGACAGAACATAACAAGCAAACGAAAAATAATGCAACCAGTTTAAGAGAAAAAATAATATATAAAAAGGATAAAAGTACAGACAAAGTTAAAAGATTGTAAAAGCAATTTTATAAACGTATGTTTTTATTACGGTTTTAAACAAGGACACTGAAGCATATAGCCCCCCGCCCACACACACATTTTATTTGTGTCGCAAGGCTTCATTCCCTCCATAACCACCTGAGAGTTTTACTGCATCGTGATTGGGTTTTTCAGTTCAGGGGTTGTAATGGTTATATTTTGGAGACCTCTTAGTGATCCAGGCATTTTACTGGGTGGCAGTGTAGTATAATGGTTATTGAACTGGGCTTGTAATGTAAAGTTTTCAGGTTTGGTTCCCTGGTGAGGCACTGCCGTTGTATCTCTGAATAAGGTACTTGAGGAATCTGGGCTTTACATTTATAGTAGGGCCTCTTGACCTCAGTGGATCGGATGGCCCAGAGCAAAAGGGAGGCTATTTTGGGAGGTTTTGCCTGCTTGTCTGTGTGTGTGTGTGTGTGTGTGTCTGTGTGTGTGTGTGTCTGCATGATTTGGTGTTGTGAAAGGAAGAGACCATGACTTTGATACCAGGAGCTCTCCGTTTCCCTTCAGGGGAAACATAACTATGTTTATATTTACTAGCATAATTTCCAGTCAGTAAATTCACTGACTATCTGGTTTCCTGCTGGGAAAGCTAAGTTGCTGCTGGAAGTGGGGTTGGTTGGCCAGTAGAGGGGGGGGCAGCCTTCCCCCTGTACCAAATAAACCCCAATGTCCTAGCATAGTAATGGGGACACTGTGCTGTAGGAGAAACAGTCTTCTGCCACAAAATGGCTGCCGTGCATCACCCTAGTGGGTGCTACACATCGGTGGTGCTTGATGTGAGTTTCCTTTTGAGATGATGAGATAAAAAAGTGCCATATAAATTCCATCCATTATTATCCATAATAATATTTCCATATGGACAGTCTTGCAGTGAGCGTACAGCGCTGTCTGCATTTTCTTATTCAAAACAACCAGTCCTCCTCTCCCAATTATTTTCCATAGTGGACATAAGGAGATTTACAACTGATGTGCATAACTGTTTGTCTCCTGTCATAGCACAGGGTGGAGACGAAAAAATTACAACGCCATTACAATATGCAGGACAATTACACAACTGCCATCCCCACATTCGAGCGTGCACAGTGTCAACACGAAGTTGCTAGGAGACGCCTGTTTTATGAGCCTCCCAATACGGGCCCCATGCAGAGCAAAGAATGTGGATGGATTCAACAGGAAGACTGGCACGTATGCAAACAGGATGTTGCTGAAAAGCAGATTTTGCTCGAAAAGCTTATTGAATTTTATTTGAACCACTGACGTCCGCTAATGTGCACGAGTGGTGGAGCAGTCTGTGTAACAATCTATCAGTCTATTTTGAGAACATTTCAGCATACGGAATACCCAACTGTTTGTCAAAGTCAAGCCAATGTTTTATTTTTTCTCCTTCTTTTCTTGTTTGTTTTTGAATGCTCTGCGAGATATAAAATACACTCAGTTTACATATTCCTAGATTAGACGGGAATTGCATGTTCGTAAAATTACATAGGAAAACCACCTTTTGGGCTTTGTCGACACTGATTTTAACAAATAACAACGCGCCTCATCACTAAAAGGTAGGGGTGGGCGGATTGATACCAAAAGTATCGATACTACCAATACTAAGTCTTGTTTTGAGTATTGCTAATGTCAATAGGAGCGATACAAAAAAACTGATCCGTCTCTGTCTTCTGCATTTTACCCATTTTTATTTCATCAAAGAATAGAGAAACTGTCTCTGCAAACAACGTCACGTTGTCATCTTCTGACAAGAGTGTAACGTTAGATCACACGTGAACACACTCCTTAGGTCACAAAGGATGCGTTAATGTTGCAGAGCCCTGGTTGTGTTGCTGTCGTGTTGTTGTCCTTTGAGCATATAGAGGCCTTTAGTGCAAGCACTCTTTGCTTCTCTGCTGCTGTTGTGTGCACTCACTATCAAACAACATGCGCGCAGTGCTCACCTAGACTATGTTTAGTTCAGGGAAGACACATAGTTGCACTGATGGCTGAACGAAAGAGGAGCATCATTTGCAGTTATTTCACAGCTGTAAATGAAAACGTTGTGAACTGTGATGTATGTAGGAAGGCTGTTTGCTACTGTGGCAACACGACCAATTTGTTGAAGCACATTAGAAAAAACCACGAGCAAGAGAACTTGGAGCTACAACAGAAAAGAAGGGAGGAGGAGGAGGGAAATGCCCCAGCAGCTGGTCCCGTGAGACAGAGACAGAATGAAAATGTATTCAGAAGTAGCCTATAAATGATGCTTTCACCTCATAAATCATGACACATTGCTCTCCCCTAAGTCTCTAAGTGCATTAGCCGCTTTTAATAATAAAAAAGATCAGTATCAGTATCAGTATTGGTGATTCTGGCCCTGGTATTACTTGGTATCTGATCGAAATCAAATGTTGTGGTATCGCCCACCCCTACTAACAGACTAAGGATGAAACAGCGTAGCATTGCGTTGCACAGTGGCGCTCACCCACGCGCTCTGAATAAAAGCATCTATGCGTCTCTCCTCTAGAATGTGGACTCGGCAGAGCTTGGAACACGTGATTGACGGAATCAGGAATGCTTGCACATTATGGCGCTTTTCCACCACACAATTCGGTACAGTACGGTACGGCAACCATCCGAATCCGTAACTATCCCCTTCCTGGATCGAGTCCCTGTGTCGTTTCTCCATCACACAACAGAACCGTGAAGATAGGAGGAGTTAGATAGGAGGAGTTATCTGAAGTGACAAAAAATTATGCGACCACTGTGGTGACGTAATTTCTCACACGGCACTGTATACGGTCCAGCAACAATGGAGCAACTGGAAGCTACTTTTTCATCGAGATTTGGTTTTATCTGAACATCACTGTTTTAGAGAAACACAAAAATAGACAGGACGGGTTAGAGAAGAAGCTTGAGCAATCTTCTCCCGGTATTGTGATATTTTAAAATGGCGGTTGTGTCTGAGGCGGACTGAGATTTTGCGTGACGATTCTGTGACGATTGCGCTTGACCAATCAACGATCTGCAGTATTGCTAGCTCCACCCTTAGCTCCACCCTTAGCTCCCTGTTTGGCTTGCTAGTACCCTGGCAAGAGCAGTAACTAAATTCAGGATGGATACTTAGGTTCGGTACGGTTAGCTTGGTAGTGGAAATAGCAACAAAATGTGGGATCACGGATTGGTTACCATGCCGTACCTTACCATACTATGCGGTGGAAAAGCGCCATTAGTCACTGCAGCCCCCGCCCCCTCACAATCCTCTGCGGTCTAAGGTCATTTCATTTCTACAATTGCTGCATCTGCATTGTGAGTCACAGAGTTAAAGCGGAAATTGCGCGAATTGTAAAATGCCTGTATAAGGGATTGTGCAACAGCAAGAGACTCATGATGTGCAATAATAATGGGGGCAAGGTTGCTCAGAGGAAATTAGGAGAAATTGCATAAATGAGGAACTGGAAATGATTTACCACACCAGTAATTGCACTATAATAAAATGCACAGCTGGTCAGGTTGAGGTTGTAATGCTCTGTGCAATGGACATCTCTCTAAGGGGTCTTTTAAAAAGCAGGTGCACACAAAGGTGAACTTAAGGCCTCGGTATACTTGAAACAAAATTGAATCTGGTGTGGTGTGTTTTCAACTGTTTTGGATTGCAAGTAAATGTCAGTATACTCGATGGGACTTGAGATCTGGTCATTTAATGACGCTCCATGCCAGATGAATCACTATGAATTCTGTCAACAATGTTTCTGGCCACAACTCAGTGAGTATCAAACCGAATGTCTGCTTGCAAAACCCCAGAATAAATAAAAATAAATGTATTGTAACGTTAGCTATCGCATATTGAGATCTTTTTTGTTCGGTTGTATATGAAAAATAGATCTCACTAACGTTAGGTTTTGACATTTGTATGCATAGTGATCAAAACATGTATGTATATATACATTGTGGTGTCCCCAAGGGTCGGGCGACACACACGGACCTTGCAGAGGGCGTCGGCAAGTTCAAGAACACAGAGGAGGCAGTATTCAAAAACAAAACAATGATTTATTAAACTAATACTGAGAAACACAAACAAATGGTGTTGTCTTCAGGAGAATACAAACACACAAAGTCCGCAATCCTACTCGTTGTCAATGTCCAAAATCCAGTTCCATAATCCAGGTCAATTCCGTAATCCAGTCCATAGTCAATCCAAAGGGGGTCCTCAAACAATCCAATTTCATACACAAAAACACTCCAAAACACTCTTTCCAAATCGTGGCTGGTCAATAAGACTTCACAGGTTCTCTACTTACAAACACACTCCACAACTCCTTCCCAAACACATTCCTACTCCTCTCAAAGTGTGATTGGAATCAGCCTTTTAAATAGGCCTCCACATGGCCTTCAGCTGTTCGTTAGTCCCATTGCTTTTACTCCGTTCAGGTGTTACTGTGGCCTGCTGGGAAATGTAGTGTTTTCAGGCTTCCGTGTGTTGGAGGCCAGGCAGCCATTTCCTTGTGCAGCCGCTTGGGCTGCCACAACATATACTATTTATATATATATATAAATAAAGCAAAACTGTCGGCCAATAAAAAATTAAAAAAAGTTCCACTATGTATCCATATTGACTTTTTAAAATGTGTTTTATACATCAAATCCTTTCATTATGTAATGTCTAGAATCACCCCAACTTCATATTTTTTGTAATGATTTTTTCAATTTTTCTCCCAATTTGGAATTGGTATTGTTAAGCCATGCTTACTGCAACCTCCGCTGTCAATTTGGGAGAGCGCAAGCACACATTGTCCTCCGAAACGTTATGTCAGTCACCACTTATTTTCACACCGCAGTTGACAAGTTAAGCTTGCACAGACACGAGTCAGACGAAAACACTATATGTGCTGCTTTATTCCCCTGGGTGCCCACGACACTACTGCCAATTATGGGTCACCCCACAGGGCTGCTGGCCACAGTCGGCATTGGCACAGTCTAGATTCAATACCAGACCATGGGGCTCATCCACACACAGGAACCGTGCCTTAACAGAATGAGCTGCCCTCCTATTAATTTAGATAGACCCCATAATACTGAGCTTAGTATGAGAAAAAAAAATTACATTTCAACAAAGAATAAATTATATACAATACTTCAGAACAGTCTCGTGTACACCCATTGAGGGCTTATATGGAGACTGGAAAATTATGTTTTTCCGGGTGTTGGAAAAGTGTCCATTCATCACTTTAACACTTCAAAGTGGAAGAATGTCACATGTTGATGCAACAGCATGTAGTATTTGGCACACATTCTTTTCAAATACTGTACATAGTATTTGATTTCAGGGATTATTTAAAAAATTGATACTTTGCTCCTTTACATGGAACTACAGCAAACTTGAACGTTTATTCATGTACTTATATGGAAAATGTTTTTCCACATTTACAGCAACATATAGCAACCGAGTCATTGCAAAGAGGTATTAGCCATGTTACACTTATATTGTAATATTGAAAATATTTGCATTTCAAAGCAACTGTCAGAGAGTGAGCAGCCATTACAATGAATAAGATGTGATTCTTCTCAAGTTAAATGACAAAAATATCACTTGATTTGAAATAAGCTTCTAAACTAACTTTGAAAAGTAATTAATTTGCATTTTAAACATATTTGAGGAAAGCCCTTGAATTGTGTTTTTTTATAGTAACTTGAAAAATAAAAATACTGACTTACTTCAAATGTACATTAAAACACATTTTAAAATACTTAAAATACATATTTTATGGATAGATCCTTATTAATAATGAAGATATTGTTCCTATAAATCAATATATACAATCAAATGTTGTCACACTTTATGATCTTATATCATATATCTTTAATGTTATATGAATACAGTGAGTAAAATGCAGCTTGCTATCTAGCTACTGTATATTTAGGAAGACTAAAAAGTTTGTTAAAATTGAGTACCTAACTTTCAGCCTTTCCTTACATTGCATCGCAATTTATGAGTCAAACTGTGATGCAAATGATTCAATTGAACTATTATTCGATATAGTACCATATTGTGGAGTGCACATTCCAGCTAACCTATCTAGATTCTGGAAGCTACAGAAACATTTAAACAGAACACACATTCTCATGTCAGCAACCAGAGAGTACATATGCTGCTCCGTGCTTCAGCAATATTGTTGAAGCACTGGAGGATGCAGTTGTAAAAAAACAAACATATATTTTAGTATGGGAGGAAGTTCATGTGAATTTCTTGCCACTGAACAAAAACTGTAGATAAAAGCGTGAACGTCATGTGATTTTGAACGTAACAGATGATTGAAAACAATTTTGATGTTATAGTTCTGAAAGAATAAAATTGATTAAATATTTGTTTAGATGCATTTTTGAATAGTAAGTTATTCATATTCTTAAGTATCATAATCAAGAGTGAATTTAATAATTACACCCATTTAGTGTTGGGTAGGTTGTTATGAAACTAATTCATAATATAATAATCTTTTGACAATATATGCATAAGAACTGTCAGTATGAAGACAACTAGTTTAAATGTATTCAGAACAATGCTGCACATTATCCAAGAACTGAAAAGCAAATTACAATATGCATCCAAACATTGCTGTGCAAAAGATTAGTTACATCCCTGCGTAAGGGCAGGTAAAGTTTCAGAAGCTCTCCTGTGACTCTACTGCTCAAACACAGAGAACAACAGAGAAACCTTGCTAAATTCAATTGGATAAATTTGGTTAAAATTCACATACAACAAAGATAAACCATGTAACCATTTCTGCAACATCCACAGAATAAAGGGTGTGGAGCTAGCCAGTTAAATGTGACCAAGGACTGGATTCAATCAGCAGTTCTCCTCAAAATGCATAACTTTGTCTTAAATACGTGTATTCCTTCTTACCTTCACCAGCGCAGTTTGGAGAGTTCAGCCATCACAAGTAGCTAAACTGTGTTGCATTTATTCTTTAGTCAAATGTGTGGTTTGTGATGAAAGCCACATGTCTATACTAGCTAGTATTCTTAGGCAATTACTGCATATCTAACCAATCCTTTTGCTAGTTGACAAGAAGTATTTTCAATATAATATCTATGCAGTAATACAGCACCATCTAAACATGTCATTTTAAAATATTTGAATATTGATGTATTTGACCCAGGTCGACAAGTCATCTTGTGTTTCTTAAAATGAGTGTTGTCAAGGATCAGTAATCCAAGCTTGTTTGTAAATGTATTAGCAGTATACTGTATGTTTTGTGAGTGTAGAGATGATGCGGTGCATATCTGCTCTACAGCAATTGATTTAACAATAGAGTGCTGCAATGGACTTGCTTCCTGTGGTGGAGTGGGTCAAGTGCTGGACTGATGAGATAGAATTTGTGGTACTGAATGACGCAGGCTGGGATTTTTGCTGTTGTACGCCTAGAACCACACTGCAGGGGGGCGGGGGAACAACATTTATTTTAAGATTATTTATTTTAGTATCAAAGTATGAAACCACACACTTCAAAAGAAGAATGCTTGAAGACTAAGAAGTAACACTGTTGAAAGAATAACTCCCTCACACTAGCAACACTTGCTAAACCTTTTGGTCCAAAAGACCCTCCTTAGGGTTTTCTTTTTCTCTGTTAATGTGACATATACAGTGTCACATTAACAGAGATCAACCAAAATCTAACCTTTGATTTCTCTCATATTTTGAGTGTAAGATCAAGCTGATGAACAGCAAAGAAATTTTTTTGCTCATCTTTACCAAGGGTGCCAGCAATTCTGCAGCAGGGCACTATATATATATATATATAATATGATCAGGAGCATCTCATTAGGTGACACTGATTAACAATTAATCACATGGCCTGGATCCATAAAAGAGAGAAAGGGTAAGGCAAACTATTTATACCAAAACTGTATACAAATATTTACAAGATCAATCATTAATGTAAGATGGTCTATGGTCGAAAAAATTATGTAAGATTATTTATCTTGAAATAATGATGTGGATAGTTCATTCAAATGTAAAAATATGATGTATGTCAGTGTGCAAGATTCAACATTTCTAATGGAGGACATTTCACTCACGTTGCCAGTATGCCAGATTAACGAGGGTCAATTTGCTAAATATTCAGAATGTACACTACAGGAGTTGGACAGCATGCAAAGGGTACATTAGTACACTCATTATACAACATAAGTTCTGTTTGGCTGGCAGTTTCTTTGACAGTTTGAGTAACTACTTCTTGTTCTCACAAAACCTAATACTACTGTCCTCCCCTTCATATTTGCCCTCATCCCCAAGGAAATTAAATCCTAAAAATATTCTAAAGGAATAACCATTTCAGCTAAATTTGAATAGTTGTGTGCAACTAAATAACTGATATAATTAATCTGTCTCTGTCTGTAAAACGCAAAACATCTCTGGGGAATAATAATAATAACAATAATAATGATGATGATTATTTATTTATAATGAGCCTGTCTCATACCCATAGAGTATCAAAATATGAAACAACAATATATATTAAAAGTTATAAACTTTAATTTGTAAATCACACTGCAAGGCACTGGATATATAAGCAGATTGTACATATCAAACAGCATTAACAACACTCCTGAGTCAAACATTGTTTTTTCCAATTGCACTTTAAAGCAGCCCACTAGATGGGACCTGTTTCACAACCTGGGTGTAGCTAGGCAGAAGGCTCCTTCCCCCATAGACTTAAGCCTGCAGCACAGCTACACAAGGGGATATAAGATTAGAGGAGTTGCGGGAATGCCCTAGTCTGCTTGGGCAGATAAGAGTTGATGTAAGTTGAGAGGTCAATGATGCCAAGCCCACGGTTTATTATTAACCACAGCTCTCTAAAAATGGTGTAGGCCTCAGACTGTTCTGCAAACCACACAAATGTTTACCATGTCAAAGAGTATGCAAATAATATCTTTGTCAGGCAGCCTCCTGTTTGACAGAGGCTCTCGCTAAAATGATGATTGAATAATTTGGCAGATTATTTTTACCTTAAGGGAACTACAAGAGCATGTTAAAATGGCTGGATAGTCAATGCCTGGAGCTATCGAACAGTAAGCTGCAGTCCAGTCATTGTTGTCGTTCAAGTAATACAAAGGTTTTGTGCGAAACTATGTTGCAGTCGCTCTCGGCAGAAAAGCATGAGAACAGCAGCCGAGTGTGAGGAGAGCAATGTTATATATTGCTGTGGTTATATGTTGAAGGTAGCGCTGTGTTGGCACAGAGCGCTGCCGGGAAGAATGTGGCCTTCGCATAGCGGATTATTTATTTTATGTCTCTGCCAAGAATTCTCTGCATGGGTGTGGGCAGTGGCGATTTTAGGGTTTTAAAACAGGGGGTGCAATGTTCAAAAATAATTTTCTTTTAAATGTTTTTTGACATTGATTTGAAAATTGTAATATTTTCATCCCAACAGTAGGGGGTGCAAATGCACCCCCTGCACCCGTGGTAAAATCGCCGCTAGGTGTGTGTGTGGTTATTTATTTATTTTTGGTCAAAAGATGGTTTGCTTTTTAACCAACCGCTGTGCACACTCATTCTGCCGGGCACACGGCTCTGTCTTGAGTCTTCACCGCTGAGATGATGGCCCTGGCCATATCAAGAACGTTGTGGCGCCTTTGGCCCAGGGAAGTTGTCTCTCGGCTGCTCAAAGAGCTCAACGAGAGCCTTCGAGATGTTATTCAGCACTATCTAGGGAGGGGCACGATGGCATTAACGGTCAGACCTCCCTCCTTTGACCTCTCAAGGCTCATAGAAGCTGCATAGCTCATGCGTTTCCGGACTGTCAGTCACTGTTAGAGTGTTATTGAGAGCTCTCCTCAACCCTTCCTCTAGGATATAGCTTTGTTTATCGAGCTGCTTGGCCTCCGTCCAGGATCACCCGGTAAATCATTTGAATGTGTGCATTTTGACGCAGGGTCTTTTTGTGTCAGCTTTTTTGCCGTTGTCTCCTTTTCCTCCTTTGTCTATGTTTCGTTTTTCCCCTTTCCCCTTTTTCGGGGATCAAGCTGGGACTGATGTGAATCACGCCAGCTTGAGCTGAGAGGGAAAGCAGGCCTGTCTCACATATCTATATCTGCATATCTGCTTGATTCCCAAAGTAATTGCAAGTGAGATTATTTCCTAGTTTTCACCCTTTACTCTGCTCCTGGGTGAGCAAAGGTACACTATGGTGCTGCATTAGTAAGGTTCCTCTCCCAGCCTCCCAGTCTCAGCCATGTCCTCTCTCTCTCTCTCTCTCTCTCACACTCTCTCTCACCAGACTCGAGATGCCAATAACCAGGGTCAGCAGCAGATGGCGGAGAGGTGCTCCGTGCGGGCCCGCAACCTCAACCACGCAGCGCTGGGCATCGGCATCGCAGTCATCATCCTGTGGATCGTCTACACCACCGTCATCTCCTCCAGCATCTAATCCCCAAAACTGAACTCGCGTGCCATGTCTGAGCTTCACCAGCCCCCGCCCCCGCTCCCCCAGCCCCCTCCTCCTTTTTTTTTTTTTTTTTTTTCAAAGAGTCATCTCATTCCGCTGCATATTTTTTACCCAGCTTTTATCACAGAATTTTAAGTTCTGTAGACATTCCCCCCTCCCCTCCACTGCTATCTGCAGCAGAAACATCCCAGTTCAGGGTTATTCAATTTCAGGCCTTGGTCCAGGAGGTGAGGTAATTAGTGAAATCAGGTGGTATAGTGCGTGATTGGAGCAAATACCTGCAAACTCTGTGGCCCCTGAGTCCTGGAATTGAATAGCCCTGCCTTAGTTCATTACTTTTGTTCTTCAAAGACACATCGAATTTTCCTTTGTTGCCTGTGAGAGATTGTCCAAAGACCTTAGTTTTGAGGGGGAAAAAAAGAGAACACCCCTCTGGATGATGCCAATAACATTTAATTGAAGGATAGTGCGAGTGACCAAGATAGTATGATTCACACCCAGAAGATACACACATATATATATATATTACAAAGACAGATAAGCAGTACAACTTGACTAGCTCATCCAAATTAGTGTTAGGTTGGCAATTACACAGCCAACATAAAAATGTGCTAAACGCCTTAGAAACTCAGGCAAGAGTTGTAGGGTTTCCCCCAAAACATCTTGGCTGTGTATTTTGATACTACAGCCCAGTTTTAACATTTGCCCAATTTTATACAAGTGCTTCAGTTTCCCCAAATTACCCAAAGATTTTTTAACTGTTTCTTAAGTCTGTTCTTGAGTATCTGTTTTCAGTCTTTTTCATGTCATTGATAACCAGTATTTTGCTTATAAAATAAACTGCCTAAAGTAGATGTCAAGAAAGTCTGATCTGAACATATGTTCTGAATTAAATATGAATATTTCCCAGCAATTACACCTTCTGTCAGCATGACTTGATATATTTTCTCAAAGCTCTACATTGAAAGAGAATCTATAAATCTGGCAAACTCATTATGTGAGCATCTATCTGTATATTCACCAATATCTATCATATTCTTGGTGAATATGTGAATATTTTAATATTCAAGACAATTTAGGACAGTTCAAATCATGTGATTTTAGGTGTGAAATTGAATTGGGCCATAAGCATACACCAAATAATGCAGAAATAAAATAAATAGTAACACAGTACTTGTGAATCTTTTGAAATTCACATTCAATACAGAATAAAAAATCATTTTAACAAACATTGATATTAACCATAGACATAATGTGTAGCCACATACTTTAAGATGTATAAATACTGTATATGGTAAATATATATTTTATTTTGAATATTATTTCAAATCACTCACTCCTAATTACTTGGTCTTGTGTCTGCATTGTAGGACTAAAAAAACCGAATGTCGCTGTGTAATGTTTGTGTGCTCTATAAAAGTTAAAAAAAAAGGTATTAAAAGAAGTGTTAAAGAATGATATGTTAACTAATTGAGTTTCAAAAAATAAAGTACTCCAAGGAAGAAAAAGTTCCTTACTTCCTCAGGTTCTTGTTCCATGTTTTTATTATAATCTTTTCCCCACAATAACTTGAAATAGGTATCTTGTTGCTTTTTAGATTTTCATAAATGATCTTTAATTGCAGGCAAAATGAAAGATACTTTGGCTCTTTAACTTGCGTTACATTTTCGGCTGTGAGTTCTTTAAGACTCTGGGGGCCTACTAGTTATTTTCTCATATTTATGTAAAAGCCTAGTCATCTATCTACAGGCAAGAATGTAATATGAGCTCCTGATTAGATGGACAGCTATTCGATTCTATAAATATCCCTGTGCATATTCTTATGGTTTTCAGTTCAATGTAAATTCAACAACCGAAGACCTTTTGGTTTTCACAGAAAGCAATGTACTTTTCTGGCTGACTCCATTGGTTTGGGAATACAATCTGTGGCTTGTGTGTTATTCTCTCTTAAAAATAAAAATGACTAAAATTTTAATATAGGGAGATAAGAGATCAAACATGTAACATATTAACCATTTCTGTTAATAATTTATGTGCCTGCACAACTGTGTTGTGTAATCTTTGCACAACTGCCTCGCTTTTTCCATCCATAATGCAAAAAAAAATCGACATATACTATGCAGTCATTATTTTGTGGAAATTCAATGTATCAAACTAGAGACATTCAAATGCCATTATACAAGCAAACAGATAAGCCACTGTTGCCTTCCACAATGACATTGTAAAATGTTCCATTGACTCTAATGTTAATTGAGAGAGGTCGTATGGAGACTTTCTATTTAAAGAAAATGACCTCATGAGAGGTCCATCCTCAATGCAGCACATGGTGCAGCTGGTCAAAAAGGTCATTATTAGCTCTTAGATGACAACCTTTTGCTAGCTTACATTTAATTAACATTTATAATATTTAATGCTACAAATAACATAAACCTACTATATACTATAGTATAATATGCTACTATAGATAGTATTTTCTATAGATTAAAATTGATAGCTGTGGTTGCCGTACTGTATGTTCAGCTACCAATTTCCATCTATAGAAAATTAGCTATTTAGCATCTAGCTAGCAAACCTGAAGTCAGCAAAATGTATTAGCCTGCTATGACATTGCTTGTTTAGCGAGATCACTTTTTTTATATAACTTTTGGCCCTCTATTTTTAAAATACCAAATTTAGAACCAAATGTAATAGAAGGCCCGTCCCATCCCTGCAACGTGTTCCATCATTTTGGGGGGGTGCACACCATCAAAGCTAGCTTGAGTCCTCCAAAATCACGGCCAAGCTCACTTCACAGTTCCTCAAATGAGCAGGGCATTAATTGTGCCAAAGGAATTAGCAACTATGCCACCGATCAGCATACCAGACATTCAACTGAAATCCTGATTCACTGTGGTCATTAAATATCCCATGGCCCTTATTTGCAAAGAGTAAGGGGTTCCCCGGTGTCCTGGTAAAATTCCCAAGATGGCCCTTCCAACCTGGCACCCACCCCAGTTTAATTCACTCAATAATTCCCTCCCTCTCAACCTAAAGCTGATGTGTGGTGTCAGGAACGGAGTAGGAAAACCAGGCGCGGACCCAAGAATGCAATAATGTTCTTTATTGCAAAGACAGGTAAAGTTCATACGGGAGCAATCAGGGCAATACAGGAATCCAAAGAGTGACCGGGGACAGGCAAAGTTCGTTCCAGGCTTCAGGTGTGTCAGAGGCAGGCAAGACGTGGTCAATGGGCAGGCGGAGGTCGATAACAGGGAATCAGTCCGGGGAACACAGAGAGGAGCAGGGCAGGAACCACGAGGAGCACGAACAGGTGGATCGGGAACAAGACTGAGACAGGACTGAACACGGAAGCACGAACACGAGAAAACAACACACGGGTAAACAAAGAGAACGCTGGAAAGTTGTGTAGGCATAGCAAAGCACAAGACAATCTGGCAACTAACATGGGAAAACGCACAGCTTATATACATTTAGACATAGCGAGAAACAATCAGGAATTAACATGAATGCAGCTGCCACCGGAGACTGCAATCAGACACACGAGGAACAGGTGAAAACAATAATACAATGACGAGACAATCTGGTAACGAACATGGGAAAACACAGCTAAATACATCAGACATAACAAGAAACAATCAGAAATTAACACGGATGCAGCTAACTGCAATCAGACACATGAGGAACAGGTGAAAACGATAAGACAATGACAGGACTGGAAACAGGTAAGTGAAAGTGAAAACACGGACCGGACAACCAGGAAAACATGGAATAAACTAAAACACTTAATTACGGGGAACACGAACACAAGATGTGACAGTGTGGTCAGCATCCCACAAAATGGCTGCTGTTCATCACCCATGTGATGCAGGTGGGTGCTACACATTGGTGGGGGTTGTGATCAGGAACCTCTTGGGTTCTTGAAAGGCACTATATAAATGCAATCAATGATTATTATTACCACACCCACCTGCTGACGTTTAATTAACGTCTTGTTGCATACCTCCAGTCACTCATCACTCCCTACACCCCGCCCAGACCCCTCCGCTCCGCCTCCGCTGGCAAACTGACTGCCCCATCCCTCCGGGCGCCTGGCAGCTGCTCCTCGCGATTTCGCCTCTTCTCTGTCCTGGTCCCTTGCTGGTGGAACGACCTCCCGCAATCGGTCAGGACTGCGGAATCACTTCCAATCTTCCGCAAGAGACTCAAAACCCACCTCTTCAGACTCCACTACCACTGAACACTGTCCATCTAGTCAATCTGTCGTCACCACTGTTTACTTGTTCTACACTGACAAAAAAACAAAAAAACACTAACCTTTTCTTTCCCAGTGTTACAGGTATGATACGCAGACGCCTGCAATGATGTCTATTGCTGTTTTACTGCACCGATCTTGTGCGCTAACTATGATTGTTCTTACCTTGTATTATGCACATCTTGTAAGTCGCTCTGGATAAGAGCGTCTGCTAAATGCTTAAAATGTAAAAAATGTAATGTAATGTATGATTGCTGTAACCAAAGTGCTTTCCCAACAAGTTTCACAATGTTGGCTGTTCCTCTTGCTAGCTTTCACTTTATGGGATGTCATGTGCACTGTTATTGAAGTTTATATGCCCTGCATTCCCCGGTTGTTTATTTTTCGAGGTCAATTTCCTGAGAAACTGAGGTCAAAACTGAGACTTGAACTCAGTTAATGGTGCATGTAAACCCAGAAGAAGAAAAAAAACATTCAAGCTCTGTTTGGATGAGCACAGCCAGGCTAGCCTGGAGAGATAGAGCTCACTGGTACAGTACCAGCTCAAGACCGGGCAGTGCACCGAACATCTCGCAGCTCGCAAAAAAGTTGCCTCTTAAAGTTAGAGATCAGGGCCCGTATTCACAAAGAATTTTATCTTACCACTAGGAGTACTTCTAAATCGCACTAAAACCTTTTAGTTAGGAGTCCCACCTTAAAACCTATTCACAAAGCTGCAAAGACAAACTCATACTAAGGAATTCCTAGAATTTTCAAGCTAAGAGTGAGGGCGGGGTTGACGTCGTTGCTATGGATGACGTTGTTTCTCATGAACGAGCTTACTCAGAATGCCCACAGCGATTAGCTGATATAGGGGATGGGTATGGCAAGCATATGATCCGCGGATTAATAGCTCAATTGAACCAATGAGCGCTGTAACGCTGTTACGTTTTAAAGTAACAATTCCCTAAATCTCGATGCAGAGTTACAGTGAAGAGATAGACAACCATGTATGTTTTGGTTTGCTTTGTTTTTCATACTAAATGCCTTTCTGGGAGGCATGTTTTCAGAAACGCAACCGAATTAAATAGAATTTAAACATTAGCGATCTTTTAATTTTTTTATTAAATTAATTCAGGCATAAGACGACCCTAGTTAAATCGCCTAAGGCGTACCGAATCTAAAAATGTATTTTGTGAAATTTTCGAATAAAGATTTTGTGAAATAACTTACATTGAAAAACTGAAATTGTCAGTAGGTCTTTAGCGACTTAGAAGTCAGTAGGTCTTTAGCGACTTAGAAGTCCTCTTGACTGCTTCTAACTTCTCCTGGACTAATGAGCTGTTTTTAGCTCTCAAACCCTTTGTGAAATACTCTTATCCCAAAAATGTAGGAGTCCTAAATTTATGAGTGACACGCCCATTATTCTTCGGAGTTGCTCCTAAATTGCGGAGTTACGACCAACTTTTACCCTTAAAATGCTTTGTGAATACGGGCCCAGATGACACACTGAAAAATCCCATTTTAGTTCATGATACCATATCATTCCCTCTGTACACCTTTGATTATTTTAAATGGGAAAGATGCATATAGACTTTTTTGTTTGTGTTTTTAAATCATTCCTATGTCAGACAATTCATTTTACATTTTACATTTTAAGCATTTAGCAGACGCTCTTATCCAGAGCGACTTACAAGATGTGCATCAATACATGGCAATTCAAACTAGTTCAGTCTCCACTATGTTCACTATTTATTACATCATTAGCTAAAACCACCCAATGCCAATTCCATGCCTTGGAAAATTGTTCTTAGCAAAACATACATTCTATCACATTCCCACAAGTGTTTTTTATTTCACAAGTGATTCACATTAATTGAAAATCATAAAGGTACACATGTATACCACATTCTGTAAGGAAGAATGGGCCAACATTGCCCAATCTAGGTGTGCAAAGCTGGAAGAGACCAACAGACCCAGCGTTTCGGCAAAACACTATACATTCACTTAGATCATAGTTTTCTTCTATATCAGACACAAGTTATATTTTCCTACCTGACATGTTTCGACGGCAATACTTCCGTCTTCGTCAGAGGGGTCACTGGATGGTATGTGACGTGTCTTAAACAGCTGATGTTATTTATAGAGGCGTGATCGTCCTGTCAGATTTGACAGGACGACCACGCCCCCCGCTGTCATTTCGCCGTTTGAGAACGCTGCTCCAGGTGGTGGAAAGCGTGTATGCCCCCTCGTCCCGGTTCATCGTCGTTTGCGCTCGCTTTCTAATCTCCACTGCCTCCATAATCCAGCGCTGATGTTTGTTGTCCTGGGTGCGGATGACTTTGGCCTTATTCCAGTCCATGATGTGATTCTCCCGTTTGCAGTGATCTGTGATTGCCGATTTGAGATTTTCTTGTAGTGCCCGTTCCTTTATAGCTTTTTTATGGAAAACCTGGAAGCCAAGGCCATAACATCTGCACCTGAGCACTGCCGACCCACCCTATGGAAAAGGTATGTAGATGACATCTTGGAGAAGGTCAAACATCCCACAACACAAGCTTGGGACACACGCAGGACATCATGGATCACCTAAACACCATGGATAGACACTGGACAAATAAAATTCACACACGAGGAGGAAACAAACAAATCCATAGCCTTTCTGGACATTAAAATATATCACGCAAATGACGGTAGCATCAAAATCTAAATATACAGGAAACCAACACACACGGACCAATATATGCCCCCTCGTCCCGGTTCATGCAAATGGGAGAATTTGGACTGGAATAAGGCCAAAGTCATCCGCACCCAGGACAACAAACATCAGCTTTCTAATCTCCACTGCCTCCATAATGGTATAAATAACGCCTCTATAAATAACATCAGCTGTTTAAGACACGTCACATACCATCCAGTGACCCCTCTGACGAAAACGGAAGTATTGCCGTCGAAACATGTCAGGTATGAAAATATAACTTGTGTCTGATATAGAAGAAAACTATGATCTAAGTAAAACTATAGACACTATGAACTTAATTGAACTACTATACATTCACACTACACATGAACAATTGCGACTTTTCAGTGACATATTAGTCGGTGTCTCACGGTTGTCTCTCTCGCCACGCATTCAGCTTCCATGTTCCAGCCACTTACTAAGAAAGCAGAGCAGTTTGAAGCACACAGGTAGGATTAGAAGATGTAAAACAGGTGTGTGTGCTGGCTGCTCTGCCAGTAGGCCTGGCCCGATTCCCCTGCCGAGACTGACGCCTTCCACAAATTTGTTTTAATTTCAGGCTGTAAGGCAACAAAAAGTGAAATTTTTGATACAGAGTGTAGGCTTTAATGGGGTACTGTATACGTGGGTTTTTTGCGGGGATATTCATGTTATTTTGCCATTAGGGAGGAGCCATTATTCTTATATATATATTCGTATTATAGAAATTCGTAATTACTGCTTCAGTTTCATTCTGCTATGTAGCAACTTTGAAGTGAACCCACACACAGACACTTTTTTTTTTAGAAGGGCAGGGGGAAACAGGGGCCGGGGAGGGGGGTGTTTGTTCCATGAAACTGAGAACAGCATGTACGCCAGTGGTTAGTGCACTGGTATGTGTTCACTAGGGGACAGCCTCATGAATGCATGCCCTCAGTACTAAATTGGCTATGGTCCTGCTGGTTCTCTACTGGATTCCCGCCACTCTTTGGATAGTCTGGTGAGTCATCACCCTCTGGAGCTGGAGAGCAGGGAAACAAGAGACAGATGGGAGACATTTACTGTAAATCCTGCAGGGGGAGGGGTCTGCTGGGAGGAAGTGACTCTGTGTGAGTTCACCCATGCCAATGCCCGAACAGAAGCCCATGCAGTACACGAACACACACACATGTACATTTCCGTACATATTTCACCATTGTGTGATTTTTGAATCACTCTGACCTGACTTATGTGCTTTCAGAAATTGGGTTGAAAAGGGGGTGGGGGGTGGAAAATATTTCGCGTTTTATTGCCCGGTGTAAAGTTTTATGTTTCTTTGACATTGACCCTTTTGTACACAGAGAGCGATGAGAGCATGCAGATACACAGTACACAATAACGACCGTACCATTTTAATTTCTTGTGCTGTGTTCCTCTTTCTTCCCTCGTGTTGTTCCCTCTTTTGTTACTCTTCTCTTCCATGTTCTCCCTTGGTTCTGCCCTCCCTCTGCATCCCCTCAGGCTAAGCTCACAGATCACAAAAGGACAGTGTTTTGACATTCTCTTTTCTAAACTCATTTTCATTGGTGCCCCAGTTGTTTGATATTGAGTAAGGGTTCTACCATAGGCGTAACAAGGGCATAGGCGTTTTTTTTCTTCATGACATCATAATCTGAAACTAGAAATATGCTACAAAGAAAAAACTGTCTAAAATTGTATTTTATTTCATGTGCACTGTAGTGGACATTTTAATCTACATTATATGAAAGTATGCCTGATTTGATAACTCTTAAATATATCAAAATATATTAAATATATAAAAACTTATATACATGAATTAAATGCCATCACCACTGTTTACAGGTTTAAAAATGTATTGTCACACACCGAACAGGGCTCTCTCATCCGTCAGGGAGGATCTTAGCGAGGGCCTGTTAAGGGAGACAGAGGACACATCAAGGCTCCAGACCCACCTGGCTATGGGGCACTCCCAAAACAGGTTGTGTACATGAGTCAGTGCATCAGTGTGGGCAGTTTTCGGTGACGCCTAAGCGCCATCTAAACATGAAAGACCTAGTGGGAAGACAACTGTGAGCAGACATCCATGTAACACGGCCACCCCTGCTGCTCTCTCCGCTGCCTACACCTTCTCCCACACTCCACGACCCACAGGTAGAGGTGGAGGGACAGGTATACTGATCTCCCCCCTGTGGAGATTTGGTATTGTTCCTCTTCCTCACTTCTCATCCTCCTCCTTTGAATTTCATGCTGTCACTGTCACTGTTCCATGTAAACTGCACATCACTGTTCTTTATCGCCCTCCAGGGCCACTGGGGAGTTTCCTAGATGAGATGGATGCCCTACTCAGCGCTTTCCCTGAGGATGGCACTCCCGTCTTACTCCTCGGTGACTTCAACCTGCCGCTGGAGACCTCTCAGGCCTCTGCATTCCTCCCCCTGCTTCAGTCCTTTGACTTCACCCTGGCTGAATCCCCATCCACCCACAAGGCCGGTAACCAACTGGACCTGATCTTCACTAGGAACTGCGCATCACCCAACATTACGGTATCTCCTCTACATGTGTCTGACCTCTCTTTCTTCTGGCTCTGTCCCCTCTTCCCTCAAATGTGCTCAGGTTGTCCCCCTCCTCAAAAAACCCTCTCTGAATCCTGCTGTTATTTCAAACTACCGACCTGTCTCTCTCCTCCCATTCCTTGCCAAAACGTTAGAGCGGGCTGTCTATAACCAACTGTCTGCTCATCTCTTACAGAACGACCTGCTTGATCCCAACCAATCTGGGTTCAGAGCAGGCCACTCCACAGAGACTGCTCTCCTTGCGGTCACTGAGGCTCTTCACGGGGCTAAGTCCCAATCCCTTAGCTCCGTCCTCCTCCTCCTTGACCTGTCGGCAGCATTCGACACCATGGACCACCGGATCCTGCTCTCATCTCTCGTCGAGATGGGAATCCCTGGATCTGCATTGACATGGTTCGAGTCCTACCTGGTTGACCGGTCCTACCAGGTGGCATGGAGAGGATCCCTCTCCTCTCCCCACACCCTCTCTACCGGAGTCCCGCAGGGCCCGGTGCTAGGCCCGTCCTATTTTCTCTGTACACCAAGTCACTTGGCTCTGTTATTTCTGCTCATGGTTTTTCCTATCACTGTTATGCTGATGACACTCTTTTTCTCCTTCTCTCCATCTGATACCCAGGTCCTGGCACGGATCTCTGCATGCCTGGCTGACATCTCCGCATGGATGTCCACCCACCACCTGAAGCTGAACCTGGGGAAGACAGAGCTGCTCTTCCTCCCAGCGAAGGGCTCCCCGATGATTGATGCGTTAATCACCATGGAAGGCTCCATAGTGTCTCCGTCCCAGTCTGCCAGGAGTCTTGGGGTAACCCTGGACAACCAGCTGTGCATCTCGAGGCATATTGCAGCAATCACTCGGACCTGCCGATTCTCCCTCTACAACATCCGGAGGATCCGACCGTTCTTCACCCAAGAGGCCACTGAACTCCTAGTCCAGGCCCTGGTGATCTCACGTCTGGACTACTGCAATTCCTTGCTGGCAGGCCTTCCGGCCGGTGCCATCAAGCCACTGCAATTAGTCCAGAATGCTGCCGCTCATCTGGTGTTCAACCAGCCGAAGTTCACCCACGTCACCCCTCTACTCTCCTCTCTGCACTGGCTCCCCATCGCAGCACGCATCAGATTCAAATCACTGGTGCTTGCTTTTCAAGTGGCCAGAGGTACTGCTCCCCCTTACCTCCAGTCACTCATCACTCCCTACACCTCTCCCAGACCCCTCCGCTCCGCCTCCTCTGGTAAACTGACTGTCCCTTCCCTCCGGGCGCCTGGCAGCCGCTCCTCGCGGTCTCGCCTCTTCTCTGTCCTGATCCCTCGCTGGTGGAACGACCTTCCGCAATCGGTCAGGACCGCGGAATCACTTGCAATCTTCCGCAAGAGACTCAAAACCCACCTCTTCAGACTCCACTACCACTGAACTCTGTCCATCTAGCGAGCGTCTGCTAAATGCTTAAAATGTAATAAATAAAAAATTGATATCTTTTTGTTTATTTGTTAGTGTTTTATGGTTTGCTTTTGGTTAACGGTAAAAGTACATTACGCATTCTATAAACTCACAGTCCTCTAACTAAACTTTAATCACAGGGTGATTGAAAAGTCATTTTGGCCTTGTTGACTGCGTTTAGTCTTGGCTTTTAGGTGTGATGCCTGCATGTATGTGTATATCCATCATATTCTAGATCAGCGGTTCTCAAACTATGGGTCGTGACCCCACTTGGGGTCGCCAAAGGTTCATGGTGGGGTCGCCAAAAAATAAATGTAAAAAAAAATTAACCATAGGAGAACAGTATTTCCTTCCCTGTGCCAAGCAGAGGCGCAGTGTGCGCTGTGGAACCGGGCGCAAAATTCCGAGCGGCGCAGAATTTCAGAAGACGAAAAAAAACACAATTAGGGCACGGACCGGTGTCATGCACCGGGTGTAAAATTCGGAGGGGCGCAAATAAATAAATTTGGTCCCTCTTGCACATTTAAAAATCACAACTTGATGCCATTACCATTCAACTTGATGGGGTCGCGATTTATGTATGGGGTCACGAGTATTTCAAGGGTGTAGAACGTGTACCTCATAAAACGTCCCTTCTAAAAACCTTTATACACATTTAAAAAATCACACCCCCTGACGCTTTACATTAAGGAAGTTTATAAATTTCACAAAGGCTTGAACATTTTTGTCAATAAGTGCTGCCGTCAAACATTCGGCAACCTTAACAACATCTACATTTTCACTTCTACACATTTTAATTGTACATAAATCTGTTACATATGTAAATACAACCAAAATGTTAACAGTCCTACATAACCATTTATTTTGAAACAGACATGTAAAAAGTTCCTGTAAATGGATATGTAGCGGCAATGTATAATCTATAGTTTCTGCCAACACTTTTGCCAGGCTGTGGCAGAAACCTGTCTCACACGGTCCATAAGCCTTTCTAGGGACGCAACATTTACACTAGGATGCGTTTGTGTAATGTCCGGTAAAGATGTTGTTTCTTATTTGGTAGAGACTTCGTATTCCGTTTCCCAGTTCTCTGGCTTTCGGGGTTTGGACTTATTTATCCAAGCTTCCAAAGTTTTTCCAAAAACTTTGTCTTGATACTTTTCCGGGAGACTATTTTTCATGGCAGTCAGAGTCTGACGAATGTACGGCTCGTGCCTCAGGTCAAAAGCAACCGCTTCGGCAATAGCGCTAATTTTCTCTGTAGAACATTGCTCTCCAATCAATCGCAGTGGCTCTCCCAGGATGTTGTACAGACCGTGGTGAAACAGTCTTTTGTATATTTTTTCATGATTAAAATAGAAAAAAAATTGGTCAGGCTCGTAAAGGCAACTGTGTTGAGTCTGACTAGGGCAGGGGTCGGCAACCTGCGGCTCCGGAGCCGCATGCGGCTCTTTCATCCTTATGCTGCGGCTCCGCGTGGCTTGGGAAAATAAATTATAATTATCCAATTGAATCGAAAATCCGAGGGGCGCAAGAATTTTTTCACGTTGCACCCCCCCCGCGAAATACATGAACTGGTCTCAGCTTTTTTTCGCGTGTACCACCCCGTCGACAGAAAATGGGGCGCCGTTTACGTGGCTCACTACGCCACTGGCGGCTCCCAGTGTTTTCTTTTCCGTGGAAACCGGGTCCAAATGGCTCTTTGAGTGTTAAAGGTTGCCGACCCCTGGACTAGGGTGACTAACTGTGCAACCATAACAATCCTCTTTCAAGTCCTGCTCAATAATATAGTCCAAGATGCAGGCTATTGACGCTTTTATCATCCTGACTATCCTGAATGTGGAAACACTGTCAGGAATAGGGTCGTTAGGTGGTGTTGGCGGTAGAAAGGTCAGGTTGCTTTCGCCCATTTCTTGCCCGAAACGCTGCAGCCATACCGAGGTGTTGTCAAAGTCAATGGCCCCGTCACAGGTGCTGACATCTTGGTTGTTAGAGCTGTGAGCCATGTTTTTTTTTTTTTTTTGCAGTTTGGCAGTGATGTTTAAAACAGATAACCACGGATCCTTTAAATACAGATAAGACAATGGTGGGGGCGGGTTAAAAATGAATGGTTGGGCGGGAGCGGGGTGTTGGGGTGTGTTTGAGACCTTAGGTTGCTTGGATACGTTTTAGAAGACACAATGGCACCTTTTTTGTCGTATATTATCATTTTAGAAGTTCAGTAGTAAAGCTACCATTTTTATCAAACTACCAACGTATTGTTTCAGCTGAGCATTTTAAAGCCACGTACAAAGTTGAACTTAGTACATGTTATTCCATCTGAAACCCCCATTGAGGCTTCCAAATTGTTGTATGTGTGAGGCATTACTAACATGCAATATTTTAAATCATTTTAATATGTTCAACTGATATATTCAATAATTCAACTGACTGTTATAGTAACGCTGTTTCTGATCAATACCCTATTGCTGAGATGGAATATCGGATTTTATACTTTTAGATTTTTGATAAACCATTTGTTTTTTATAAGCAGAATTGACAGCGTCTATTATAGCTGTATAAACATGTTTAAAAATAAAAAATAAACATATTTACATATAGACAAACATAGAGTACACATAGCGCACTATACATGTTTGAGCCTGTACAAAGTTTTGTGTTTATATCGCCCAAACAGTTATACTTTTGAACTATTCTGCATATTACATGGTGGCTGTTGTGAAATACATTAACTGTGTCATTTTGACGAGGTCATCTGTATAGGAATGCGTGTGTGTTTTAGTGTGTTGAAAAATGGTTCACTTGCACAAAAAACGAATGAATAGAAAGAGTGCATTATCATACTTGCCAACAGGTTAAGATAATAACGACCTATCAGCTATTTACAAGGTATATTTTATTAAATAAAAAATAGGACATAATGTTGTAGTGACATGTTGTGTCGCTTTTACAAAGTGCTAAGATATTCACCCTCAATAAGTTACCTTAAACAAATTTGACACATTTTTTAAGAATGAGCCACGATTTGATGGCGTTTTCTCTATGGGCCAGAAACTTTCAATAGGCATAATCGAATCACTCTTAATGGTACGGGTATTTAATCTAGAACATGATGGATATACACATACATGCAGGCATCACACCTAAAAGCCAAGACTAAACGCAGTCAACAAGGCCAAAATGACTTTTCAATCACCCTGTGATTAAAGTTTAGTTAGAGGGACTGTGAGTTTATAGAATGTGTAATGTACTTTTACCGTTAACCAAAAGCAACTCCTCTAATAGAGCACTTTCTAACATCAAAATACAATGCCATTGACACTGTAGCTAGTGCACATTTGTTGTGCCATATCTGGCTTGCTAATGTTTGCTAGACTGTTAGTGTATTACTTATCAGCTGGCTACATTATGTAGCAATCTACGTTTAGTCTGATGGCTTGCTAACGTTAGCTACATTTTCAGTTTTTCAGATATTAGACAGCTAGTGCTAGGTTGTACATGTGAATGAGCTATTGTGTCAATGTAACAGCTCGTTAGCCTACATGTACATCACTAGCTAAAATCATTAGCAACACATGTGGACCCTCAGAATTATTTGGCAAAAGGTTCTTCAGTGTGAAATAGCTCGAGACATATGGTAGTTTTCTGTTTCCAGTGTTATACTTGTATATTTGTGACTGACAATAAAACCCTTGAAACTTGAACTTGAACTAGTGTTCCAGTTCTTGTATATTTGTGAAATGGTGTTTATGTGAAAGTGCCCTTTTTCCTTGTTATGGAAGACTATTGCATGCAATTCTTTGTGTTTATAAACCGTGATGGTTTTTGTACGTGTAAGATGCGACCCTTGTGAGTTTTATATGCTCTGTATTCTTTCCTGCGTCTATAACCTTTGTTGACATAAAGCGGGTGGTGCAATCATGGAAAAGCAAACTTTGTACGTGTAAGATGCGACCCTTGTGAGTTTTACATGCTCTGTATTCTTTCCTGCGTCTATAACCTTTGTTGACATAAAGCGGGTGGTGCAATCATGGAAAAGCAAACTTTCCTGATTCGTCTCGAAGCAGTCACGTGGACCCTCAGAATTATTTGGCAAAAGGTTATTTAGTGTGAAATAGCTCGAGACATATGGTAGTGTTCCAGTTCTTGTATATTTGTGAAATGGTGTTTATGTGAAAGTGCCCTTTTTCCTTGTTATGGAAGACTATTGCATGCGATTCTTTGTGTTTATAAACCATGATGGTTTTTGTACGTGTAAGATGCGACCTTGTGAGTTTTACATGCTCTGTATTCTTTCCTGCGTCTATAACCTTTGTTGACATAAAGCGGGTGGTGCAATCATGGAAAAGCAAACTCCTGATTCGTCTCGAAGCAGTCACGTGGACCCTCAGAATTATTTGGCAAAATGTTCTTCAGTGTGAAATAGCTCGAGACATATGGTAGTGTTCCAGTTCTTGTATATTTGTGAAATGGTGTTTATGTGAAAGTGCCCTTTTTCCTTGTTATGGAAGACTATTGCATGCGATTCTTTGTGTTTATAAACTATGATGGTTTTTGTATGTGTAAGATGCGACCTTGTGAGTTTTACATGCTCTGTATTCTTTCCTGCTGAAAAATATTGTGAGAACAGTGTTTAATTGACACAAATAAGGAAAAAAATAGAATGGCAGAGACACATTAGCTCTCCATATGGAAAATATATTTTCATGGCATAAGGGAAGTGAACTACGCTCTATTGCTTCACCAGGGGCGACGTCACAGTCTGTAGCAGACATTCACATGGCCTGACAAGGTGCAAGCCTGGACATGCAATGGCAATAACCCTGTTCCAGCATCATATGGGGTCTGTCTGGTTTTCCTCCTGACTGCAAGTTCATATGATTTATCAATAAAATATTTTCGAGAAAATATTTTCAAGGTATGAAGAGAAAAATCTGGATATATAAATAAGGGTTCCAAATAGCATTACATTAGAAATGCAGTATATATTAATACAGAGTATTACATTAGAAATCACATACATTTATCGCATGTGTATTAGCCACAATTGAGCATGATATTATGTTTCTTCCTCATTTTCTCAGATATATTCAACCTTGGTAAGTAAACTGTAAAAAATAACTAAATTACATTTGATAATCTAGGTTCTGCTGATGTATTAGGTTTCACCCAATTTTAGTTTCCAGGGACAGTTCAGGAGTCATGACAGATGGAAACGAGTCTTTGACCAATATCGCACAGATAACGTTTGCTTTGTGACACAGGCAACATTACTGGTAATGACTGATAGAAATTAGATTGTTTGATTAATACCACACGGATAACGTTTGGTTTGTGATACACACTAGTCAAATATGAGAACCTGTGGAGAATGTACCATGTGATCCGTCTGGAAATCCCCAACCCTATCCCCCCCCCACACACACACACACACACACACAAACCCAGCCAAGGACATTTACTGTTTTGTTTTTTTTCTTTCTGTTGAAGTAGATTTCTTCAACAGGCTGACCACCATGAGTCATAAGCCTTGTTTCCACCACAGGAACTTTCCCCAGGGACTAGGAACCTTTAGATGAACTCACTGAGATTCCACTCCAGGGACCAGGTTCCGGGGACATTACTTTACCCCCAAAAGAGTCCCTAGCCAAAGACAGGCCTGGCCGTGTCCGAAACCACTCCCTATTCCCTATTTAGTACACTATTTTGTGTGGACGCCATTTTGTAGAGTGCGACGAATTCTAAAATGTGAATTTCGTACACTAAATAGGGAACGAGAAAATACCCACAATTCACCGTGATTTGTAGTGTACATCGACTGTACCCTACTTTACCCTAGAATTGATCCTGTCTACCACAATGCAATGCGGTCGTGTCATACCGAAGGAGAGAAGGGAAAGAATGGCGACAGAAAGAAATACAGCGACAGCGACAGAAATGACCGGAATGTCTACCGGGCAAATTTTGTGTATAAATGTAAGTAACGTTAAGCTAGCTACCTTTTCTGTATTTAACACGTTAATAGCCTGGCTTTTGTACAAAAGCCAGGCTATTCCTGAGGTAACTACGATAAAAGCCAGGCTATTAACGTGTTAAATACAGAAAAGGTAGCTAGCTTAACGTTACTTACATTTATTTACATTTACACAAAATGTTGCCCGTCTTTGAAAATCAAAACTTTAACACATTTAAACCTGCCGCCATGAGTGCTCGGTTTGTTTATGATACTGAGCACATCCGCTTGCGTCACCTGAATATCCTGCACTTTTTTTTTTGGACGCAAATGACGTTCAGTTGTAGTCTCCGAAAACACTACTTTCGTTCTCTAAATAGTACACTATACAGTATATACTATATAGGGAATAGGAATAGAGAACGAGTGAGCGGTTTCGACACGGCCAGGGTTTCCGTTATCTGCTAATTACCGTTTTTTTACCGGGAAAATCTGTTGAAGTCCGACATATTTAAATCTCTCCGGTCATAATGTCCGGTGAAAATAATTCCCTCTAAGCACAATTTGGATTGTATTAAAACAGGCTAAAATGTAAAATTTTATTTCCACATATCCTTCTATTAAAAAATGAATCTTCATTTTTTTATAAATGTGTAGGCTATAGGCTAGCGTATGCGATGAACAAAATAATCGTTACATTTGTTTAATTGTTGCTTCACTCTGATAAAGCGCGCGCTCGGATTGAATGCCGTAGCCTGCCTAACCACCATAATGGCAAACAGCGATGAGCGAGAGAGATCAGACATGGCCAAACAAGCCAGAGGGTTCTCTCTGCAGAACCGAATCAAAACAGCGCAGCGAAGCCGCCTTGGGGAGGACAAGGTCACAAGGCTTATGCGCATTGTAAGTTGTGGAGAGACACTTGGCACCTTTGATTTTAAGTGGGCAGCTGCACGCTTCACTGCTGCGAAAAAGCGTAAGAAGTAAAATGATATGATATGATATATTTTTGTTTTTTCTTTTCAAATAGTTTTTATTCTATTATATTTTATCTGAGAAAAGGTCTGTAGCGAATGGAAATGATTTGATTTCAAGTCGGCAGCAGCACGCCGTAATTAAAATGTTATGAGCCAGATAGGCCTACATGTAACTTTTTGTTTGTTTGCAAATAGTTTTTATTCTGTTTTATTTTATCTGAGAATATGTATGTATGTAGGCCTAAAGCTGAAGGAAATTCTTTGTGTTTACGTGTTGCCCCAACGAACGTAGGCTAGCGTTTTATTTATTTACTTTTAAAATAGCATTATGCATGTGTCTATTGACGGGATTTATTTTATTTGGAATATAATGTATAAGCAAAAGTAGCCTACTTTTCAATAAAAAATATTATAAATCTACATGCCTTGATGATGTCATTCTTTATATATATTTATTAAGCTCAATAAACACAGATAATATTTGACCGCAATTTCTTCCATTTGTCCGGGACATTGAAATCTTCCAGGACACGTGGACCGGCACCAATTTTTTCTAACGGAAACCCTGCCCAAAGGGTAGTACTTTTTCCAAGTACAGGAACTTTGAAGGTGGGGCTTGCAGCGCTGAACATTTCTGATTGGTCAAGTATGGCAAAAGACTAGCAGCGTTGTGTTTCAACAGCCATTTTAAAAAATCGGCAGTAACTAACTAGCTAGCCAGGCTAACTATTGTTATGCTAGCCCTAAGCTAATGTTAGTTAACGTACAACCCCTTAGCCAGACGAGATTTTATTCTTAAAATGAATTAGAAACATCTAATATTTTATATTATATGTTTATTGACATCAGTGACAAGTTAGCTAGCTAGCTAGCAACAAAAACATGGTCACGAAATGTCGTTACTTTAAACAACCATACTTTTCATGAAACGAGAAGGCTAAATAAAGAATGACATGCGTCAGCAGACGTGATATTCAATACGAGCATACTGAAAGTTCCACCCCTTAAATATACACTGCAATTCATAAATCGGAGGTGCACAGCACACAACTGATCCAAATAACACTAAGAATATATTTCCACAGTAAACATGATATTCTGGATACGAGTTGCGGTTTGGGGCTAATGGAACACTTATAGTCAAGCAGCAAGTCCTCAAAAAAGGCTTTAGTTTTTAATTAAATTGATTGTTGTGGACTTTTATTTTGGGCGCAAAATTGGGCGCTTTTTTTGGCGAACAAAAATCCAAGACTGTTTTTTCATTTTTCGCTCATTAATTAAATCCCCGTGATTGTTGTGGCTCTTTTATTTTGGGGAAAGAAATGGCTCTTTGAATCTGTCTTAGACCTACCCCAATCTCTGAAAAAGATCCAAATTAGGCCAGTCCGAATAGGGGAATGGTGGCAAAAAAGCACATAGCCTAACTTAAGAATGCTCACTCTTATCTTCATCAGATTTGCTGAGGTATGACCCAGGTGTCTTCCCTACATCACCAAAGAGTCAGAATGTAATTTATCAAAAAAAATACTGAAATATAGTCCTGTAAACATAGCTTTAGTTTAGGCGGAAATTGTACTTTTGTGGTGATAGGAAAAGAGGACTCCTTTACTTTTCTCTCATTTATCAGAAAAACATAGATTCAAATATACTGTTACCGAATGGCCTAGCATGCTATTGAACAAAACCAGTGATTGTATGGAGATATCTAGTACAGTTTTGCTGCAAATTAGATTTCTTTAGACATACCGCTTCTCTGAAACAGACAAATTAGGTCATTCCGAATGGGGGGCAGGTGGCATAATAGCCTTTAAGTTGAGAATGCTCACTCTGATGGTCATCATATTTGGGGAGGGAAAGACCAGGTGGCTTACAGTACTTAAAACATCTTAAATCAGATTACAGTACTGTCAGCACCTCAAACATGGGTCTTATTGTTGTCAATTGATGGGGAGTTTTACCCAGAGTGCAGAGATTCATTGTTTTGGATGGGGGAGGGGGAAAAAACCCATGTCCTTTATTAATGACTTTATTAATTAATTATTAATAAATTGGCTGTCTTCCCCAGGGGAGGGGAGACAAGTTAAGCGACACAGTTGGTTCTGGGGTGCAGGAGTGGTTCTGGGTACTGTCTCGGAGGAGGGTAGGCCTGTTTAAAAAATATATATATATTTCTAGAAAACAATTATTTGGGACAAAACCAATATTTAATTTACCATCTAAAGTTTGTGGATTAATATTTCTTTAAATAAGTGACTTGCCTTCTTTACGATGGGAGGGGACATTCAAATCAACTTAAATTCGCTTCATTGAATGCGTTTTGTCCTTTACCAAACACCACTACTCCGTTCAGATACAGTAGGCTATTTAAACTAACGGTTCTCCAAACCCTCAAAACGGCTAGCTAACAAGCATTGGTGTACATATGCTGTCTAGGTGATGTAATAGCTCACGTTAATTCAGAGCTAGAAATCAGGGGCCATATTCACAAAGAATTGTATCTTACCACTAGGAGTACTCCTAAATCACACTAAAACCTTTTAGTTAGGAGTCCCACCTTAAAACCTATTCACAAAGCTGCAAAGACAAACTCATACTAAGGAAGTCCTAGAATTTTCAAGCTAAGAGTGAGGGCGGGGTTGACGTCGTTGCTATGGATGACGTTGTTTCTCATGAATGAGATTACTCAGAATGCCCACAGCGATTGGCTGATATAGGGGATGGGTCTCTGCCCGCGATTTCAACCTAGCAAATAAATTATATGCTACTGTAAAGGGGTATGTAGGCCTACCTGTTCCTGTTATATTCTAGTGGTGTAACGGATCGCAGTTGATCCGTGATCCGTACGGATCAACCCCCACGGTTCGGCACGCATATGATCCGCGGATTAATAGCTAAATTGAACCATCATAAAGAAATACAGTTTTTCTGCCACTGTTACGTTTTAACCCCCTGAGGTCGGCTGGATCGGCGCCGATCCCAGCAGCAATACAAGTATATTACTATTTCTAACTTCGCGATATTTTATCATACACACGCGACAAAAACATTGACAGAAACCTTAGAATCGCGACTTTCCGATTTGAGCACTGGCAAATCAAATGGGATTTTTTTAAATTAGCTTAATTAGACCAAAAGTAAACCTTGCTTTTTTACTGTTTTTTACCTTTAGTAATGTCCCCCTTCTATTGACATGTTAACGAGGTGCTAATTTCGGAGGTGGCTGGCCATGTGAAAACGCCCGCATAAACAACACAAACTGAAGAGGACAGTCTATGCTGATATTTATTTTATTTCGCTTTTTTTCAAATACTCGGAAAATATATATAAATTCCGCCTTGTGACTACATATTCCGCATGTCGCAATGTAACAAATTGCAATAGGCACAGAAAATACTTTTCAAACAGCGTAAAATGTTATAAAATATATCGTATGTCTGTGTTTACGCTTGCAATCTGCCAGCAACAGTCTATGCTATTTATTTAATTTCGCTTGTTTTTTTATTTTTTTACATCTTGTCTGTGTTTACGCTTGCAATCTGCCAGCAACAGTCTATGCTGATATTTATTTTATTTCGCTTGTTTTCAAATACTCAGTGAAAATATAGCCTATGAATATCGCGTGTTGTGACGCCAAACATTCCGCGTGTTGCAACGTAACAAAGAGCCAAAATGGCGGCTGCTGACAAGAAGCGCTTTGTCGTGAAAGGAGAAATGGTAACTCAAATATTGCTTAGCCATTTAAAATCTAAATGGTTGTTTTAACTCTAAAGAGGCATGAAATCACAAAAAGTTTAATTGGAAGACACTTTTTTTCCTTGGGTCTCAGGATGGCCTTTGAGAGAGAGAGATGGCCCATCTGACAGATCTTAGAGGTGTGGACAATGAATAATGAATATTCAGGAATTAGCATTTAGCCCTCCCACAGCCTGAAATAAATGTGACCAGTTCTGATAAAAAAACAGGTTTTTAGCTATTTAGATCTCAGATGTGCTAAACTATTTTCACACCCTTACATAACCAAGACCTTGGTGAACAAACGCACATTGGCAAAACAATTCGTCACTATAGTTTAGTGTGTGCTTTCACATCTTTTGTGACAGCAGAAAAATTTACTATTTTTAACTTGTGTGTTTGTAGATCTATTTACAAGCTGCATATGATACTGACCAAACTATTGATGGCATACAAATGTAGCTGTGATTGTCCTTCAAATAAAAATATCAAACACTTTGGAGTAAGTGTGTGTTAAATTGATGAAATTGAGATAAATATCAGACCATGCCAAAATCAAAAAACCATCTAAAAGCTTAGCACGGACCTCAGGGGGTTAAAGTAACAATTCCCTAAATCTCGATGCAGAGTTACAGTGAAGAGATAGACAACCATGTATGTTTTGGTTTGCTTTGTTTTTCATACTAAATGCCTTTCTGGGAGGCAGGTTTTTAGAAACGTGACTGAATTAAATACAATTTAAACATTAGCGATCTTAAATTTTTTTATTAAATTAATTCAGGCATAAGACCACCCTAGTTAAATCGCCTAAGGCGTACTGAATCAAAAAATGTTTTGTTAAATTTTCGAATAAAGATTTAGTGAAATAACTTAAATTGAAACACTGAAATTATCATTCATTCAATTCCTTGAGAATAGTTCCTGGTAATTTTACACTTGCCTAATGCAAAAAAGTTTGTTTTGTTTGGTGGTTGCGGTGGTTTTTTAGTAATCAGTAATTGAATTGTCATTACTCATTATAGTCAGGAATAACCAGCGACTGTGATGTTTAGCTAGACCCAATTGTCAGCATTGTAGCAAGCTAGTGAGCCAGTTGTTTTGTCACTTTATCTAGCTGCCTAGCTGGTAATAAACTTAGCTTTTGTGTGTCAATGCACGAAAAAAGCAAGCGATTATTCAGTGAGACAACCAACTCGAATACTTCACAATGTGTAATGCTAATTATTGGTTAACCAAACATGGTATGCAGCTGCCAACAATGATGTTACTGCATTACTGCACTGATCTCTTGTGCGAACAATGATCATACCATTAATGCACATCTTGTAAGTCGCTCTAGATAAGAGCATCTGCTAAATGCTTTAAATGTAAATTATGTATTCTTATGTTCTTATGGCTGGAGTCGATTCATAGGACCCGAGTGCCATGTGCCATCCTGAAATGACAGAGGGCACTGCAGTTTTGGGACAAGCCTACAGCTGCAATTGGGCATTCCAAAGTGGCAAATTGTTGCCACTCCAAGCAGCCACACCAACAGAACAGTAAGCGAGATTTGCTCTTAAAGTTGTACTTTTGTCGCCTTTATATAAGGGGCAGAGAGGGAATTTTCCACCATTATTCCTCACATCTAGAAAACTAGCCAATTAGGTGTCGTGGAAATTAAAACTCAGTAGGATCAGAGATAATTCCTTTAAACAGTATTAAAGCTTTAATTACGAGCAGCTGCACGGAGACCTGTGTCACGCAGGACAGTGAATCTCCCGCCTTCAAATTCAAATGGATATTTATATCCAACACAACGGAAGGGGAGGGAACAATCACAAGGGGGAAGTAACAGGGCGTTAACTTACAGGTAAATGGAGCTATGGGCTAACATAAAGATATAACAGGTTGTTAGAACAGCCCTCCAAGGGTCTTACACCAATGGGAAGGAGGTTTCCTGCCGTAGGGGAAACGTTACAAACAAACAAATGTTCCTTTGAAGTTGTGGCACGAAAAGCCTTTTGTCTCTGACTGGACCACTCCGAACTGCAGCGTCACACTGAGTTAATTAGTTCCTGCATCCTCTGTGGATGTGGTCTAGCATCCCAACTTGATACAAAATGTATTCCTCCACAATCCCCCCTTTTGTGCCATTTTTTACAATCTGCACAAACCTTACCTTACATTTGTATAGACACTTCCTTACATTGGTGTCTAGAGCTTTTGACCCTCATCTCTGGGGGATATGGTTTCGTATATAGAGCTGGAAATAGCCAATAGCTTTTGTGGGAGAGCTCTTTTTTTTTTTTTTATCCACCTATTTGAGGGAGACACTTACAACTCAGTGTGAGGTTAGCCGCTATCATGGGAGATTGCTACACCTCTCACATGGGGCTGAATTAGTTCGCTGTTCTAAACAGCCAGGCACTCACAGGTCTACCCATTTTTGTCAATTGTATGTTTGCCTAACAAACATACTCAACAACCTGATCCATTTACAGCCTGTTTTACCTTCATGGCTAACATTAACAATGTGTTATGGTGTGTGTATTCTTTGTTACTTCTTTTCTTGTGATCTTCACTGGAACCTCTAGGTCCAGATTCAGCGGATTCATACTTTTTTCCTGGGAGGCGAGAGGTTTATCTAGCACGTGCCCTCCTCAGTACTCAACTTCAACTTCCCTTTTGTCTGGGAAGGGGATGGGCCACGCAGGCCAAGAAACAGGAACAAAAAGGTGCTGCATCTGGAGGGGGCTTCCCTTCGTCGTGTAGTGGTTCCAGGTGGGCTGGCTTTTGCACTTTACTGCTGGGTCCCAGTCGCTTGGCTTCGGGGAGTGCCGGGTTAAGTCATCCTGGCCGTCTGGGTCTCCTCCACCTGTTACTGTAGAACCCCTATGCAATTTGTTAGCATCACACAATACCTTATCCTTGCATCATCCATCAGATGTCTCTGACTAGATAAAGGTGGTGATGCATGCTGTTGCCTTGGGTGCCGAGTGGAATTCTGATGGTGGAACCTGGTTAGGCTGCAGTTCATAATAAAATCTTTTAGTTCATTTATACCTTAAGGGGGGAGGATATGAGGCCTGTTTTGCTGGTGCTGGATTTTCCACATCAATTGTTGACATGTGATACATTTTCCCCATGTCTGCTGTGCTAGCACGGTAATTTTGTTTAAAAAAAATCCTAGTCCCAGTCTTTGTTACAGGCTGCCATCATTCCCCCTTTGCTCACATGCGTCACACTGTGATACATGCGAGCACGGTACAGCAATAGGCTGATTGGCGCAACCGGATGGCCAGTCGGCAGCAGCCCACAAGCCATCTAAGTGAAGGTAGCAATCATTGCCGCCCATGTCCAATTGTCGATTGCGTCTAATATATATATTTTTGGGCTTCTATTGTGCATTGGCAATGATGGAAACCTTTGGATAAAAAACCAAAAACATACAAATCAGTATGAACACATGGTACAACATATTGCGTGGAACAGCACAACGTAAAACACTCTTTTTGTCAGTTATTGAGCATATCTGGGGAAGAATGAAGGAGGAAGCTTGGAGGAAAACAAGCCAAGAACGTGAGGAGCTTTACTGCAAAAGCAGTTAAACAGTGATCTCTCCATCTAACTGGATGCCTGCAAGGTGGCAGATGTGCAATCATTCCTCTCAAACAATCGACTCTAACTGGTGGCCTACAAGACGTCCATGCCATCTAGACTGATTTTTCATTTATTTATTTTATTTACTTTTTTAGAGAAAGATAAAATTTCTTGTATTATAATTTGATTTGCGACAAGACTTTTGTCCAAGCTCTGGAGGTGTTCATCATTATCAAGAATAAACTTCCCATTTAAGCATCTGTTTTGATGGTATCTAGTAATAAACCGGATTAAAACCAGCCTTTTCTATGATTAACTTTTCTGCAGGCCAAAACTTTTGGAACCCATACAAGATATTAATTTCTTAACTTATAGTCCATGATGAAATACTAGACTGATTTTTCATTTGTTATTTTATTTACTTTTTTTTAGAAAGATAAAATTTCTTAATTATAATTTGATTTGCGACAAGACTTTTGTCCAGGTAGAAACTGGCTTGTTCATCATTATCAAACAATAAACCTTATAAGCATCTATGAAATTTTGGTTTTGATGGTATCTAAATAAACTTTTAGACACTTATGATTAATTTGTGTTGTTTCCTAACTTTATTAGCTAATTAAGAGTTGGGTAAAAAAAAAAAAAAAAAAAAAAAAAAAAAAATTAGCAATTGTCACTTTTGTCCTTCCTGCATGATTAAATCAACCATGTATTGATGCATCTTGATGCAAAACTTTTGGCTTAAGGGACTGTAATTGAACACCACGTGTTCACCCCACAGCATGTGTTAAATCTATCATAATTAACTATTTTTCTCCTATTTCTATTTTCTAGTTATTATTTATTATTACTTTAGGCCTATACCTTATAATATGCAGATTACTATTTTTCTCCTTCGATTACAAATTCACCCTAAAGCACTCTGAGAATCGCCAGCAGTAATCTAGGACTGGTTCATCCTTCTTCTGTTTGCATTCATATATCTTGGACCAGTCTATGTAACATGGCCACTTTGTCCTCAACAAGTCTAATATGGTAGTTAAAGCCGCATCTACATTACCCTGCGCGTCCCGCCAATCTATAGTGGTTCCGCCGTTCGCGGCCGGCAACATTAGATCCCTGCTATCTGGTCGTGACATACATGCTCTTAAGAGGTCACGCACATCCGGAATGTTGCAATCATAGCACTGGACTATGCTTCTCATCCACTCCTCCCAGCGTCCCTGCCCCTTCCTGTAATCAGGCATTTTTCCCTTGTGGGCTAACATATCTGAGGGGAATAAGGAGAATGCATGCGTACATGCTTCACTTCCGGACCATCACCAGCGTGAGCCAGCATCACAACAGGGATCCTGCGCTGAGGATACTGTGATGCCATTGCCTGGGCTTCTGTTGAATCTACAAGTTGCGTTGGGGGTTGGTATCCACCAATGCCTTGATCCCCTGGTCGAGTTGTCCTGCCCCAGTGTGCCCCTGATCTGGTGAGGGAAGGAGACAATAAAACCTCCAGGGGAGGGGTCAGTTGGCTCTGATCACAAAGGGGTCGGTGAAAGGACCTGGTAGAGGAAGCAGCCTGCTCGTAACCTGATTTGCCTGCCGGGTCATAAAGCGACTGATCTGGTTGATCGGGGGAGGGGAGTTGAATTGCACTAGTTGAGTCTGCAACTGCTCTCTGGGGGGTGTTACCTCTGGCCGGCCTTTGAAATTCCGGCCTAGCAGATGGCCTGGCTGGAACTCGGCCTGCGGCACCACCTATGGCCTCACTGCTGGAATTCAAATGTCCTGCTGCTATTGAAATGACCAAGTCCTCTTCTGTTAGTCAGCTTGGTTAAATTGAGAAAGTTTGATTTGCTTCACTCAACAATTGCCTATATGGGGGAGGTGAAACAGCGGATGGCTCCGCCTGACTGTCCTTCGCCCTCACTCTTAATCGATTGCGTTGCTGCCTTAATTTCCCCTCTGTATCTTTATAACGGCGCATGCGCGATTCATTCAAGCGCCTTAAGGCTTAGTCATGTCAACAAAAGAATGCTAGTACATCTGTCCTGCTTTCCTAACGCACTCCCCAAATATACTATTTTAGCCAAATCAAGAGATCCATTATCCGGGAATCGGAGATCAGGATCCTTGTGTGTATATTTATTCCCGCTCTTTAATTGATAGCATGTTGCGGATCATAGTGCGTATACATACATATATTTTATTATAATAAAATATTTATTATAATTATTATAGCTATTATTATTGCTCTATAGTATACAATAGCTAGCCGAACCGTGACTCAGCTACGAATCCTGATTCTGCCACTCTGATACACAACCTTCTGCGAACGGATTCTCACTCCCGTCCCATTGTTCTACAAACGTATTCCAAGAACTGCATCTGGCCCACGTAGAATGTTTGAGTAAACATTTGCAACCGGCCTGCACGTCCTTTGTCTGGAATTACTTTACGGGTGAGTCCCTCTAACAGCTGGACATGTGCTCAACACCACGTGTCCACCTCTGTATCTTGCAAACGGCTTCTCACTCCTCCCGTCCTATTGTTATAGAGATAGTCATTCCAGAGACTGCAAATATCTAGCATGCAATATTTCCTGTATTTCCTGAGTTTAAAAAAATTGCAACACGGCCAAATAACTGGAATTACTTTCGGGGTGAGTGGAGAACCACTTTGCTCTAAACAAATCACTTTGGTTTGTTTATTTTTTTATCTAACCGCTGGACAAGCGCTCTCACCATGTGTCCACCTCACAGCGTCCTGTGTTTAGTATCTATAGGCCCATTTTACTAACTCAGCATATGCGAACGAACAACAATCCCGGTACACACAACCACACAATTCTGTGAATTGCTTTTCTTCTTGCCACCGTAGTAAAACCAGTCTAATACTCTGATCCTTTTATGCGTATTATCAGCTAAACATTTTAAATATCTAATCCAATAATTGATCCGCTGCACCGACAATAGTCCATTGCCCTAAGCAATCACAGAATGTGCCCTGTTGTTTCACAGTGCATATGCGCGACACGACAAACTTTAACAAACAACACAACATTCACATGAGATTGTTCATTCTCCATCCCGGGTATCAAAATAGCGACCCAATTCAATTCAAGTTATCGGCTGCATCTTGCCACACGTAATTATACGGTCTACTCCTTGGTCCTTTTCTGCGTATTATCAGAAATATTTTTATCCAATATATCCTATCCAATAATTGACCCACCGCGACCGACAATAGTCCATTGCCCTAGACGATATAACTTGATGGCCCTATATACGCGTAACTAAGGCGTAGCTAATACTTAAGCTACTGGAGTAACAGTCTACGCAAAGCCTAATGACACATATCTCTCTCTGCGGAGTTCCAACTAGACCTAGTTTTCCATGTTGTACAACAAGTAAAATATTCTCTTTTACAATGCGCAAGGCCAATGGAATATTTTACTTTCCCAGATATAACAGATGCCCACAACGACCTCTTTTCAACCAAACCTGCCCATTCGTTTCGCCTACCGCATCACCAGATTTACGCGATCATTCGTATCTGAAGCTAAATATTTTAAATACCTAATCCCCAGACTGATCCACCGGTCCGGTACTATAACCATAGCTTGTTCCTTTAACCGTACTGTTCTCAATTCTCAATACCTAATCCAATAACTGATCCGCCTTTTCCGACTATAACCATAGCTAAACTTTCGTCGAAGTTGCTCTGTTATCAGTTAACCTCCTCAAACATTTAGTATACTGTTTAAACAAACTCTCTCCTGTGTCCCTGTAATTGCGGAACGCGAGACTCTCTGTTGCGTTACTCACCTTCACTGACGGGAACAGTCAAATACCACTATAATGGGTTTTGAATAAGGCCCCAACCTTTCTCTCTATTGCGCAGTGGCGCATGCCTGGTCCCCGTCAGTGGAAGAGAGGCCGTTCTGTCGAGTGTCTGCATTCCCGGGTTTCGACACCAAAATTGTCATGGAAATTAAAACTCAGTAGGATCAGAGAGAATTCCTTTAAACAGTATTAAAGCTTTAATTACGAGCAGCTGCACGGAGACCCGTGTCACGCAGGACAGCGAATCTCCCGCCTTCAAATTCAAATGGATATTTATATCCAACACAACGGAAGGGGAGAGAACAATCACAAGGGGGAAGTAACAGGGCGTTAACTTACAGGTAAATGGAGCTATGGGCTAACATGAAGATATAACAGGTTGTTAGAACAGCCCTCCAAGGGTCTTAAACCAATGGGAAGGAGGTTTCCTGCCGTAGGGGAAACGTTACAAACGAACAAATGTTCCTTTGAAGTTGTGGCGCGAAAAGCCTTTTGTCTCTGACTGGACCACTCCGAACTGCAGCGTCACACTGAGTTAATTAGTTCCTACATCCTCTGTGGATGTGGTCTAGCATCCCAACTTGATACAAAATGTCTTCCTCCACATAGGCAATCAGTTGAACTAGCTGATGAGTTTTTGGTGGGTTTTTCGCCCTCTCAAGAGCACATCTTAGGCTGTGTTTGTGGTTTGCTAGTATGCCGTTACCAGTCAACAACTTGTTTTAATTGTAAAATTTAAAATTCATGTATTTTCTCAGAAATATGAGATTGTAGTATATAGCTACGGTCACAGTAATGACATAAAACAATATTATTTTCGCTAACATATCCCAGAAATCTACCGTAGCTAGCCGCATAGGCATTTGTGAGATAAATAAATGCACATATTTCCTTACTAAAATGAACTGTGAACACACTGATAGTGTGCCCTATCTCACCAAAGACCTTAACAAACTTCTTAAGTAGGCTAATAATAACTTTGATATTTAGCACACCCTCAATCCAAAAACTATGGACTACACCTTTTACTCACATCCTCAAAATAGCTACAGTAGATTAGATTACATATTTATATCTAAATCTAAATCTAATATTATATCAACACAAATTCACGATATAGTAAGCTACGATCACGCAGTAGTAACGGCTATGATTTTACTCGTTGGAAATAAGCAATCCAATCCAATGTGGCACTTAAATAGGAAATACCTTTTGGACACAGAATTTATTAAATATACAAATGAACATATTAGTCTTTTTAAACAAACTAACACAGAAATTGATGACATAGTTAAGCCAAATCCTCACATAATATGGGACTCATTTAAAGCTTACATGCAGGGCATGATTCATACTAAAACCAGGAAGGAAAGGCTATTCACCTGCAGACTATAGACCAATTAGCTTAATTAATTGTGACAATAAAATAATAACAAAAGTTTTAAATAGTACAGAATTGCAAAGGTACTACCAGAGATAATTCACCCAGACCAAGCTGGATTCATTCAGAATATAAACCTGCATACCAATACAAGAACATGTTTAGCGACCATCCAATATGCAAAGAAATATGGTATCGATCTAGCACTCATGCCGGTAGACACCGAAAAGGCATTCGACCTGGTATCATATAATATAAAAATTGTGGATTCACATAGAAAATCAGATGACCCAACCGCAAAACTTATTTAATTGCTTATTTTCAAAACATCAATTAAAGAATAAAAACTTTTCAACAAACAGCACACTATAAGCTTGAAGTAGAGGTCAAATTGTGTTATTAAATAGGATGTAAAATTTGTACAAATTTTTTATTTTTACCATATAATATAAAACACAAAAGAGGAATTGTGGATTGACATAGAAAATCAGATGACCCAACCACGAAATTTATTTAATTGCTTATTTTCTAAACATAAATTAAAGAATAAAAACTTTTCAACAAACAGCACACTACAAGCTTGAGGTAGAGGTCAGATTGTGTTATTAAATACAATGCAAAATTTGTAAAAATGTGTTAGTTTTACCATATAATATAAAACACAAACTGTAACTCATTTTTTTAAATCTTTTTTTTTTAATCCAGTTTGCGCATGTGAATTTTGAATAAAAATATAACATAAAAAAAAAATGAATGTGTCATTTGTAATCCAGCAACATTTGAAAACTTTCCAAGGGTCTGAGTACTTTTGCAAGGCGCTGTATGCAAGGCGCTGTATGTCCAGCATAGTTTCAGAGTTTAGATGCGTCTTTAGAGTAGTATGGCGTCTTTAGAGTGAGTATGGAAATTCTACTGTTGATAAAATCTCCTAATTTTGTTTCCCCTACTAGCTAGCTAGCTAAACACAAACTGATGTACCCATGCAATTTAGCTTTGAACATTGGGAGGGACACTGTTGCCTCCCAATGTTCAAATTAAACCTATGCCCTTTTGGGGAGAATTCATATTTTTCGAACAATGGTTGATGAAATTGTATTTTTTCATTTTGACAATAAATATTCCTATCCCCCCAATAGGTTGAGTTTCACTCAACCATCCTGTTTAAGATCAAATTAAAAAAAAGATTTAATCTGACTCTCAGAATCAACTGGACTGGAGAATAATAACTCATTATAACTCAGTAAACAAAGCATATACTTGTTTCGAACACATCTTCTATACTCTAATACCAAAATAGTCACCTATGATTGCGGTATAAGCAAGACATGGCATTGTGAGAGCAAGAAAGCAACGTCTAATTGACACTGACCTGCAGGTGCAACACAACAGGTGAGTCCAAGTGCAAGTGCTTGGCAAGGTCCAGCTGTGATTGTCCATCTACCTATCCTTGACCACCATGAGCAGTGGCCACCTCAGGCCCAGTGTCTCAAAACAACTGCCTGCCCCTGCGAAACAGAAACTCAAGGAGTAAGCTTGGCATCTGCTTGTGTACTCAAAAATTGGGCAAATTTAGTACTTATTTCAGGCATCTTTGGGGTACTGAATTTGAACATATTGAGTATGGGCTGTATGCTGTTCCGAACAGGGTCTGTACGCACTTGTGTGGCTAATGACTAAGTCGGCATCTCTAATATCTTCCATGATAGAGTCTTTGAAGACATGTACTTGAAGGGGTGCAGTAGGCTTGGGCGATATGACGATATCGTGTTATTTGTAGAAAACGGTAATAGTTTCCCCTCTCCCTCCATATAGAACGATATTAATAATTGCCCAATTCCCCCTTCAGCACACTTACTCTGATTGTTGTAGTAAAAAATTGCATGTTTCTCCTATGTTTGGAGGTTAGTCCAATTTACTTATTTGTGCCAAATGCGCAAAGGTTTACAACAGCCTACAGCCTATCACACAAATTATCACGCATATACTCTTCCTGTAAGCCATGCTATGCTATATGGTGGAAAGATGTCAAAAATACAACTGCACGCATTTGACGTTTCTTTGGGTTTAAACCAAATAATAAAGGACAGCCAGTGAATTTGGACTAAGTGATATGCACACTTCGAAAAGCAAATCGCCACAAAAGATGGAAGCACAAGCTACTAACTGTCATCCTCGAGTGCCTCAACAATGAGTAACCGGCCTACAGATATAGCTCAATCAGAATTAGAATCACCTTTATTCGCCAACATGCACAATGAAGTTGCTTTACTGTAATTGGGTTGAGGGAGGGGGAATTGAGATAAATAGAGAGTGTAATTGGCAAGCAAATTGGGAGAAAAACCGGGGAAAAATTAGAAATGTGTTAAAAAAATAAAAAACATTTTGTTCTTTGAACCACAAATTGTTAATTTGATATATTCATTTGTAAAGGTCTAGCATACAAATTAAACATTTAAATGTAGTTCATCATTCATATAGCCTATTGTAAATGCTACTTTTTGTAATACAGTGCTATTTGATTGTGCTGGCTGGTTTTGTGTTGTTGAATTGGTTTAAATTAGTTGTGCTGTTATTGAGTACGAAATTAAGGCTATAATTAAATTGTATTGCGGTTTATCTGTTATGGCACTTGTTAAAAGTCACTAACACAATCAAATTGATGTGGAAAAATACAGATAAAATGTGTTTATCAAACATGATTTGGAGACATTTGTAGGCCAATATTATCTATTCGAATGGGAGTTCATTTCCTTGGGCATTGCTATTTAATTGTAACTTTTGTGTATGACTTGCAGTAAAGTTAGTAGTCTGTGTCATTGCATTGTTGGCAGACATACGCCCGTTTACTCAAAGGAAAAAGTGCTACTTTGTATTGTAATGACTGTACAGTGTGGGTCGTTTAATAGTTTACAATGTAACAGTTTTTACAATATTAAAAATAATCAATCCACAGCCCCTCCCTCACCTACCCCAAATCTCTCATTGGTGAAATTAACTGCTCAAAATAGCTAGTTAAATAACTAGCATATGTATGTGTTGTGGACAGAGTTCTAAATGGCGTTGGCATTCAGGTTGGTTAATTAACTAGCTAGATATTCTCAACGAAATCAATTTATCTATGCACTTTTTGTTTGGGTGTGTAGAACAGATTGTTCAGACTCCTGAAATCATAAATCTGATCTAAATAGATTTCCATTAATAAAGGACATGGCTTTTTTCCCCCTCCCCCATCCAAAACAATGAATCTCTGCACTCTGGGTAAAACTCCCCATAAATTGACAACCATAAGACCCATGTTTGAGGTGCTGACAGTACTGTAATCTGATTTAAGATGTTTTAAGTACTGTAAGCCACCTGGTCTTTCCCTCCCCAAATATGATGACCATCAGAGTGAGCATTCTCAATTTATAGGCTATTATGCCACCTGCCCCCCATTCGGAATGACCTAATTTGGCTGTTTCAGAGAAGCGTTATGTCTAAAGAAATCTCATTTGCAGTAAAACTGTACTAGATATCTCCATACAATCATTGGTTTTTGTTCAATAGCATGCTAGGCCATTCAGTAACAGTATATTTGAAAGGAATCTATGTTTTTCTGATAAATGAGAGAAAAGTAAAGGAGTCCTATCACCACAAAAGTAAAATTTCCGCCTAAACTAAAGTTATGTTTACAGGACTATATTTCAGTATTCTTTTAGATAAATTATATTCTGACTCTTTGGTGATGTAGGGCAGACACCTGGGTCATACCTCCGCAAATCTGATGAAGATAAGAGTGAGCATTCTTAAGTTATGGGCTTTTTTTGCCACCATTCCCCTATTTGGACTGGCCTAATTTGGATCTTTTTCAGAGATTGGGGTAGGTCTAAAGAATAGCCAAAAAAACTAATTCTGCCCAAAATAAAAGTCCACAACAATCAATTTCATTAATGGGAGACATATGGGATATGAAAAAACACTGTTGTGTTTTGTTCTAACTCGAGTGGGGGTACCTCAAAATCTGAGGGCCCCTCCTGCTAGACTATTAACACTGGCTCCCACAGTGGAACGGCCTTATAAGTAAGAGGCGGCTAGTAAAAAGAGACAAAAGGAAAATAACAAAAAAGGGGAAAAAAGGCATTTACTAGCCAGACATTTACTATACCGTAATCAAAGGGGCTAACCCGTTAGCCTACCACACGGCTAGTTGGTCAGCTAGTGAAGGTATACAAAAAATGTTACAACCTAGGCCGAGCAGTATTCCCGATATCTTAAAAACAATATATATAAAAATAACAGCGATTGACAACCTGCAGACAAAGTGGGGTGCAATTCTGTAAAGAGACAGAATTATTCCATACTCAATACTGTACACGCGATATACATTTGGAATGACATTTTAAAACAATTCACAATGTTACATAGGCTACCGTTTGCACACAGGGCATCTATAACCCAAACAAGTTCAGTATGCAGGACAACAGGGTTCGAATCTACACAGTACAAAATGGGGAAACATGTTTAGCCACCGTACCTAATTCCAATATTATCAATTAAAGTACATAGCAGTGTAGCTACATACCAATTCTCAAACCGGATAACTACAGCAGGCTGTATTAACACGGGGCAGGCTTGCTGATGGCAAATCTGTACGATAAACAGAAACACGTCCAACTATGTGGTGTTTGTTGGACATTCATGCTCCAAACAAACATAGCGACAAAGACAGGATTGTAGAAAAGACAGGGTCTACATAGTAAACAAGATAATATACACATTTAGTAAGCCAACAATGCAAAGAAAAACGGACGTGCTTGACGATATTGTCTTGAGTACACAACACAGTAAAGTGAAAATAACGCGTATGTGGAAGGGAAAATAATGGGAAGTTGCCTCATGCAACATTAGGCCCTGGGGACACACGTGCCTGGCAAGCTCGGAGGCTACCCCAATGACCCCAGGCCCATGATCATTTCTGACTCTGTCCTTATTAACAGTGTTTAAAGATGTATGGTGGTGAGTAGACATTATCTAATGGTGTACTGATATAGCCATTTAAGCAAATAGCATTATTAAGGCATGTTGTATATGTGTAGTATGCAGGCAGGTCAGTATAAGTGACTGTTTACTCTTTATACCAAAGAACGAAGGGCAGATAACTAATGGTGGAAAAACGAAGGGGGGAGAACAGAACCAGGAAGCGATGATGAATAACAACATGTGATAATCATATAAAAATGGGATAATGAGGATGTGAAATGTCAGCAGACGTGAGTGGAAGGTAAATAATGGTGTATTAAGAAAGCTGTTATGAGATCATGGGGGAATCAAGCCAAAATGGGAGTGGTAACAACTTTAGGCCTCATGAGGAGGGGTTTTAGGATGAGATAAAAGACAATGCCTTGGGGAACGAGAGTTAGTAGCTGATTCGCGAACCAGCCCGGCTTCTTGAATGTAACCTTCATTACATTATATTCAATAAACCTTATTACATCAGACTCTGAAGATTGTTTTACTTTTGGAGAAAGATTATTTTACTTTGAAAAAGTATCCAGTGTGGTGGGATCTCTCGGTCTACCTGGCCCAGACTGGGTTCAGGTTATCCCTCACATTTTTACATTTACATTTTAAGCATTTAACAGACGCTCTTATCCAGAGCGACTTACAAGATGTGCATTAATACATGGTAGGAACAATCATAGTTAGCGCACAAGATCAGTGCAGGAATACAGCAATAGACATCATTGCAGGCATCTGCGTACCATACCTGTGACACCGGGAAGGAAAAGGTTAGTGAATTTTTTTGGGGGGAGTCTAGTGTTGAACACGTGGTGAAGACAATTTAGCTAGATGGACAGAGTTCAGTGGTAGTGGAGTCTGAAGAGGTGGGTTTTGAGTCTCTTGCGGAAGATCGCAAGTGATTCCGCGGTCCTGACCGATTGCGGAAGGTCATTCCACCAGCGAGGGATCAGGACAGAGAAGAGGCGAGACCGCGAGGAGCGGCTGCCAGGCGCCCGGAGGGATGGGACAGTCAGTTTACCAGAGGACGCGGAGCGGAGGGGTCTGGGAGGTGTGTAGGGAGTGATGAGTGACTGGAGGTATGGGGGAGCAGTACCTCTGGCCACTTGAAAAGCAAGCACCAGTGACTTGAATCTGATGCGTGCTGCGATGGGGAGCCAGTGCAGAGAGGAGAGTAGAGGGGTGACTGGTGAACTGAACACCAGACGAAGCGGCAGCGTTCTGGACTAGTTGCAGTGGCTTGATGGCGCAGGCCGGAAGGCCTGCCAGCAAGGAATTGCAGTAGTCCAGACGTGAGATCACCAGGGCCTGGACCAGGAGTTGAGTGGCCTCTTTGGTGAGGAACGGTGGGATCCTCCGGATGTTGTGGAGGGAGAATAGGCAGGTCCGAGTGATCGCTGCAATATGGCTCGAGAAACACAGCTGGTTGTCCAGGGTTACCCCAAGACTCCTGGCAGACTGGGACGGAGACACTATGGAGCCTTCCACGGTGATTGACGCATCAATCATCAAGGAGCCCTTTGCTGGGAGGAAGAGCAGCTCTGTCTTCCCCAGGTTCAGCTTCAGGTGGTGGGTGGACATCCATGCGGAGATGTCAGCCAGGCATGCAGATATCTGTGCTGGGACCTGGGTATCAGATGGAGAGAAGGAGAGAAACAGTTGAGTGTCATCAGCATAACATTGATAGGAAAAACCATGAGCAGAAATAACAGAGCCAAGTGACTTGGTGTACAGAGAAAATAGGACGGGGCCTAGCACCGAGCCCTGCAGAACTCCGGTAGAGAGGGTGTGGGGAGAGGAGAGGGATCCTCTCCAGGCCACCTGGTAGGACCGGTCAGCCAGGTAGGACTCGAACCATGTCAACGCAGATCCAGAGATTCCCATCTCGACAAGAGATGAGAGCAGGATCCGGTGGTCCACGGTGTCAAATGCCGCCAACAGGTCGAGGAGGAGGAGGGTGGAGCTAAGGGATTGGGACTTAGCCCCATGAAGAGCCTCAGTGACAGCAAGGAGAGCAGTCTCTGTGGAGTGGCCTGCTCTGAACCCAGATTGGTTGGGATCAAGCAGGTCGTTCTGTAAGAGATGAGCAGACAGTTGGTTATAGACAGCCCGCTATAACATTTTGGAAAGGAATGGGAGGAGAGAGACAGGTCGGTAGTTTGAAATAACAGCAGGATTCAGAGAGGGTTTTTTGAGGAGGGGGACAACATGAGCACATTTGAAGGAAGAGGGGACAGAGCCAGAGGAAAGAGAGGAGTTAATGACATTGGAGACAAAGGGGAGGATGTCCATAGCAATGGACTGGAAGAGGGGGGAAGGAATGGGATCAAGAGGGCAGGTGGTGGGATGGTGGGAGAGGACAAGTTGAAGGATGTCTGAGTCAGTGAGGGGCGAGAAGGAGGACAGAGGGGTGAGAGGTTTAGGTAGCAAGATGGGTGAGGGAGAGGTTGGGGGGAAGGAGTTGCGAATGACATCATCCTTCTCATGAAAGAAGGATGCGAAGTCATCCGCGGTTAGAGAGGAGGGGGGTGGGAGAGGAGGAGGGGTGAGGAGAGAGGAAAACATAGAGTAGAGTTTACGAGGGTTAGAAACTGAAGATTGAATTTTGGAAAGGAAAAATGCAGACTTAGCAGAGGAGAGGTTAGAGGAGAAGGAAGCCAGGAGTGTGTGGAAATCAGTCAGAGCTACAGGGGATTTGGATTTTCTCCATTTCCTTTCTGCCGCTTGCAGTTTCAGTCTGTTAGCCCAAATGGAGTCGGTTAGCCAGGGGGCAGGGGGTCGGAGGCATGCAGGTTTAGTGGATAGGGGACAGTGTGAGTCAAAGGAGGAGGAGAGAGAGGAAAGTAGGGTGGATGATGCATCCTCAGCAGGTAGCTGAGAGAAGGCATCAGTAGGGGGAAGGGAAGATAGAACAGTAGCCAACAGGGCAGCGGGGGAGAGAGAGCGGAGGTTGCGACGGATAAGGACAGTGGGAGCAGGTGAGGATGGTTTAGGCACAGAGGGGAGGGGGAGAGAGAAAGACAGAAAGCAATGGTCAGACACATGTAGGGGAGATACCGCAATGTTAGGTAATGCGCAGTTCCTAGTGAAGATCAGGTCCAGTTGGTTACCGGCCTTGTGGGTGGATGGGGATTCAGCCAGGGTGAAGTCGAAGGACTGAAGCAGCGGGAGGAATGCAGAGGCCTGAGAGGTCTCCAGCGGCAGGTTGAAGTCACCGAGGAGTGAGACGGGGGTGCCATCCTCAGGGAAAGCGCTGAGTAGGGCATCCATCTCGTCTAAGAAACTCCCCAGTGGACCTGGAGGGCGATAAAGAACAATGATGTGCAGTTTACATGGAACAGTGACAGTGACAGCATGAAATTCAAAGGAGGAGGGTGAGAAGTGAGGAAGAGGAACAATACCAAATCTCCACAAGGGGGAGATCAGTATACCTGTCCCTCCACCTCTACCGGTGGGTCGTGGAGTGTGGGAGAAGGTGTAGGTAGCGGAGAGAGCAGCAGGGGTGGCCGTGTTCTGAGGAGTGATCCACGTCTCCGTGAGCGCCAGGAACTGCAGGGAGAGTAGGGAGGCCTGGGCCGAGATGAAATCGGCCTTCCGGACAGCGGACTGGCAGTTCTATAGTCCGCCTGCTACCACCACATCAACACCGGGGGATCTAGGAGGGTGGATGAGGTTGGAGAGGTTTCGGGTGTGAGTAGAATCTCTCCTTCTAGGCAATCTAGGCGAGGAGACACGGACTGGGATAGGGAGGTAGCATGTAGTGTTAGATGCAGAGGAAGAACATGTAAATGTAAAATGTAGATACAAAACTTGATGATACTTACCGTGTGGCGAGCTCTCCCTAGCTGGCCTCCCTCGGTGGACTCCTGTAGGTAGACTCCTCCGTCTTTGTCCGCCGAGTCTTTGTACTCCGTACTACTTTACCGTCAGGCAGAAGATACCGTAGTATCAAGTGCCGCACAAACAGACTCAGGGACAGCTTCCATAGTCAGGCCATCAGGCTGCTGAACAAGAGCTGATCCTCGCGCTTTGCACACACTCAATTGTATTTGCAATTGTTTTGTAATTTGCACATTCATATCCAACTTGCACTATTCTGTATTGTATTTTTCCCAGTATATTTGTATTTTGCACAGTCTACTTAAAATTGGTACTCACTTGCCCAGTTTAATCTGTCTTGCATAGGTACATTTTTGCACAGTTTTTTTAGCTTAAATTGTTTTATTTATGTTTAATGTATACTTATAGTTTATATGCTGCACCGTTTTTAGCTATTTTATTTATGTTCTACTTATAGTTTAAAATATATAGTCTCTTACTGCTGTTTGCTGTCGGGCGTTTTCTGACCCAAGAATTTCATTCACCGTGTTATACTTGTATAATCTGTGATTGACAATAAAACTACTTGACTTGACTTGACTTGACTCCTGCAAGTAGACTCCTCCGTCTTTGTCCACCGAGTCTTTGTACTCCTGCAGGTAGACTCCTCCGTCTTTGTCCGCCGAGTCTTCATTCGGTGAGGCTAGGAAGGTGAGGCTGCCGCGAAAAGCTGCCGCTATCCACAACTATGGTTGCTTATATGTGGCGAATGCCCCCTGACAACAATAGAGACTAATTACCAATTCCTTACACTAATCAATGCAGACACGGGTGCTACGCCTGTTAAAACAAAACCGATTGAAACGCTAAGTATCAATCAACTTTGAACTCAATCTTCTAAGCAGCGACTGAAGCTAGTAATCGAGACTAACTGTGGAACAAATGCAACAAGCTACTAATTAGACTAACAAAGTAATGAGATCTGCTACTGCAACAGGTGAAAACAGGCAGTGAACGCAGAAAACTACACACGAAGTCTAACGCCGGGTAACCAACACTCACTAGAACGCAACGAGATGACTCTTACCGTGATCGAATGCACACTGATCACCTCACGTACCTTGATCGGGTTCAGCTGCAAACACACGACCTGAATGCACAACGGAAACCCAACGAGATGACTCTTACCGTGATCGAATGCACACTGATCACCTCACGTACCTTGATCGGGTTCAGCTGCAAACACACGACCTGAATGCACAACGGAAACCCGGCAAGCAAACCACCATTGAACCATATGTATGTGCTGGGATCCTTATATTAAAGGTGAGGGATTTACTTGCCGGACACCTAACATAGGGTCCCGCTGGCTACATATACATATATAAACATATTGTTTATTCATGTTTAATTATACATCTTAAATATAGACATATTGCTTGTCCCATTGGCTTATCTGTGGAACTTACATAGACCTTTCACTTTTTTTCTTATATACTTTTATAACACTCCCATTGATAGCTCTACAGACTGAAGAAGTAGTCCCTTGAGTGCATTTTAAGCTGGTAAGTGTCACGTTTCACTTAGGAAAGGGTCAATACCTGGACCAGGAGCTAAGTTGACGCCAACTGTTTTTGCACTGGTCTGAGTGGTGGTCGTCAGACTTTTACAGCTGGTAGGTTTCTGCACTCCAAATGCCTGGATTCGATCAAAATGTGTCCGTAACTCATGATCAACAGTCCAGCAATCACTGATAAACTGATTATTCCACCAAAATGTGTTTGTATATAATAATTAAAAACAAAAACAAAGACATAGCATTTAATTGTGAATCATTGTTATGGAAAATTATTGACTGAATCTAGACCAGGGTGGCAGTGTAGTATAATGGTTTGGGAATTGTGTTTGGGTTTGTAACTCAGAGGTTTCAGATTCAATTCCTAGGCAAGGCAATGCCATTATACCCTTGAGCAAGGTACTTAACCTGAATTATTTCAGTAAATAATCTGCTTTATAAATGGACTGTATGTAAATGCCATTGCAGGAATTTAGCAGACGCTCTTATCCAGAGCAATTTACAGTAGTACAGTACATTTATTTACATACAATCCATTTATACAGCTGGATATTTACTGAAGCACTTCAGGTTAATTACGCTGATCAACAGTACAACAGTAGCCCCTCTACATGGGAATCGAACCTGCAACCTTTGCATTAGAAGCACAATTGCATAACCATCATACTACATTTCTGCTTAATGTAAGCAGTGTAAGTTGTGCAAGTCATTGTGGGTAAGAGCATCTACTTGAATGTAAATTTAATGTGGAGTGGGGTTTCTGTGGGCACCAGATCAATCGGTGTCTCTGAAGAATTATGTATTAGATGGAGTTGCAAAGGCTTCGCATTCTAAAGGTGTACACGGCAAACTTGCACAGGGAGGGCAGAACAAGAAACATTGTCCGAGTGGGATGTGGCAGAAAGACAGACCCTATTTTCACTCTGTTCAGAGGTCTGGGGTGTCACTGGGGAAGCAAAATATGCAGACAAGTTGCTCATACTACCATGTAAAAGAAACAGTAGGCATAATTTTGTTGTTGCGCATCAGAAATACATTTCATGTTGGCAAATTATAAACAAGCATAGGGGTCTCAAAATGCTGTGGTGTGCATTGCACAAAGATACTCAGCGTCCGGGGATACATAAACAAGGCTAAACATTCAAGTATCAACAACGTGTCAGACTGGTGCCCAGATGGTGAACACAAAAGAAAAAGAGGTCCCTGCTGTAAAATATATTTGTAATTCATAGCCATCAGGAAAATATATCTGATTGGGTAAGATCACTGCAATGAAGTATCTATGAGCAACACATGACACAAATATCTCACATTGACACATTGTTTGTCAATATTCTGCATTTCTCATTGTTTTATATTTTGTTAGTGTCAGTATCAGCCCAAAGACATCATGATGAGGCTGATCATGCAACCACTTCCTTATTGCTTGTGTGGAAGTTATAAATGTTTATAAAAGAGAAAACAACATTCTCTTAACTCTTAAGAAACCTGTAGGTTGGGGAGGGGGTGTCTATAAAGGGTTGAAGGGAAATCTGGATCTGGAAATGTGAATACTGTTGCTTAGCAATGCATACAAGTGTATTACAGGTATCCTGCCTACTTGTTGTCATTAAGATGGCAATATTCCAGTTTATGACTTTCATGTCCTTTCATGTTTCATGTTAAACTAGGACTGAAAAAGAACATCACCTAATATGAAATATGTCGGTGTGTAGGAGTCAAGGACGCAATGGGTCATTTCACTCAGACCCAAATTACAGAACTTAGGACCCTTCACTTACCCCGCATTCTAACAGGGGGCGATACTAGGCGAATAAATCGCCCAGTGGGCGTTCACCACGCTTGACTGGCTTCCTCAAAAATGCTTCCGACGTGCTTACAAAATTTTTGCATGGTAAACGAATAGTTCATCATAGATTTTGAGAATCTTTATTATAAATATTAGTTGGCTAGCAGTATTGTTTCCTTCAATTATGAACCGCAAACTCAAACTCAGAAGGCTTTTTGCAATTGCGGCCATTTACTTGCGCTGGAAACAGCTCGCAATTTGTCTCTGGTACGTTTTCCAAACGTTTTCCAAACGCGTACCCATGCGATAAAAAATAGCCTTTTAACCAACACAAACATTAAATAAGATGTATGTAGGCCATATAAGTTTAGCTAGCTATAAATATTTATGCTTTTAGGATTAAATAAAGTATGGGGGTACTGCAGACCGCTGTTAACAGTTTCTCCTCACTCATGTTGAAGTGTCAGAACTAGGAACAAAATTTCGGTGTTGTGTTGGTTTCCGCGTGGAAGGTAAAAAGAGCAAGACATGAATTTGATTGGCTCTTACTGGGCGATATCGCCCGAAAGTTCAGAATTTTCAACTTTTCTGTGTCGCCGCCACGCCCACAAATCGGCCAATCGGTCAAGCGGCGGAAGTTGCCGGAAGTCGCCCACTCTCATAGAGAATCAATGCATTTCCGGCAGCTCGTCGCCAAATCGCCCCCTGTTAGTTTGAGGGGTTAGGGGTCAAGCAAACCCGTCTCCGCTGTCCTTGGTCCTCCATGGGGTTCTCTGCCAATTGTCAGGGTCTTCTGTTGAACTCAAAAATATAACGCTTAAATACTTTGACTAGAGAAACCAACCAAAACGTTCATGACTAAAATCATATATATGTTTATTTGCTAAATTTGCAGTTGAGAGTTACATAGATATTCAGAGAGCCACACAGAACAACAGACCTTTCTTTCAACATGCTAAAACTTCTCAATTGTCTTAGCTCTGTCCGTTAGAACAGGATGTTTCAACCTTTAAAGGTTTGTCAATCCTTCTGTATTATCTAACACAATGTATCATAATATCACACATTATTAGATTCTGGAACTATATTAAAGGGACGCAACACCATTCCTCCAAGATAAATTCCATCATTTGGGTTGAGATCTGGTGACTGAGACGGCCACGGGATATGGTTTACATAATTTTCATGCTCATAAAACCATTCAGTGACCACTCGTGTCCTGTGGATGGGGCATGGTCATCCTGGAAGAGGAATGCTTCACCACACCATGAAGGTGATCACTCAGAATGGCTTTTGTATTTATTGGTGTTATTGGTGTTTACCTTGCCCTCTAAGGGGTTGGGTAGACCTAAACCATGCCAGGAAAATGCAGCCCACACCATAACTATTGTTTATATACGAACTGATTATTAATATTAATTCTAATAATAATTAAACATCTTTATGGTGAATATTCATTCAACACAAGCTGTACTGACCCGATAAAAAGGTTAAAAGTGATACAAAAAGTTTATTTGTCATATTACAGAATATTAATAAAGCTTGGCAAGAGAAATATGTAGACAAAGTCAGGCATTATACTTTCAATATTTATATTCTATAGTAACATTGCAAAGTGGGATAGGGCAGGCTTGTTCCTCGTCAGTAAGTAACTAGAACACACACACACATACTGACTTCACGATCATAAATGCAATGCTGCCCATCATTTACAAGTAGGGGAGGAAAAACGTGTCCCCTGTAACACCCTCCCCCCTCCCCGCCTCCACACACACACACACCCATTCCGGTAGGACACACCCCCATCCATGTATGTCAGATAAAACTGCTGCATACTTCCTTGTTTTGGGGAATTGGAGGTTTATATGTGCGTGTGTGTGTGACATCCACATAGCAGTTAAATCAATTTGCAGCAAGGGGATGTCCATATTTTACACAATAAACAATAGAGGCCAAACCACAGGGCCTTGTGGAATTAAATAAATCACATGATACATTGTACAATTTACAGAAAGAAACAAATGAGGGTGATGTGGGCAAAACCACTCCAAGGCAGTGCTTCCAAATGGAACATGAGTGTACATTCTGTCCAATGAGATTAACTGATCTAAGCTATCAAATCTATTGTCTTAATGTGTTGTGACAAAAATAACCTTGCAGCTTCACACATGTAATATGGTAAATGAAGTACTGAGAATGCAAATGTAATGCTGAAATTAACTTTGTAATGCATTAGAAATGCTTTCCATTTCAGATTTTCAGTCACATCACAACTATGATACAAAATACTACATTTGTGTTGTTCAGCCAATTGTTGAATAATCACAGCTAGAAGATGGATTCCAAATATATATTAGAGCTACACAACCCTGTGCAAAAGTTGATTGAATTGTGTATTTAATCATTTATGACTGTTGACCTGCTGTGAATATATTTTTGTGATACCCGTGGATGACAGCTAGTCAGGTATAAGACGTTTGACTCTGTCCCATCATTGGTCTTATGTGATACAGTTCCTAGCTCTCTTCCCCTTTCATTCCATTCTCTTAGTTTCGTGTTTCAGGGTTAGACAATATGCTGCAATATGAAACTTGTAGCATGTGCCTGTGACGTGTGATTTTCATGTTGGGAAAAAAAATCTAAAATGAACACTATAATCCTATTCACTAGTCCATTTCTCCAGACTCCCTCTGTCTTATTCAAATCCACAGCTAAATATCACTTAGTAATATTTATTACTTTGTAAATATGATTTACTTAATTACATTACATACATTAATCACTTAATTATTATTTTTTTATGTGAAACACATGGCTGATATATTTATATATATTTATCTCTGAGCAAGGCGCAAAGAGCATTCACTAATTTGACTTCTTAACAGGTGAAAATGACATTATAAACCAACCTAAGAATTACATTAGACGCATAACTGATTTTCATCATCGTTTATCAGGGAATATCAGGAAATTAGAAACTGATGGCCAGATGGATACAAAGGCGTGAATCAGAGCACTGCGAATGTGCCACCTGATTTATGATAGAGATACAGAGGCCCTTTGTAAACCTGGTTCCCTAATTGTGTGTTTCTCTACATTCTCGAATTGTGTGTCTTTTCCTATTGCTCCTGTCCAATATGTTTATGGGCTGCATGTTTGCTTAGAGCAGGATGTCACCATTGGCAGCTCTGTACTGCAGATTAAAAAAATAATGGCTCCATTTTGTTTAGCTTCTGCAGCCTTGTGAAAATGTAATTGACATATTTCAATACTGGTCAATATAGTATTGCAATTAACAATAGTCAATAGTCAATAGGACTAATATGTTCAGAATAGCACATTGTATAGTGTCCTGTATGTTTCCTTCTAAATATTCTGTAAATATCCTTCTGTTCTGAAAAATTAGGATGGTGAACAATTAAAGTTTTGGACAATAACTCTGTGGCAATCCACATGGCTGAATGCAGCAAATTTCTAAACAAAAACAAAAACTGATATAGGCTTACTTCTTTTGAAATAAATTAGTCTAGTAAGCTAACCTAACACAGGCAATTAACAAAATGAAATGAACGCTGAAACTTTAAATAAATCAAAGGAAGTATATGTCTAGGTCAAAATATGTCATTACAGTATTGCTATATTTAACATTTTACAGTATGAATAAATACATATTTTGTTTGATCTTTTCCGTTTTTCAATGAATCTTTAAGCAGAGCCTGTAAATGTGACATCATCAAGCATTCAGTAAACTGCCAAAGGCAGGCCAGCAGGTCCTCTCCCCCAAGGATTTTCCCCAGATTTGGAAACTTTCCATGTTGACATAACTGTAGTGCCAGGCTCTGCGTGTGCAAAGAATTCAAGATGACTGACCCCCACCCCCATCTTGGGGCCCGTTTGTTCTTTGTTGGGCAGTAACTCAATGCTGGCCTGCCCACATTTTTGGTGTTGTTGCCCTCATGTGGTCAACTCATGCAATTAGTCAAAGGCAGCAAACATTTTGTTAAAATTTTCCTTAAAACTCTCCATGCAGATATGAAAGTGAAGATTTACTAAGTATATATAACAATAAGTAGAGCTCACTCAGATTGTCTAGCATTTCATGTTTCATAAATGCTAAAACCTCTCTAAATTCAGAACTTTTGTAATGCCAAGCATTGATTCAAGTTATCTGATGTATTATTATTATTATTATTATTATTGTTATTATGATGCTGTCATCCACTATCCAATTTCAAGATTGTCATGGCAAGATGAATGAAGCGCATACCCTAAGAGCATGTTGTATTATGATTAATGAGACTGTGAGACTGTACTTTTGCCCCTGTTAAGGTCACAGCTCCAGTCCTTTTTTATAAGTTTCCCTCTTCTCGTCCTTTAATCAGTAACCATTCCTACTCATAGCTTTTATTTGATGTTGTGTTAACCGATAAGACACTGTTTGCATGCCCGTCCGCCATGACTTTCACTTATTAGCACGTTGTGTTACATGTGTGGGTTTGCAGCAGTCAAACTCACCTTGGACTTTGGCAATGCTGAAACACTAGGCACTCAATCAGCCCCTTGGTGTTTTTTCAGGGCCTTGTCCTGTCTTGGCCTTTACAGTGGACAAAGCCACCCCTGGAGAACAATCGCCATCCGTTGCTGAGAGCTTCCTACCAAACTTGAAGGTATGTGCATGGGGGGTGAATTGAGCTAGAGAGGATAAGAGCCAAAAACCCCACACAAACCGGTCTGCTATCCATCACATTCCTGAGGCTTTGCAACCCTCCCACCTTGAATTCCCCTGAACCCCCCTTGAATTAATCTCCCCACTAGCTTGATAAGTTATTTTCTGGTGATGTTCCATGATAGGAAATTAAAATCTGAGCACAACCAAACAACCAGAGTCCTGGTGCTTCTTTCTTCATGGTGTTACATGAAAGCTATGGCTGCCTTCTCACTGCACTGGCACAAAAACAGATGCACATTAGAATGCCGAACAGCATCCTCTTCTTTGGGGTGGGGTGGGGGTATCTATCACACAATGCCCCATGCATAGTCTAAGATAGCATATGCCATTTAGCAGACGCTTTTCTCCCAAGCGACTTACAGTAGTGAATGGACACATTTATCTGTATATCTGGTCCCAATGGGAAACAAAGTCACAACCTATGTGTTTTCAGCAGAATGCTCTACCTACTGAGCCACACGGAACCACTGTACACTGTACTCTATAAAAGTGAACTGTTACAAGCTCTGCAGTGCCCCATACATTCTTCATGTGCACCATTGTTCCAGTCTCCAGTTCTTCCCTGGCAGGGGCTACCCAGTTCAAACAGGGTATCCCGCTGTCAGGTGTCTCTAAGTGGTCCTTTCAACCAACCTGTTTTTATTGTTACCCTCTGGTCGAGAAGAAAGAGCTGATTAGAGTGTTTTCTGTTTGTGAGGAAAGCAAAAAGACAGAGAAGGCTGCAGAACAAAAAAGCAGGCACGTGCATACAAGCTCCAGCATTACCTCAATGAGAATTCAAGCTGAAGGGGGTCCAAACAGAGGCCAAAACATATGGGTTCTCAACTCTATATATAAAATATTCTATACACAATCCAACTTCAAATTCCTTTGTCTTCCTTTTATATAGATTTGTTGGGGGGCCTAAATGTAACTTGCCACTAACCATGAGGAGTGCAGATGACAGTATTTCCTGGCCAGCTACAGAATTCCTTTGAAAATTAAATGGCTAGAAATCAAATACCTGCATTGCAAGCACAACCAAAGGAGCTTCTAAGAGTAAAGAAGTGTTTTCTCAAGAGTATTGAGTGTGCCATTGAGAGTTGAGGTTGTTGGAGTAAAAAAGCTTGAGAGTCTATACATTTTGTTGTGTATAATCAACTGTCTTTCTATCTCCTACAGAATGACCTGCTTGATCCCAACCAATCAGGCTTCAAGGCGGGTCACTACTGAAACTGCACTGCTCGCAGTCACGCGGCGAAACCTCAATCACTCAGCTCCGTCCTCCTCCTGCTCGACCTATCAGCTGCATTTGATACTGTTCACCACCAGATCCTGCTCTCATCTCTCACTAAGATGGGAATCTCAGGATCTGCATTGGCTGACCAGTCCAAGTGGTCTGGAGAGGACCCCTCTCCTCTCCCCATACCCTCTCTACTGGAGCAGGGCTCGGTGCTAGGCCCCCTCCTATTCTCCCGTAATACCAAGTCAGTTGGTTCTGTTATCTCTGTTCATGGTTTTTCATATCACTTGTGGTGTCCCCAGGGGTTGGGCGACACGCACAGACGTTGCAGAGGGTGTAGGCAAGTTTAAGAACAAGGAGGAGGCAGTATTCAAAAACAAAACAATGATTTAATAAACAATTCTCGACAAACACAAAACACAGAGTGGGGTCTTCAGGGGAATACAAACACAAAGTCCACAAATCCTTATCTCTTTGTCAGTGTCCAAAATCCAGTTCCGTTATCCAGGTCAATTCCGTTATCCAGTCCACAAGTCGGTACACAAAGGGGGGTCCTCAATCAATCCAAGTTCATACACAAAAACAATCCAAATCACACTCAAACTCTCTCTTTCTTAATCCCGGCTGGTCAAACGACATCACGGTTCTCAATTTCCTCACAAACACTCAGCAACTCCTTCCCACACACGTTCCTACTCCTCTCCATGGGTAATGTGAGTCAGTTCTTTAAATAGGCCTCGAAATAGCCTTCAGCTGGTCGTTAGTCCCCATTGCTTGACTTCGTTCAGGTGTAACTGTGGCCTGCTGGGAAATGTAGTGTTTTTGGGCTGCCATGTGTTGGAGGCCAGGCAGCCATTTTCTGGTGCAGCCCCTTGGGCTGCCACACACTGTTATGCTGATGACACTCAACTCTTTCTCTCCTTCTCTCCATCTGAAACCCAGGTCCCGGCATGTATCTCTGCATGCCTGGCAGGCAGGCTCTATAGTGTCTCCGTCTCAGGCTGCCAGGAACCTTAGAGTAACTCTGGACGACTAACTGTGCTTCTCGGGACATGTTGCAGCAATCACCTGGACCTGCCGATTCTCCCTCCACAACATCCGGAGAATTTGCCTGTTCCAAGAGGCCACACAACTCCTGGTCCAGGCTTTGGTAATCTCATGTCTGGACTACTGCAATTCCTTGCTGGCAGGCTTACTGACCTGTGCCCTCCACTGCAACTAGTGCAGAATGCCGCCGCACGCCTAGTTTTCAACCAACCCAAGTTCACACATGTCACTCCACTACTCACCACACTGCCCTGGCTCCCTATTGCAGCATGTATCAAATTTAAGACGGTCTCACCTCTTCTCTGTCCTGACCCCCCTGGTGGTGGGATGATCTTCCGTGCCCGGTCAGGACCGTGGATTCACTGGCTATATTCCACAAGAGACTAAAAACCAACCTCTTTAGACTCTACTACCACTGATTCTATACATTAATTAACTGCCATCACCACTGTCTACATGTTTAAAAAAACAAAAAAACTACGAACTTTTCTTTCCCTGTGTTACAGGTATGGTATGCAGCTGCCAACAATGACGTCTATTGCAGTGTTACTACACTGATCTTTTGCACTAATCATGATAACCATAAATGCATTATTTGTAAGGTGCTCTGGATAAGAGTGTCTGCTAAATGCCTGAAATGTAAATGAAAAATGAAAGAACAGGATGTGACCTTCTTGTGTGTGACTGCATGTTGGTTTGTGGTTCAATGGAACAAACGAAGTAAAACCAGAAGTGTTCATATGGCAGTTACAAACCAGTTCTGGGGAATAACAAAGGGGGTACTTTCCAAAAACAGTGTTCTTTTTGTGGTTGGGCCTGTTTTCTGGTGACTGGTGGTGCTTTTGTTTTGTTTGCAGATATACATGTATGGATAATTAACCTGTAACTTGGAGGATGGCATACCTGCCATCCCAATAGATATCTGAGACAAAATACTTGTCATATACTAAATACATATCTTATGTTATCATATGCAAAGTACATACAGTATATCAGTTCATATTTGTAATACTTTAACTCTTTAGATATCGATAAGTTCCAAGATAATTCTCAAATAATGATATAAAAGAAGAAAATGTATGTTTCTTTAAAATTGTCAGTAATCTGGAGGACCTTTGCTGTTGTTAAAATTATTTAAAATAATTATTTGACCCAGTTGACCTAGGCAACAATAAATAGGACAATGGCTAAAAACGAAAGAAAGAATCATGAGATCACAAAACTGCCAAATCCAACCGAAATCTGACACTCCAAGTTTATCTGAAAGGACAGTCATACAAACCTTGAAAAATGACCATACCAGAAACCTCAAAAACTCATCCTTCTCAGGCAACCCCTTTACTCCCCCACAACAAACATAGCTGTCATGTTGGGTCATGCAGAGAGGCAAAATAATAAAAGGGGATGCAGTGTGTGGATGATCCTAATGCGCTTTATGTACAATTATGCAAACCCTTAAAATAATACAGGTAACTGCCAAAATTAAAGAAAAACATGTTGTCTCAGGCGCCACTCTAGAATCTCCGATAGGTGTTCAATTGGGTTGAGTGTGCTGGGTTGTAGTTTATGGCAGGGTCATGCTTTATGGTGGCCAAGCTATTCCAGAAATATTAACCACAATCACAGTTGTAATTTTTTGGTTGCACAATGTTTAGCTCGAGAGCTGGTTTATCTGTTTTTATACTTTTAGGTGGGGATGGAATTGATCAGTACACATAAATCTTGGACAGGTGAAGGTGGTCTGAGCAACAATAGGTAGATAGAAAAGCAAAGAAGGTGAAACATGAAAATAATCGGCGGCCAGAGGAGGATGGGCTCCCCCTCCTGAGTCTGGTTCCCCCTAAGGTTTCTTCCTATCTGTTATACCTAGGGAGTTTTTCCTTGCCACTGTTGCCTTAGGCTTGCCTTTGTGGGGGTTCAGGCCAGGGTCTGCTGCAACCATATTGTGACAAATGTTTCATAAAAAGTGCTATACAAATAAAGTTTGACTGAATATGGTGTAAAGCATAATATACATTCCATTACAAAGCATGTACAGAAACAACACTATCCTGGAAATGTTGTTAATACCAAGACTGAAGTTAGCCTCGTAGCTTCCTTCCATACTTATGCATGATAATAGATTTGGGCAGTATGTGGTGTGAGGTTTGGGAGAAAAAGAGCTCTCTTTCTGGACTGACAATTAGGAATGCTTTAGGGGCTAGCATGGGGCTGCTGGCCTGGCGCGATCCTGCTTTGGCAAGATGGGGTTTGGTCCAGCAATGTGAATACAGCCAGTGGCACCTTTCCAGAAAAAAACAGGGCTTCATTGTGCCTTGGACGCATTGTGAATAATCCCACGTAACCACCATCACTTTTTCCATCACAACTCACAAGTAACCATTTTGCGAATCCGATCTTTCACCTGTACAATTACCCCATCTGAATCTCCCTACAAGGAAAACTGACGCACATCCGACGTCAGACCGCGCCAGCTATCGCGCTCCAGCAATGTTAATGAGCCAGGCAGTTTTCGACCTCACCAGCACTGATAAGTCCACTTCAAGCTGTCCTTTCACGTGGCCATTTTTAAACTGTTCTGCACACTTCATCAGCCCTAGCAGCTATCAGCCACTTTGTTTGCTGCCCTTTGCCTTTAACTTTGTTTTAACAAGCCTGCATTGAACAAGCCTGGACTGAACCCAGATCCTACTGGAGACAAAAGGGGCTTGAATTGTATTCCATTATAGTTGTAGTAGCATTGTCCTAGTATTATAAATCTAAACGACTATCAGGATGTAATTAAAATCACCCTGATGACCTATTTAGTCATTAATAAGCAGATATGCATATGCAGTATCACTGCAATGTTATATCAAAAACTTGCATTCAAGTGAATTCATGGTGCATCCCAATTCTCGATTTCCTCCCATTATTGGTGGTGGTGTTGCTTTAAGGTGATTTGTTTCGGAATGGTATGGATTAACTGGTGTTTTGACTTACAGAAACTTTCTCAGACGTTTCTGTTTTATCATACCCTCATGAACATACGTTTATTCCTGTGATAAAACGCATTTATCTCCATCTGAAAACAGATGGAAACAAAAATAATAACCATATGCCTTGGTCCTAAGTAATTATGTGTATGTCTATATTGTTCCGTGTGTGTCCTAGGGATAGCAGGTGCTGGTTAATAAGTTAATTTCAAAACCAGAACTCATTAAATTACATTACACTGCAGTAATTTAGCAGACGCTCTTATACAAATAAACTCAACACAAGAGAGCATAAGTGCATCCACATGAGGTTTATGAGCAACAGTGGCACAGATCTGGTTAATAGCACTCCCAGACCAGTGAGTGTACAAGCAACATCACTAAAGTGCTACTGCAAGATATCCATTTCTAGAATCATGCCTCAAATTGTAAATACTCAACCAACAATTAATTCACAGAGTGGGTTGACTGTAATTAAAAGGAAGCATTAGAATGATGGGAGAGTAGTCTGAAATGTTAAACCCCAAGGTCTACCCCAAGGCCTTGGCAGGCTGTGTGAAACCACAGATAATACAAAGCATAGAAAGCATAGAAATGGAGACAAGCATAGAAATGGGTACATTTAAAAACAAAATGACCTTGCAGTGGCCACTGCAATCGTCTTGTTTCAACGGAAGGTAAGTCAATTCACACACACACACACACACACACACACACACACACACACACACTTATGTCCACATTGATAAGATCTGTACCAGTTTTACACATTACGCATTTGCTTTTTGACCCAAGAGGACGGAAGGCTTTGAAACTCACAAGTGCTGGATGACATTGGTGGCACATCTAAAGGTGATGCCTGTTTCAGGTGGGCATTTGGTTGTGGTGGGAGGGGGGGAACATATATAAGCCTTCCTAAGCTGAACACACCTGTTCTCTGGAGTTCTGAGGATCTGTTCGGAAGACGTGGCCAGGGTGGATATATAAAACGTTTTCAACATTTCGGGGAAAAAGGGCTCCGGGGTTTGGACCACTATTGACTTGGGTGGAGACTCAAACTATAGGGCTGCCACCATGAGCAAGCAGGTGGGTGATCGTTTCTTTCCCAGTTTTGTGTTGTGTTGTTTCACTGGATGTAAAGCTATTACCTTATGCAACGAAAATATATTTTCCACGTATGGAGATCTAATATATTTATAGCTTTCTAATTCATTCCATTTTTTCATTATTTTTGTCAATTAAACACTGTTCTCACAATATTTTCAGCTTGTACTTACATATAACAATGATGTCAAGAGATGACACAGGCATGTGTGTGAAACTAGAAGCATTTTTATATGTAATACATTATATTGTTATAATATAATTGTTATATGCAGAGTCAATAGTTTGAGTACACCTAGGTTTATTTAATAATTGACAATGTTTTACAGCGTGTATGTTACTGTAAATTGATGTCTTCCCAGCTCTCCTGCAGCAATTCCCAGAGACACTTGTGGTTTGCTTTGCCTCTTCTATCCAGTTCATCCCATACAAATTCTATGGGATTAAGGTCTGGACACTGGGCAGGCCAGGTCATTAGCCTAGATGGGCTGAACGGCCCGTTCTCGTCATTATGTATTCTTATCTTCTTATTAGTTTGAGTTGTCCTTCATGTTCCTCCTTCACCAGATAGTTCTTACACAACTTCAAGGTGTGTTTCGGGTCGTTCTTTTGCTGAAGAATGAAGGAGTGCCCGATTAGCCGTAATCCAGATGAAAGGTGTACTAAAACTTTTGACTGGTACTGTAGTTGTAACTGTAATATAATGATAATAATATAATTGCACAATATAGATTATTGCTACATTTCATAAAAAGTATTACCATATATTTTATAATACCATAATATATTTTTAAAAAGAACAATATATTGGCAAGTATTGCAAAATATAAGAGTCCTTTTATATGTATATGAAACATCAGATACTTTTCTGTATATGTGGACTGATTCCTTCATTTATTCATGATGACTGGCTTTTTACCATGTGTTCCGCTTTGCCTTATTCAAGGGTACATGACAAGAAATTCATGAGTACAGTGCATTCTACAATTATTTTGTTATGAGGATCCGTATACAAAGGAGGGCACACCCTGCACACCCACATTTTAATGAGGGTCCGACCATTGGCAAATTATCACTGAAATAAGAAAAGAGAGTTGCACACTCTCGTTTCTCCTTGCTGTGCTTTTTTATTATTATTATAGAATGACCTTCATAATAAATAAGCAGAGCAAGGAGAAACTACAATGTGTGACCCTCTCTTCTCATATATTTTGCATTAGGAGCCATATAATGGCATTATTTATGTAGTGTCAAGAAGCACTTAACCCTCTGTTGAATAAATGTGCGTGCATAATGTATAATGGATTTTGGGAAAAAAACATATATATATCATTATAAAATCAGTGTTGTTTAAAGTGGTCGAATGTGAAATATGGGTGTTCTCTATCACTATTTGTGTTTGATTCTGGGTTTGTGTGCTGTGGTATGATATTACTTAAGAAACTGATTTATATATCATCATAGATGGTCTCTTCATCCTTCTCAAATACATCTAGATGGCTCAGTGGGTGATTTATATTGAAATAGTATATGGAAAAGCACAACGAAATGCATTTGGCCAGCTGTGAGAGACACATGTGTGGTATGAAATGTGTGTGGTAGAAAGGTAATAAATGAAGGGTGTAAATGAGTATAGTTTGCAGAAAAACTAATTTTGTACTTTTTTAATGTTATACTTTTAGCAACTAGTTTGATACTTTGTGTGCTCAGCTCCTATCTCTCTCTATCCCTGCCACTCTCTTTCCCTCCCTCTCTCTCTGTCTCTTCCTGCCTCCCCCCCAGGACTCTTATGGTATGTTTGTGGAGATGGACAAGGTGGATGGGGAGATGGATGTCCAGATAAAGAAAAAAAAGAAGATGAAGAAAAAAGAGAGGATGGAGAACATGAAGCGGGAGATGGACATTGTGAGTTGGGAAAATAATTGGTATTTTAAATACCAACAGTAAATATATGGGGAGGGGAAGAGAAGGAAAACTTTTACACCGCAAAGTAATTATTCAATTGTTTGGCTGCCATGTTTTCCCTTGAAAACTTGCATCAATAGTAGCATACATGCCAACTATTAACAGCAATTACAGAATTTTATCAACCAAGTGAAGGGAAAATTCAAGGGCGTAACCACATATGAAATATTGTGAGAGAGGCATAATGAAAGGGAATGCTTTATATCTGCAAAAAAAATTTTTGGGGGCAGATATGAATGAATATATATATATATATATTGTGGTGTCCCCAGGGGTTGGGCGACACGCACGGACCTTGCAGAGGGCGTAGGCAAGTTAAAGAACCCAGAGGAGGCAGTAATATAAACAAAATGATAATTTATTAACTACTAATCTTGACAACACAAAACAAAGGGTGGGGTCTTCGGGAGAATACAAACACAAAGTCCACAATCCTTATCTCTTTGTCAATGTCCGTTCCAATCCAAAATCCGGGTCCAAGTCCACAATCCAGTCCGTAGTCGATATTCCAAAGCAATCCAATTTCAAACACACAAACACACCTTTTCAAATCCTGGCTGGTCAACGACTTCCACAGGTTTCTCTCTCTTCAAACACACAGCACTCCTTCCCAAACACGTTCCTACTCCTCTCCCAGTGTAGTGGGAATCAGCAGTTTAAATAGGCCTTGAAATGGCCTTCAGCTGATCGTTAGTCCCGTTACTTTCACTCGGCTCAGGTGTTACTGTGGTCTGCTGGGTAATGTAGTGTTTTGGGGCTGCCATGTGTTGTAGGCCAGGCAGCCATTTCCTAGTGCAGCCCATCAGGCTGCCACAATATATATATGAATATATATGATATGACATGCCCCCACTACCCTCCCGCACTCATTATGCCTATGGGAAAATGTATATTTAATCATCTCTGATCAAGCATACAAACTGTTCATCTGGCTGTCCTCACAGGACGACCATGAGATCACGATAGAAGAGCTGGAGTTGAAATACACCACCAGCATCACCAAGGTAATATGATTGCCACTTGTCTTTGTCTATCTGCATTTTTTTATTACATTTATTTAACAGTGACAGTGCACATTAATAAACATTACTGTAAATGTGCCAGATTTAGCCAAATGGCTCATTTTCATCACTGTGTTGTAAACCAACAATACAGTATGGCTTTTTTTGGTTCCCTCTCATTCTTTACATGCCTTTCTCAGTTTAATAATAATGCACTGCATTTATATAGCTCTTTTCCTGATACTCAAAGTGATTAACAGTGGGGGGAAATTCACCTCCAACCACCACCTGCGTGATGTACAGCAGCCATTTTCCATTCTTCTCATCCATTCATTTATTTAATTCACTCCAATGCCCCCCCCACCCCGCTGCAGGGCTTGACCAGCAGCATGGCCCTGCAGGTTCTGGAAAGGGAGGGCCCAAACGAACTCAAGCCCCCCAAGGGAACCCCAGAGTACGTCAAGTTCGCCCGGCAGCTGGCAGGGGGGCTGCAGTGCCTGATGTGGGTGGCCGCCGCCATCTGCTTCATCGCCTTCGGCATCGAGTTCGCGAAGGGAGACCTGGCCAGTGAAGACAATGTGAGGATGAGGAGAGGAGGGGGAGTGGTGGGGTGGTGACCAGATTTAGACAGTCCAAACGCAATACAAACAGGAGGAATTTGCGGGACATTGCAAGACGGGAAGGGATAATAAAAATAACATATCTGCATTTTACATTGGTAAAAGTTAGTATTTTCTTTAAAATGTGTGAATAATCGAAATAATGTTTGTTGGGGTGGGGGGCATAATTTAGCTTCTATTATATTGTTATTGTATTACAATGTGAGATGTTGGAGAATGAGACAAAATGCGGGACATCTGAGATCTGATTAATCTAGCGGGCGGGAGTGGGCAGAGGTGTAAAAAGGAGAAAGAGGAAAAAAAGAGGGGTAGATGGATTTAAGTCACAGGAGGGAGGGATAAGGAAACAGGCAGATGCTTGCATTTGCTCAGGGGGAAAAAGAAACTATGTCTAACGAACCTGTTGATATCTGTTGACAGAAATTCCATCGTCTGACACTAATGGCAACTCCTTCAAATCTTATTGAACTATGACATCCAAGGTGTTGCCCATATGACCATTTACCCCCTAACCTGTATCCTCTCTCTCTCTTTTCTCTCTCTCTCCTCCCTTCTTTCTCCAGCTGTACCTGGCTGTCACCCTGATTGCTGTGGTGGTGGTGACGGGTTGTTTTGGTTACTACCAGGAGTTTAAGAGCACCAACATCATCGCCAGCTTCAAAAATCTCGTACCACAGGTAAAGAAGTGGATAACGTGAAAACATATGAATCTGGTGACAGGGTTGCTGGGTGGCTCATCCTGTTAAGGCACTGCTCTAGTGTGTGGATGAGCCCCATGGTCTAGTATTAAATCAGGACCGTGCCAGTGCTGACTGTGGCCGGCAGCCCCATAAGCCTTACCATCACCCCGGGGAGGGAGGGATTTCAGTCAGCTGGGTTGTCCGTGTCTCATCAGCACCCCCTCTGGTCAATGAGGCACACACAGTCTGCCTGTATAAAGCTGCACATGAAGAGTCCTTCTCTGACTCAATGTCTGTGCAAGTTGAACTGCTGGACTGTGGAGTGAAAAGAAGCATCATGTGTTTCGGAGGTGAGCGCAAGAGCAGAGATGAGAGGCCCATCCCCAGCTCACACTGCAGTAACTACAACACCCCTCCCCCTCCCTTCCTCCCCCAGCAAGCCCTGGTGATCAGAGACGGGCAGAAGAATCAGATCAATGCTAACTTGCTTGTGGTCGGTGACCTGGTGGAAATCAAGGGTGGAGACCGAGTGCCGGCCGACATCCGTATCATCACTGCTCAGGGCTGCAAGGTTGGCGGCCAATCAGATAACAGAACGATCAAACAAAGCTGTTTACCTTACTGATGTACTGATGTGAGGGAGAGGGTGCCGTACTGTATCTTGAATGTAATTCTGCATTTCCTCAAGGCAGAGTGTCTTCCTTTAACTATCATTTTAGTGCTATAAATTCAGGGGGAGAATTCCCTCCTTCACTAACAGTGACTTAACACCCTCCTCAACTAGCAGTAGGGCACTTAACACCCTCCTCCACTAGCTGTAAGGCACTTAACACCCTCCAGCACTAGCTGTAGGATACGTAACACCCTCCTCAACTAGCAGTAGGGCACTTAACACCCTCCTCCACTAGCTGTAAGGCACTTAACACCCTCCAGCACTAGCTGTAGGATACGTAACACCCTCCTCAACTAGCAGTAGGGCACTTAACACCCTCCTCCACTAGCTGTAAGGCACTTAACACCCTCCAGCACTAGCTGTAGGATACGTAACACCCTCCTCAACTAGCAGTAGGGCACTTAACACCCTCCTCCACTAGCTGTAAGGCACTTAACACCCTCCAGCACTAGCTGTAGGATACGTAACACCCTCCTCAACTAGCAGTAGGGCACTTAACACCCTCCTCCACTAGCTGTAAGGCACTTAACACCCTCCAGCACTAGCTGTAGGATACGTAACACCCTCCTCAACTAGCAGTAGGGCACTTAACACCCTCCTCCACTAGCTGTAAGGCACTTAACACCCTCCAGCACTAGCTGTAGGATACGTAACACCCTCCTCAACTAGCAGTAGGGCACTTAACACCCTCCTCCACTAGCTGTAAGGCACTTAACACCCTCCAGCACTAGCTGTAGGATACGTAACACCCTCCTCAACTAGCAGTAGGGCACTTAACACCCTCCTCCACTAGCTGTAAGGCACTTAACACCCTCCAGCACTAGCTGTAGGATACGTAACACCCTCCTCAACTAGCAGTAGGGCACTTAACACCCTCCTCCACTAGCTGTAAGGCACTTAACACCCTCCAGCACTAGCTGTAGGGCACTTAACACCCTCCTCCACTAGCAGTAGGGCACTTAACACCCTCCTCAACTAGCAGTAGGGCACTTAACACCCTCCTCTGTGTCCTCAGGTGGATAACTCTTCCCTGACGGGGGAGTCTGAGCCTCAGAGCAAGACTCCAGAGTTCACTCATGAGAACCCCCTGGAGACCAGAAACATCGCCTTCTTCTCCACCACCTGCCTGGAGGGTCAGACACTTTTAGTGCTAGCCTACACATACACTCATGCACAAACTCATGCTCGCTTACAGAGAGAGAGTGAGAGAGAGAAAGAGAGAGAGAGGAAAGACTGACTATTTGTACCCAGTTTAAACAACATTAAAACATTGTGCTCTCTCTCTCTCTCTCTCTCTCGTCTTTGTAAAAAAGCATGAGCTTACATTTTATAATTATAATTTGTATCCTATTTTTCTCTCAATTTGGTAGCCAATTACACCCACTATTTTCAAGTCAATCCCCCCCCCTTGTAATGTGAGTTCACTGCTGTAGCCCTGTGACTGGTAGTAACGAGGCTGAATTATCGTCTCCTCCGAGACGGCACCCACCATGCTGTAGACCGCAACCCGGTACTACAGAACCACTCCTGTGCGAACGCCCTGTTGTTTTCCCTCCCCCCTCCCTGGGGCGTACAGCCAATTGCCGCCCCCAGTGGCACTCCCGGCCAGAGCCAACTCTGTAGCGGCCGGTGGGATCGAACCCCGGTCGCCGTGGCCAGCGTCGGACGTTGAAACCACTGGACCACGCGGGAGGCCCCCTACATTTTTACATTTTAAGCATTTAGCAGACGCTCTTATCCAGAGCGACTTATAGGATGTGCATTTATACATGACATGATCAATCATTGTTCGCACAAGAGATGAGTGCAGTAATACAGCAATAGACAGCTGTTCATTGTTGGCAGCTGCATACCATACCTGTACCACAGGGAAAGAAAAGGTTAGCAGATTTAAAATATTTTTTAAACATATACATATTATTTTTACTTGAAGCTCGTGTTCAAGTACGTGTATGTGTGTGTGTGTGTGTGTGTGTGTGTGCTGGGTGGGGTTGGGGGGTGTTTATAATGTTGTAGTCACATTACATTGTCACACATGACAAGGGGAAATGCCCAAGGTGGTCAGGTTCCTTCCGCCTTGACCAAACATTCCACTGTCAAGGGGCATTAGCACTCCATGACATGATGCTGCTCAATCAAGATGAGCACTGGTGTTCTCTGTGCCATTCCTGAAGTTACCCCCCCGCCTCCTCCCTCTCCCTTTCTCAGGAGTGGCCACAGGGATAGTCATCAACACAGGTGACCGCACCATCATCGGCCGCATTGCCACCCTGGCCTCCGGGGTGGGCAATGAGAAGACCCCCATCGCCATAGAGATCGAGCACTTTGTGGACATCATCGCCGGGCTGGCCATCTTCTTCGGCTTCACTTTCTTCGTGGTGGCCATGTTCATCGGATACGCCTTCCTGGAGGCCATGATCTTCTTCATGGCCATTGTGGTGGCCTACGTGCCTGAGGGGCTGTTGGCCACTGTCACCGTGAGTTTAAAAACAACTGCCTGTCCGTTTGGGCTCAACAGCAGACTTTGAGTTTGGCGTGTAGAATTTAGGCCGCGGTTTAGTAGCACAGACAAAGACAGCAGCATCACCTTCCAAAACCAAGTTCCTAAACTTCCTTTGCTCTACAAAGCAGGAGTGTCCAAATGGGAAGTATGTCAAAAAAATATTGTATTCATATTTTACAAACACATTTTTAGACGTACAGATCACATAACGCAGTAATATTGGGATCATTATAATTATTATTTATTAGTTACTATATTATTTATAATTATTTTAAAAGTATAGTTTCTTATAGTGCACTTTTGTCCACACCGTAAAGGGTTATGATCACAGCAGTAAAAATGGCAGACAGGATGCCGACTCTTTTAAAAACTCATTGTCTAGCTGGTTAGTTACTGATGCAAACTCATGTATCCATGCAAGATAACTTTGAACACTGGGAGCAGTGATAGCCCCCCATGTTCAAATAAAACCTATCATCCTATCCGTCCCAGGTGTGTCTGTCTCTGACCGCCAAGCGACTGGCCAGGAAGAACTGTGTGGTGAAGAATTTGGAGGCCGTGGAGACCCTGGGCTCCACCTCCATCATCTGCTCTGACAAGACCGGGACCCTGACCCAGAACCGCATGACCGTGGCCCACCTGTGGTTTGATAACCATATCCACGCAGCCGACACCACAGAGGACCAGTCTGGTGAGGGGACAGAGCTGTGTGATTCGCTAAGCTCTAACAAGGGCCCCATGGTAGCTCTGGAGGGCCAGAGTGTCTCAGCTCTATGTCCATGAACAGATGAAATAGATTAAATATTAAACTGGCTTTTACACAAAACAACTACAGATCCAGTCACGCATAGTGTTCAAGTCGGACTAGCACATGCTAACACATTGGTGACGTAATACATTTTACATTTGCATTTTAGGCATTTAGCAGACGCTCTTATCCAGGGGAACTTACAATAAGTACATTTAAAATGGCAAGAATAATCACAGCTAGAGCAAGAGATCAGCAACAATAGCAATAAAACACAGATGCCATCGTAGACAGATGCATACCACACCTATGAAATAGGGAAAGAAAAGTTAGTACATTAAATATATATATATATAGAGTGCCCCTTTCAGGTTGTAAGGCAACAAAAGGTGACATTTTTGAGACAGGGTGTAGACTTTAAAGGGGCACTATATATATTCAGTAGAAGCATAGTCTGAAGTGGTGAATATTCAGTCACTGGTGGTAATGCCCAACAGTTTGTTTGTCTGCATCCAGACTTTGTGCCTGGATTCGAAAAATGTTTGTCCTTAACTATGACTGGGAAATAAATGCAATTGTAACTTTGTTTTTTCTTCAGAAACAGTGTGGTTTGAATTAATTTTGGATATCAATGAACTCCACAAACATTTACATTGACATTTTAAGCATTTAGCAGACGCTCTTATCCAGAGCGACTTACAAGATGTGCATTAATACATGGTAGGAACAATCATAGTTAGCGTTCTTCAAACAGTCTATGAAGAACAAAAACGAACACTTGCATTTAATCATGAGTCAAAGTTAAAGACAAACAACAGTTGATTGAATCCAGACTTGGCGTATCCTTCCCAGTTACAGGTAACTGCCAAAATAAAGGAAACATGAGTAAATTAAGGGTTCTGGTGGCCCAATGCCCTATTAAGACACTTTATCTTGGTGTTTCCTTTATTTTGGCAGTTACCTGTATCTAGGAAGGCTACACCAAGTCTTCTGAATGCTAAAAATGTCATGGCTTTTAGTGTTTTCCCTGGTATGAATGCTACGGATGTTAATGGGTGCGTTCTCTCATCATCATGCAGGACAGAGTTTTGACCAGTCATCCGAGACGTGGCGAGCGCTAGGCAGAGTGGCGGGGTTGTGTAACAGAGCCGTCTTCAAACCGGGCCAGGAAACTGTGCCCATTCCCAGGGTAAGGGCAGCGTGACAAGGAACAGAATCTCGAGCGAACATCATACAACACCACACAGCTGTGGACTCTATCAACATCTGTCCACCTCTTTGACTCACAATTGAAAGCAAGCCAAACTTGTTTTTTATTCACAAACACAGTTTGGAAAGTTCATTTTGGTGAGCCATACAGATTGTGAAGAAATAAAAAAATCAGTGACTTTGAATTCTGACGAGGAACAGACACAGAACTGAAGACTAATACAATACAAGCATAACTTTATTTCTCCACAAATACAGTTTGGTAAGTTCATTTTGGTGAGCCAAACAGAAATTGCAAAGAAATTTAAGCTAAACTAACTCTTGCATTGAATTGTGAATCAAAGTTAAGGACAAATGTTGATTGAACAGTTACTTCCCTTCTTTTATCTGCTCTCTCTGCTCCACAGAGAATTGTGATGGGGGATGCTTCAGAGACAGCCCTGCTCAAATTCACAGAGCTGACTATCGGAAACATTGAGGACTATAGAAATCGGTTCAACAAGGTCTGCGAAATCCCCTTCAACTCCACCAACAAATTCCAGGTAAGGTACTCACTCCCTCCCCCTGGTCGAATATCACAGTACTGTCTGTCTTAACCTGAATCTATTTATTTATTTATTTTTATTTATTTATTTATGTATTTATACTGAACTTTTCATTACATTACATTCATTCAACCTTAAAATTAACAGCATATTCATTCATATTTTCCATTCAAAATACCTTCCAAAAATATTGTAACAGGAAGCGTAATATAGGCTACCGCAGTGCGTGTCTGCCAGAGAGAAGCGTAACATTAGGTAACTGTGCCTTTTCTCTACAAAGATTCACATTTTCTGTAGGGACATTGACATCTCTGAATGTCTTTTGTGTGTCTGTGTGTGTTTTTCTGTTTACGCTTCCTGTTCTGATGGTTGTTTGCTGCTGACTCACTCTCTCCACCTGGTGGCGGGCAGCTGTCAGTGCATGAGCTGGAGGACCCACTGGATCTGCGCTACCTGCTGGTGATGAAGGGGGCACCAGAAAAGATCCTGGAGCGGTGCTCCACCATTCTGATCAAGGGCCAGGAGCTGCCCCTGGACGAGCAGTGGAAGGAAGCCTTCCAGACAGCTTACATGGACCTGGGGAGCCTGGGGGAGAGAGTGCTGGGTAAGGGGGCACAAAGCAGGAGGGAGGTTGGGGGACTGGATGCACAGGGGCATGGAGAGGAAGACTGGCCCCAGTCTGGGGTGCATAGTACAGGGGAAAGAGACAAGGCTGGTGTCAGGATAGAGGAAAAGGGAGGAGGGGATGGTGTCATTGAAGCCTGACCTGAGAGTGGATATAATTTGGATATAGAGACACAGAGAGGAGAATTGATATAGGTGTAGAGGGACAAGAATTTTGAGGGTGCACCATGGACAAAGGAAAAAATCTATGAGTTTCCCCCCCTCCCCCCAAATTAGGTTTCTGCCATATCTACCTGAATGAGAAGGAGTTCCCACGGGGGTACCGTTTTGATGGGGATGAGATGAACTTCACCACGTCGAGCCTGTGCTTCGCTGGACTCATCTCCATGATCGACCCGCCCCGCGCCACCGTGCCCGATGCCGTCATGAAGTGCCGCACGGCTGGAATCAGGGTACAAGGGGGGGAGAGACGGTTTAATAGGGGGAGGGTTTTGTTTCTCATAAATGCTAAGAATTTGTTAAAAATGAAACTCTTAAAATGTAGGGGATTGTAAGACGGGAAGAAAGGTTGTCAGTCCCGTTAAGCCGCTAATTGATTGCATTACTGCTGAATTAGTGGCTTAGGGAAGCAAACCCTATTTTCTTACTCCCTCTAAAATATATGATCCTCAGGAAATGCTTCCTCAAAACTATGTCTTACATCTTTCAACTATAGTCAATGTTTCCTTATTCTCCTTCTGAACTCCAACATCAGCTACATCTGGCAGAATTACTCACAACTCATACAAACTTAGACCAATCAATGGAAAAACTGAGCACAACAAATCATCAAAAATGCTCAGTATGAACTTTTGATCCACTGTATATGCTTGTATTGCTGTTTGAATATGTCAATCATCAAATATTGCCATTTTCATGTCAGTTTGTTTCATTCTCTGTTTAGCGTTTTTAACTGTAATCATCACATGATTCAGAGAGACCCCCAGCTGTGTGTATGAAATAAAAACTTGAACTTGAAATTGAAATCTCCGTAAACCTCTTAGGTTGTCATGGTAACAGGCGACCATCCAATCACAGCAAAGGCCATTGCTATGAACGTGGGCATCATCTCGGAGGGAAGTGAGACGGTGGAGGACATTGCCAACAGACTGCGCATCCCAGTGGAACAGGTCAACAAGAGGTGGGCTTTCACAAAACAAGCAGCACTAGCAGCGGTAGTACAAGTACTACTGGGAGTTGTTGCATTGCACTCGTCCCCAGCCTGGTCAGGAAAGTAGCGGTAGTTGGAGTTGGAACGGTTACATTAGAGCATGATGTAACAGAAGACAGACTGAATTGTATTTTGGGAAAAAAACGTTCGCCATTTCCTTTCCCATTCTTTTTATACCTTAAACCAGGGGTTGGCAATTCCATTCCTAGGGGGGCAGTTTGTATGCAAGTTGTTTTTTTCCAACAATTACCCTGGCTCAATTAGCTAATTAGCTGTACACACCAATGCCTGGTTCGCTTCAGATTATGTCAATATTGAGCTGATCACATAATTAATAGCAGAAGATGGCATGAAGTCCAGAAACAGATATGACCCCCTTTGCCCACCCCTGCATTAGACAAATGTGTCCGGAATTCAAATGCAAGACATCATAAAGACAGACGGTGGCATGTATTCCTTCAGGGATGCGCGAGCCTGTGTGATCAATGGTGGGCAGCTGAAGGAAATGAGTAGCGAAGAGCTGGACGAAAACCTGAAGAATCACCCGGAGATGGTGTTCGCCCGAACCTCGCCCCAACAGAAGCTTATTATTGTGGAGAGCTGCCAGCGCCTGGTGAGCCAACAGTGTTCACGCATACGAGCAACACTGTTACACTGTCAGCATTCACTCACATCTGCAACACTGTTACACTGTCAGCATTCACTCACATCTGTAACACTGTTACACTGTCAGCATTCACTCACATCTGTAACAGTTACACTGTCAGCATTCACTCACATCTGCAACATTTACTGTTACACTGTCAGCATTCACTCACATCTGCAACACTGTTACACTGTCAGCATTCACTCACATCTGCAACAGTTACACTGTCAGCATTCACTCACATCTGTAACCCTGTTACACTGTCAGCATTCACTCACATCTGTAACCCTGTTCCTTATCAGTACTTGTGTCCAAAACACTGTCTTATTATCAACACCCATGCACATCCATTCATTAACATTCATAACACCATTATTAGTACACATTCAAATCCATAACACACTCTCATTATACTGTCACATTGTCAGTGTTCAGGTCCATAACACTGCTCCGTAACACTATCCCAACATAAGTACTCACTCATATCCATAACACTGTCCCACAATACTATTGTTCCATAATCAGTACTGGCATACAGGTAACTACCCAAATAAAGGAAACACCAACATGGACTGTCTTAATAGGGCATCTGGCTACCACGAGCTGCCAGAACAGCCTCATTGCACCGTGGCATATATTCTACAAGTGTCTGGAACTCTATAGGAGGGATGCAACACTATTTCTATTAGAAATTACATCATTAGGTGTTTTGTTGATGGTGGTGGAAAACACTGTCTCAGGCGGCACTCAAGAATCTGCCATAAGTTTTCAATTTGGTTGAGATCTGGTGACTGAAAAATGCTTCACCATAGGATTAAGGTGATCACTCATGGCTTTGTATTTATTGTGATTTACCTTGTCCTCTAAGGAGTTGAATAGACCTAAACCATACCAGGAAAATGCACTCCACAGCATAACAGAGTCACCAGAACCCTTCATTTACTCAAGCGTTTCCTTTTTTTTCCAGTTACAAATTTCGCTGCAATACTGTTCTGTCATTTACATGTTCCATAAGAGGAATACTGCCCTCTTCCTGCAGGCCTTAATGATCACACATACACTATATGGCCAAAAGTCAGTGGACACCCTACTAATTATTGAGTTCAGGTGTTTCAGCCACACCCATTACCAACAGGTGCATAAAATCCAGTACATAGCCACAGACAAACATTTAGAATTCAGATGGTTCGTAAAGAGCTCAGTGACTTTAAACGTGACACTGTCATAGGATGCCACCTTTGCCACAAGTCAGTTTGTGAAATTTCTGCCCTACTAGATGTGCCCCTGCACAGCGCCCTGACCTCAACCCCATTGAACACCTCTTTTGGCTGAATGGGCACAAATTCCCACAGACACACTCCAAAATCTTGTGGAAAGCCTTCCCAGAAGAGTGGCAGCTGTCATAGCCGCAAAGGGGGATCCAACTCCATATTAATGCCCATGGTTTTAGAATGGGATGCCCAACAAGCTTATATAGGTGTGATGGTCAGGTGTCCACTGACTTTTGGCCATATAGTGTACCTCAGTCAAGTAAATGGCATCACATTCATATATCAACCATGTGTGTTTGGTATGTTAAGTACAAAAGTATGACTTGTAGGAATGTGATTGTACAGCACTTTAAATAGAGTTCATTTCAAATACCATAACCTTAACGTAACCTTAACAAGGAGTGTTAAAATGAATAAGCCTGTCAAGTTGGAACTTAACATTAAATTATCATATTTACCGACTGATACATTTCCAGAGAATAGCCCCTGCGACCTTGAGGTAAAAGTTTTTAAAAAAGTTACAAAAATGGACATTTGATATTTAGTTAGTAGATGTCCTTATTCAAGGCAACTTGGGTAGCACACAGATTGTGGTTCTCCAGGGCCTCTTTTGGAAACCCCTGGTTTATTTTGTTTAGTTGATAGCCTAGCACAGCTGTATCAGAGCATTAAGGACACAAAAGTCTTGGCCTTGTAAGGTCCACAGATAGAATTCCCAGGAGAGGGACACTATGCTGAACTTAGTGCATAACTCAAATTCCTCTGACTGTAGATAGGCAACAGGAAATGTATAACAAATTTGAACTTAACTTCTTAAATTGTAAAAAAAAACATGGTTTATATTTCCAAACATGTATTAAACCTTAAGTTTTGTCAGGTAGTTGTTTTAAACATTTTAAACAATGTTGTTTATCTTACAGTTGATGGATGTTGAGAAAGGCCAGGGATGTGTGTGAACTTGAACTCCTCCCAAATAATTGGTCTTGTTCTCATCCATCTCTCTCTGCCCCCTCCCTCCCTCTTCCCCATCTTCTCTCTCTCTCTCGCTTTCTACCATCCCTCTCTCTTCCTCACCCCCATCTTCTCTCTCTCTGCCCCATCCCTCCGTCCCTCTCCCCTATCTTATTTCTTTCTGTCTCTCGCTCTCTGCCGCCTTCCTCTCCCTCTCCCCATTTTCTCTCTCTCTGCTTCCTCCCCCTCTCTCTCTCTCTCTATCTCTCTCTACCCCACCCCCACCCCCCTCCCTCCCTCTCTCTCTCAGGGATCCATTGTGGCAGTGACAGGTGATGGGGTGAACGACTCGCCCGCTCTGAAAAAAGCTGACATTGGCATCGCCATGGGCATCTCCGGCTCAGATGCTGCCAAGAACGCAGCAGACATGATCCTGCTGGATGACAACTTCGCCTCCATCGTGACTGGTGTGGAGCAGGGTGAGAACGGGGAAGAACTTCCTCACAAACATACACCATGTCCAGGGGTTCTTTCAGGGCTAGTCCTATTCTCAGGGGGCAATCCCTTGGCTGACGATCTGATTACGTTAGTGATAGCTTTCGATTTCTGCTTCAGGATTACTGAAGTCCTTTAGAGCACCCAGTAAGCAATCACCCCCACCCCGCGGATTTATCATGTATCAACAGATTACTTCCCTGCAATATGAGCGGGCTGATCACCAAACACAGTGTCTATCTGCCAGTAAGTCTGGCTCGCAAGGCTAGTTCATGGCAAGAAAATGGGGGAGAGATTCAAATAAGTGTCAATCATCAGTAATCATGCACAAATAATGGGAGGGTGTTAGGAATGATACAAATGATTGCCTAGATTATACATATATATGTATATATTATATATCTATATACGTGTATATATATATACATATACATACATCACACACGTACTGTATACACACACATATAGAAATATCTCCCCTGTTCTCTCCCAGGCCGTTTGATCTTTGATAACCTGAAGAAGTCCATTGCGTACACCCTGACCAAGAACATCCCAGAGCTCACCCCCTACCTCATCTACATCACTGTCAGCGTGCCTCTTCCTCTGGGCTGCATCACCATCCTCTTCATCGAACTGGCCACCGACATTGTGAGTCAGTCTTGACTGCCTACCCAAACTCTCTCTGTGAGGTCACTCTGGTCTGTGCCCCTGGGCCTGTGCCTCTTGGAGATAGCAGCAGTGCAGTTGTTAAGACACTGAGCCTGTAACTCAGCGGCTGCAGGTTCAAATCCCCAGGTGAGGCACTGATGTTGTACCCATGAGCAATGTACTTAACCTGAATTGTATCAGTAAAATATCCATGGATAGCATGTAAAAAAGGTAAGCTGATTGGTAAAGGCACTTGTTCATGTGCAGGTTGACCACTGTAGCCTGGGTTTGATCCCTGGCTGTGCTTTGACTTCTTGTCTCTCTCACTATCCCACAGTTCCCCTCTGTGTCTCTAGCCTATGAGAAGGCTGAGAGTGACATCATGCACATGAAGCCCAGGAACCCACGCAGGGACAGGCTGGTGAACGAGGCCCTGGCAGTCTACTCCTACTTCCAGATCGGTGAGTCCGGCAGAGGACAGTGCTTGTAAAAATGTAGACATGTCCGTTAACCCAACTAATTTTGAGGCGACATTCGTTCATGAGTGGCATTGCAACCTCCAGCACATATGCACTCTAACTCTGTTAAGTTTTGAACCTAATTGTAAATAGTGCTTTGTGACAATTCCATTATGTAAACAATAGAAAAGTGCTATCACAAATAAAATTTGACTGAATTTATATTAGTTTGAATGAATAACATTAGGCTTATTTTATTATCTTTCCGCCTCTACAAGATATGTGTTCATAAGGGGGTCTCGGATAGCATAGCAGTCTAACGCACTCACATTGACTGGTGCTTTGCAAGTGTGAGCTGCCTATTGCGGTCGCGGTTCAAAACCCAACTGTGCCAGACCGGCCCTGGCCGGGAGCCTCAATCGGGGGCATTTGGCTGTCTGCCCCAGGGGAGGGGGTAGGGTGAGCTGGCATGAACTCGCCGAGAACGGCAAAGGGTGTCTCCAGAAGTAGGTGGGTGAGTTCCGTCTCAGAGGAGGCGGATCATTGCTGGCCTCAAGGAAGTGGCTTGACCCGGAGGATGGGTGGTGAGTTCATGGGGGAGAGCGAATAGAAATAAATAGAGGATATAATTGGCTACTAAAATGGGAGAAAAACAGGAAAAAATCTGAAACAAATTTAAAAAAGGGTTCATATTATCATACATTTATGTACGGCTCTTTGTGATCTGTAGCCACCGTAGACATTTAGCAGCTTTCTACATTCTTTCCTTCCTTGCTTACACTTATGCACCCACTTTTCCATCATCTTAAGGAAGGAATGATGCAATTTTTACATATATCTGTGCGCCATTCATGTTGGTGTGTTTGAGGGGAATGTATGTATGGTCTGACGGTGCTGCTGTTTGGACGGCCCACTCCAGGTGCAATCCAGTCCTTTGCGGGCTTCACAGACTACTTAACAGCCATGGCCCAGGAGGGCTGGTTCCCCTTAATATGTGTGGGCCTCAGGTCCCAGTGGGAGGACACTCACCTCCAGGACCTGCAGGACAGTTATGGGCAGGAGTGGGTGAGTATACATTTTACATTTTAAGCATTTAGCAGACGCTCTTATCCAGAGCGGCTTACAAGATGTGCATAAATACATGGTAGGAACAATCATAGTTAGCGCAAGAGATCAGTGCAGTAATACAGCGATAGACATTATTGCAGGCTGTAACCTGTAACTGGGAAGGAAAAGGTTAGTATTTTTTTTTTTTTATTAAATGGAGAAAGCAAGGGTATATAGTGTTGAACAAGTAGCCAGTGGTGATGACAATTAGCTAGATGTACAGAATTCAGTGGTAGTGGAGTCTGAAAAGGTGGGTTTTGAGTCTCTTGTGGAAGACTGCAAGTGATTCCACGGTCCTGACCGATTGTGGAAGGTCGTTCCACCAGCGAGAGAGAGGACAGAGAAGAGACGAGACCACGAGGAGCGGCTGCCAGGCACCTGGAGGGATGGGGCAGTCAGTTTGGAGGCGGAGCGGAGGGGTCTGGCTGGGGTGTAGGGAGTGACGAGTGACTGGAGGTATGATTGAGCAGTACCTCTAGCCGCTTGAAAAGCAAGCACCAGTGATTTGAATCTGATGCGTGCTGTGATGGGGAGCCAGTGCAGAGAGGAGAGTAGGGGGGTGACGTGGGTGAACTTCGGCTTTGAACACCAGGCGAGCGGCAGCGTTCTGGACTAGTTGCAGTGGCTTGATGGCACAGGCCGGAAGGCCTGCCAGCAAGGAATTGCAGTAGTCCAGACGTGAGATCACCAGGGCCTGGACCAGGAGTTGAGTGGCCTCTTGGGTGAGGAACGGTCAGATCCTCCGGATGTTGTGGAGGGAGAAAGGGCAGGTCCGAGTGACCGCTGCATTATTATTTCCCACGTGCATAACTTTACATTCAGGTTGTGGTGATGATCTGTGGAATACTATAATGCCCTCCTCCAACCTGTGGCCTGCACCCTGAGGCTATGGGACTGGGAACATAGTGGAGACAGCAGGAGCAGAATATCCTATGACAGGCTATTTAATGTGAACTACAATACCCATTATGCACTGAATGCCTGTGCTCTGAGAATAATATGATATAATATATGCCATTTAGCAGATGTTTTTTTCCAAAACGACTTACAGTACTGAATGCATACATTTTTCCAGTATATGTGGTCCCAATGGTAACTGGTAGGGGTGGAATAAATGCTCCATTCCAAGTGCACCCTGGTGTCTGCCTATGTCTAATCACAGCACAGAGCCCCCTGAATTATTTTCTCTTATTCCTCCCAGACCTACAGCCAGCGCCTGTACCAGGAGTACACCTGCTACACCGTCTTCTTCGTCAGTATCGAGATCTGCCAGATCTCCGACGTCCTGATCCGGAAAACTCGGCGTCTCTCCGTGTTCCAACAGGGCTTGTTGAGGTCAGGGGAGAGCCCCCTATGTCTCTGTGTGTCCCTGTACTTAGTCAATCCCCAATGAGATTCACATACATTCACATTTAGCAGGTGCTCTTATAAAATAGAAGAATAGAATATTTTTATTATAGAATATTTGCCATGTTACACAAGGTAATTGGAATTTGTTTCTTCGTATATCTCTCCTAAAAGAGGTCAGAGCCATAGTACAGCTCCCCTGGAGCAGTTAGAGGTTCAGTGCCTTGCTCAAGGGCACTTCGGCAGTGCCCCAGGAAGTGAACTAGCATCCCTCCAGTTTCCAGTTAATTGTTTTTTTGTTTAGCCTTTCTGGGATTCGAACAAGCAACACTTGCTTGCCAGCCCGTGTCACTAACCACTGAGCCACTGCCGCCCCCAGAGCAACTTAGCTACCACACAGTGCATACAAAGGCTAGATTAGCACCAGCACAGACAGATCAAATAAATGGACTATAACACAATTGAAACAATGCATAGTTTTAAAAAACAACAACACTGTCATGAACATATTGTCATGTATAACTGCCATCCTGAAGGGGAAATATTAATACAATGTCTAAGACAAGAGCGATAACAATATTTATATTATTTATCATAAAAAAGCTACATGTGGGGATAATGACTGTTTACAGAAGTTTTGCGATAGGGTGGGATTAGTGATAATGTGTTGGGGCTCTGTGTGAGTTTGTGAACCCCTTTCCGCAGAAACAAGGTGTTGGTGTCAGCCATTGTCTTCCAGCTGTTACTAGGTAACCTGCTATGCTACTGCCCAGGCATGCCCAACATCTTCAACTTCATGCCTATTCGGTAAATTCCCTGTGTTCTAGTCCAGTTCCATGCTTGCTTCTTAACTGTGCTACAAAACCCTTATAGTCTACGTAAAGAATAACAATTTTCACGCCTGGAGTCGGACCAAAAGACACCAACTGACTTTTTTCTACCAAGAGCTTTCAAGCATTTGTATTAGTAAATAACAAAGTAAAGTAGAGAGCATAGATGCACTCCTAGACAATGTTTTTTATCTTTACTTTCTACTTTACTTTACTTTCTTTACTTTCTTCGAATTTTCTTAATTAAATTCTGACAGAGCTAGTACAAAGAAGGCCAAGGCCTTTGTCAAGAGTGAATAACATGCAGAATGTCACCTGGTATATCATACATTTTAATTGTGTTTTTAATTATGTAGGTGTTCTTCTCTGTGTAAAAACTGTTATACAATGAGGGTTTTTTATTTTTTTATTTTTCGATTTAAGTTTAGAAGGTAAAAGTTGGTAAAAAACATAGGGTTTTAGGGACTAGCAAGCTAAAGATATAAACCAAATCCCCCTGTGCCCTCTCTAATGTTGATTTGTCCCTGTTCCCCTCACAGAGTGCAATGGTGGTTTGTTCCAGTACCTTATGGAATTCTAATCTTCGTCTATGATGAGATCAGGAAGTTGGGAGTGAGAAGATACCCTGGGAGTGAGTATATTTGCGCTCGGTCTCTCATCCCTTATTTTTGCAGTCATTAAGTTCAAATACTAAGAATAATTTCCATTCTTCTCTACCAGGCTGGTGGGACAAGGAGTTGTATTATTGAAAGAAGAGGACGGCTCAAACACAAATAAGAAAGATAACCATATATTCCCAGGAATTCAGAAGTTAATCACAGTCATGTCTCTATTATTATTATAATTGCTCTGACTATTCTAATGGAGCCTCCTAACTCCAACCCAACACCTACCAGTCATCTTGTTACACAGAGAAGACCCTAACAACAGTTCTAATTTCCTTCACTAAAACTTGAAGCCATTCAAAATTAAGAATCAGAAGTACAATTGGGAAACTATCTACATCATCAGGGGTTACACTGAAAAATAATGAAAACAAAAAAAAGCTTATATAGCAATATATTTTTTCATCCATATCCATGGGGAAGACAGAATTTGTATTGGGGAGACAGAATTTCTGATGGCAGGTTATATCCACATGGTTATCCTGTTTCAATTTGACTGTATTTCCCCAACTAACGACAAAAAATGGGCTAACAAAAATGAAAAAGGCAAATCCTCTTCATTGTTGTGTGTTCTATGATGTGCACCTGGATGTATTGCCCTTTAAAGGAAATTAAATACACACATATCCAGGTAAGGACTGGTTTGATTTTTAATTAATATCACAGCAGGATTAGTTATGATTCCTAAGAATTGTTCTGTAAAACTGAATACATTTAATATAGCCTTTGTGCTATTTTACTGTGCCTGATAAATCATCTATATTTTGCCCTTTGGCTATGTTTAACCTCTTTTAGCTGATTTGTGGGTGTGTGTACATGAGGATTGCTTTCTGTTCCAAGTTGTATCCTGTATTTATGTTAAACTGACTGCAAAATATGTTTGAACTTGTAACAATGTCAGAAACTATCAAACATTCTAGACCAAAGCTTCATTTCTGTGCCCTGTATTTTTACAAATAAAGCGTGTTTAAACAATGAATTCAGTATTTTGCCATTGCTTATGGGGATTTACTTTATCTAGAAAGGGTTCCATATTTTTTATTTGGCCAGATAAAATAAGATAAAACAATCATTTGAGTACTATTATTCACTGAGTGTGGAATGACTCATAATTCAACCCAGGGTAACTCAAGTAATCAATCACATTTTACACCAAACATTTCCTTTTTCACTTTCCGTTTATATAATTTTAGATTAGTTAAACCCCATTTAGTTATCAAAAGTATGCTTAATATATGCCATTTAGCATTTACCATTTTGCTTACTATACAATATGCTGAAATGTAAACTTGCTTCTCTTTTCATCCACCTCAGTCAGCACTTCTGGGCAGCAAAATTTTGATGATGGTCCTTCCATCCTGTTTTCTAGATCACCTTTCCTGAGCCTCACACTGTTCTTTTGTCAGCATGGCTTTGACTGTCATTGGATGGTTAGAAAACATGATGGTTTGTTCCTATTGGACAAGAGATCAAACTGGAGGTGAGCCCCAGCTGCTATTGGTTAGCTTGGACACTCCCCCTAGCTGAATGACTTGGCAGAATGAAAGGCTGCAGACATGAAATGGCACTTGATTGAGAGTAAGATAATTCAATCAAAATGTTAATTTTACTGACGGTTGCTGGTGCTTTTGCATTCATCTGCTCAACCATCTTGGTTGTTATCGGCTCTGGCCCTAGAAAATTGTGTGCCCATGTTGACTTAAATCTCTTGGCAAAAACAAACAGTGGAAAGTACCTGCATTCCTCATGTTCAGTGAAAGGGCTTTTGAATAGGTTTTTTCTGCAGGGGATAACTCCAACGTGCCATGATATAAATTTGAGATGTTGGAAGGTCTATGTTAACACACCTTTTTTGCCACTTGTTAACTGGTCTAGACATACATGTGGTACATGCCCACTTACTATAATAATAGTAATAATAATAATAATAATAATAATATGGAATAAATTGAACTTTACATGCTGTTCTTACAGTATATAACAAACAATAGATGATGTGTGAGCATAACATGACAAAAAAATATAATCATCCTGTCTGAAAGGCTGTTTTGACTTACTCAGGACAGACAAGACAATGACAGCATAAAAGAAGAGCTGACTGGACACATGTCACAGGATCTGAGAGTTAGATGGAGAGACAGAACAGCAGAGGTTGAGCAGTTTGTTCCATTGGCTGGAGTTAAAAGGAGGTGTGGATGAAGACAGGCAGACAGAAATAAAATGATTTTCAGTTTGGAAAGCTAGACTGGGATGGGTGAATACGAACCACCTAAATTGATGGTGTGTATATATACAAATGTAGGCCTGGATTGCTTTACTCTGTGGAACAAGACCTGTGTCCTGTCAGATTGGAACTTATTGTCTCCGGCAGAGGGAGCTAGCATCAAATGCAGCCAGAAACAGTCAAGGACATGTGACCGTGAAGATAAATGGGGAAACCGAGGCAGGCCTCCCGGCTGGTCATTGTATGAATGTGAGAACATTGTTGGACTGCGTCACTTCAACTAATGTACCGTCGCAATTGCTTCCTAATAAATATCAATAAATATGAGTTTATCGCTAAACTCAATTCCTGCTTTCCAGACTAATACATATTTCCTGCTCTCCACTACGAATCATTTTTCAGGCCAACACCCAACATAGGCCACAAAAGACCATGTTAAATCTGCCAGCACATCACAGATGTGTTTCAATAACTTTTTTTATTGTGCAGTGCCCATTCAAAATGGATGCCCTTAAAACAGATAGTTTCTAACATTAAGCAACATAAGGCTTGCTGCAAACATATAAGGTAGTAAATGTAGCCAACCCTAGCTAGATTGCTAGTTAGTGTGTCATGTTACAGCTTAATGTTCCAAAGTAAATTAACAAACTAATTTATCCTGTTGCCAGATAGCCGTACCCATAAACAAGCCACAACTAGGACAGGAACAAAGTTGTTTGAATTAGAATGGCCTTTTAATAGAGGGATTATTTTTACAATACGTCTCAACACAATTTATTAAATCAAACAAAAAGCTGGCAGGGCAGAGGGGAGATGTACAAGAGGGGAACAAATCAAGTAGGTATTTGGAGTTGACAAAAGAATCAGGGAGAAACAAAACAAACTCACCACCCTGCCAGGAAAACCAAAATAAACTTCAGAAGCATAATGACCTGTTTAACTCAAATATCTTAATTCCAAACAAAATAAAAATAAAATGGTAAATAAATATCAAAACTACATGTTACAGCAAAGCATAGTGTTTAGGCAGTGTCGAGAGGGCATTCCTCCTGCCCAAAGTCTTGAGCCTCTTAAAACTTGAGCAGCAGGTGCAACACGTCTCCAATCAGCAGGTGGAAGCAGCACATCCCATGGCTCTGCCTCTTTTGGTACACCACCTCATTGAAGCAAAAATGGGCAGGAGCATAACAGTCATGCCATTTTCTAATCATCTGTTGGGAATCATTTGTGCCCTTACTTGGAACAGTGAGCTGAGATGCATCTTGATAGATTGGAAAAATCATAACACTTCCCCCTAGAGTGTTACATGTGTTGGTGAATTTTGTCCTAGTGGTGTGCAGATTCAAAAAGGTGTAAAGTGTGTTGACAGGTGGCTCACAGAGAAAACACTGGGTTTGGTGTGTGATGTGCACCATGGTCTGGTGTTGTATCCTAACTGTGCCAGTGCTGACTGTGGCCACTTGAGCTACTTTATGAATCACACATTAGTTGTCCGGCTTAGTGTAACTACAATGGGTTACATTACTCGTTTTTTAAAATAAAAAGCTAAGTAGTAGCCCTTTTCCACCACAGTACCATACCGTACTGTACTGGAATCTGGAACCAAGATTTTGCATTCCCATTGCCAGCAGAAGCGTTCCTGTAGTTCCTGAACCATAGTTTCTGAACCTGTTTTTGGTCCCTGCTCATGAGGTGGTACCAACCACCAAGAACCAGAAGCAGAAGATGGGTGCAGCTAGCAATACTGTACACTATTTTATTGGTCAAATGTAGTCCTCACAGAATTGTCATACACCAAGCTCAGACGAACCGCCATTTTTAAATAATTGGAATGTTGTACCGAGACAAACTTTTCTCTGTATTGTGTCATTTATGTGACACGTTCAAAATTACACTGAGGTAAAACAGTTGTGTTTCTTTCGTCACTTCTGACAGTAACTGTCAGTCAGAATGAACACAGAATGGCATTTTGCTGGACAGATGAATCCAAAATAAAGGACCAACCTCTGCCAATGAGAAATTGTGTTGAAATGAGTTATGAAAGATCTAGATGGTAGCTCCGCCCTTTGACAAGTTATGGGTTGGTTGGGCATGTCTATATAACACTGAGATATTGCCACTTTTCATGGCTTTTCCTACAGAAATGATTACAATGACCAGACTTTCAGGCTATACAAACAACTACAAAACCATCTGCTCTGAACTCAAAATTCTGAACTTTAATACTCTACACAATACACAATACGGCTACACAATACAGCCCCAAATTTGTGTTATTTTGCGCTTCTTAATTATTTTCTGCTTCTTTAACTTCTTCTGCTGCTTCTTCTTCTACTTTTTAATTGTACATCTGATTACATCATCACAAATCCTCTGGTACCCCAAATGATTCATTATTCCCATTGACCTTTCCTGCCTAATTGACATAAAATGTATGTACTTCAACCTCTAACAACAAGTTTATAGTAACCAATTGCAGGACACAAAAACGGTGGATTTATTCTTACACCATTTACAGCAGAGATTTTGAGATTAGGATCTGACTTTTTCCACTCTCAAAACCAAACGTTACACTTTTGTGCAATGTTTCATGGCAGGGTTATTCAATTCCAGGCATTGAGGGCTGCAGTGTCTGTAGGTATTTGCTCCAAACACACAATATGCCACTTGATTTTACTTATAAGCTCACCTACTGGACCAAGGAGGTAAACTAATTATTGAAATCAGGTGGCGTGTTTGAAACAAATGTCTGCAGACACTGAGGCCCTCTATGGCCTAGAATTCAATAACCCTAGTTTATGGTATACTGGAAGAGATTGGTTGGTGGACTTGGAGCATAAATTGCTTGGAGTTAATGAGGGAAGTTCAGAGGTAGTCAGTTCCATTGGCATACAGTGAGCCCACATTAGTATTACATTACCAGATCCACATTTTCTACACATTTGTGAATCTCATGTCCATGGACTCATTCTACCCAAGTCTTGTATATTGCCATCATAACCTGCTGTCAAATCATTGCGTCAACTTGGGTGAAACTGTGGACAATACACAAAAGACCGCTGTTGACAAATCCGTGGTTGCTGACAGGCTATTTATGAAGTCACGAATTCTTAACCATGTGTAATTGCAAATAAAGGTGTAACCTACTTCTTTAACCAGATATCTGCTCACTTTCCATTATTCTGCTCATACCCAAATCCTCAAGTACACAACACTGCTTATCTCTGGAACTCACATTTGCTAACAGTGATCAAATCAGTAACTGGTTCAAGACGCCGTAGCTTTAAAACGAAGCACTTTGAGCATTGCCATTGAACTTAACTCGAAAGTGCTGGCTTGAAACCCCATGCTAGTTTTTTGAATGACGCTGAAAGACCAAGTAAAAACGGAGATATTATCATTTTAATTTGATATAAAAATTATATTTACGCGTGCGTAAAAGCGCATACAGTATGTGAGGCAGGCGTCGCATTTGTTTGAATATCTTCGGCGTTTTTTGTCATATTATGAAACGGAAGTTGGAGTTGGGAGTTTTTGTGAAGGAGAAATGAGGCGAGTTGAGCCTCGTGTGAGACGAATGCTAAATGTACCACAAACCTTGCTTTTGTACGTCAAGAATGACGAACTTGAAGAAATTATTGGTAAGGAGTCTGACATCGAGAGTGATGCTGACGACGAAATTGCTGACTCTTTTGTCCTCGACAACGAGACAAAATAGCCCAAGACCTCTAAGGGCTACATTACTTGTTTTATTCAATAGAAGCAATACCTCAGTGTAATACCTCCGTTTCTCCGCAAGCACAGATACAAGTCAAGAGCATTCTGTACAGGTTACGCTCATATATTAATTTAGCTGTTTTCGCCACTCTACAAACTTAAATTACACACAAAACAAATCCAATATGTACGGTAGGCCTACATGTTTCAATGAGGAAACACTGCATTCCTGTTCTGACCATTGAATTTACAATTTAAATATACTATGAAGACTAATAACTTAATAACTACAAATAAAGGCATGGCACCATAGGCTTTCAAACAGTCATGTAAATGATGTTGTATACTTTGAGAGATATGTTGAGAGATGTTACGACAGTATGAATCGGAGACTGAGTTGTTATGGTTACGTTCCGTACATTTCAGGCTTGCTAACGCTCAAACGGACACGCCCCCGTAACTACTGCATGATATTGTACGTGAAAAACACGCTGTGTTAATGGCCGCCAAGTACAAGCGCAACATATACTCGAATGTACAGTTTACTGGCATCCTGTTTGATTGACTTACATCCTATGTGCTAATATGCGAAGCAAGCCACCTCTGTCTGCTTGAGAGAAATAAACTCGCGCACCTCCAGGAAGTTGGATGCGGCGAAAAAGATACACAAAGCATCTGGCCTAACGAATGGGGAGGACGGGGGGTCATGTCTCCCCAATATTCACCCTCCTCCCCCAATAATTTGTAGTTATAAAATATTCCCTTTCACTATGTCCCTCCCAATATTTAATATGTGGTTACGTGCTTGCCCAAAACCCACAAACGTTATTTGTCCGTGGTAAACATGGGAAACACATTTTAAGTATAGTGGCTATATTGTTTTCTGCCCCATTTAAGTTAAAGTATTAAGTATTGTTCTACTGTACATTATATAAACCCCGGTGCGTCCCACAGTAATGCACCAGTACATCACAGTTTATATTACCCTATACAATATCATATGTGGTATTTATGTTACAGGAATGAATATGGGAATTAAGTGTCCATGCAAGTGAAATTATAAGGCATCGATGTTCACAATTCAAATTCAAAAGTAAACTATTGACTTAAATGCGTATCACCCTGAGGAAATATTCCTATGTTGCATGACTGCATCAAACGTGCCATTCCTTCCGTGGCGCAACTTGCGTATCCCCCAAGACCAATCGCCCTTGTCTCTCTCTCTCTCTCTCTCTCTCTCTCTCGGCTAAGGTTTCCATAGCAGTCGTGACCGTTCTCTCGTTTCTCAGTTGCCGCTTGAAATGGCTCCCAGATGAAGACGTGTGACGTCACGTTTCCAGGACGACGAGAGGCGCACGTGTCTGGTATAAATCCGGGAGGCAAGAGGCGGAACCTGTACAGGCACTGCAGCATCTCTCGAGAAGGTAAGGGCAAATGCTAGACGAAGAGAAGGCATAGACACATTAATACCGAATTTGTTAGATGGTGTCAGTTAAAAAAAAGGTCGTGCAGTTTTCAGTAGGTAGAATCTAGGTAATTTTACTAGGATTGTAGAGCAATCGGAGGGAAGTGGCTTGAGTCAGTGAAATGGAGGGCGGAAAACAGTACTAGCTAGCTACTGAAAGGGTATGTGCCCTTACAATATAGTGATTGTATAATATTTTTCTGTCGACCTGCCACATTTTTTAAATTCTGAAACACAACATGAATGATATCTATAACATAAGCAACGTGGCCCTGTATATACCTATTATTAATTCAGAGTGGTGGTTTGTCTAGCCGTTGAGTAGCTAGCTTGCTAGCAATTTTTGCGGAAGGACTCGGGTTACAAATGTAAAATATTCCTCACCATCCAACCGGGTCTAGTCGTTCTGCAGTGCATTCAGGTGTTTGTGTCACAACACAAATACGTGTACCGGACAACAGGCTAAACCTTAACACCACGCAATCAGCGAGCAAGCTTTATATCTTGCGAGCTATCATCATATGAGAGCCGAAGAAAAATAATGACAGCACAGGAAATCCCGTAAATGTAGGTGCCTAGCGCGCGGGCTCTTCGCGACGAGCTCGTGTTGCGTCACATTCTAGAATGTACCTTGCGCATGCAAGAATTAAATCAAACCTCTTTAAAATTAAATCAGTTTAGTAAACTAACACCAATGGATCTATCCGCAATACTAACTGACATATAACTAGCTAGCTATTTAAAAAAGGGCTTTATCATATTTATGGAAAAAAGTAAATGTAGGGAAATGGCTATATAAGTGATAGCCAAGCTAGCCTTTTCCATGTAAATGGTTAAACTGCATTGCAGACTATGTATTAGTGGGGTGTGTGACGTAACATTATTTTGTACTACTGTTGCAGTATTGTTGCAATGTTATTGATGGACCTCCTAATATTCCTGAAATGAGGGATTGGATACGCAGTCAACATCTTTCAGAGACGAGACAACAACAAGTTAATGTAGCTATTGTGTCATATCACGCAGCCGATTGTGGCGTATAATTATATGGTTTCCCTCTTATCATTGATGAAGGTCGTATCAAACGCGAAGGTCAAGTGTGATGCCGTGGGGCTATTTAGAAAGTGCGTTGCAGTAGCAAGCAGCCTACAGTGGAACTCTTGCGTTGCCGTAAGCTAAAGTCAGCGTGACATCCAAATAGCTGATCTGCGCATTATACCGCTAATTAGGGGATGCTCGATTCTGTTTGCAATTTAAACCCCTCTACAGATGATTGCTGTATTGAACACTTGTTTTCCATTCATGTTATTAGCTTGTTGTTAAATCAGAGTAAGACAAAAAATGATTTAGCTAGCTGGCTAGTTCATTCTATTGCAGTCAGTCGCCTTTGCCTACGTGCGGAAAGACTCGTAAAATGTCCGGTTGATTAAGTTGTGTGGTGTAGGTGTTTCAGTACTGGGCTTGGTTCGGAATGTATGCATTTCCTTTTTGCGTGGGTTGGTAGTGTGGAGAACATTACGGCTTGTTGATTCATCCTCTTTCTGTCGTGATGACAAATCCATAATCTTGTTCTGTGTCACTATATCCGTCCAGCTCACGGTTTCTATTGCTAGCCGCTTGCCATCTTTGTATGCACGACTACACATTTACTCTTGCGGGTCTGCCCCAGTACAGGAGGAAACTTACACAATGAGTCATTTCGATCCACATTAACCTACCATACGCAAATTATATATAGGCTATCTAATTTAAAAATTACAATTTTTAAAAACAACCGTTTATTCATTAAAACAAATCGATCGATCAATAAGTAGCAATATATATATATATATCTGTCTACAAATTAATTGATCGATCATTTTGTTTGAATTAATAAACGGTTGTTTTTAAAACTGGTAATTTTTTTGAAAGAGTTGATCGTCATCCTTGGGGTGGGGAGGGAGGGGGGATTATCCGTTTCGGGTGTTATGTAGTGAGTAGTTGAGTCATGCGATGAGGAATGATGCAGGACGGCCTGCAACTACTGTAATAATTTAACGGCACTAGTGTGACGGGTGCGTGAGGGTTGGACCCGGAATGCACGACTCAGAGACAATGACGTAAAATAAAGACCCGCAAGGGCTTTATTCGAGGAATGTTCAGGAGACGTAGTCAAAACAAAAGCAAAGTCCGATAACCAAAAATCAAGCCAATAATCAAAGTACAGTACCGAGGGAGAAGGCAGTCTCGAACTCGGTAAACCATGCAAAGAATCAAAATAAACCAGAGTAGCTGTCAGCGGGGCAGAGGTACAGGAGGACGGTAGGCAGGCTCGTAGTCAGGGACGGTGCAAGAGTCAAGACCGAAGTCTGCTCCGCGGGGCAAAGGCACAAAAGACAGCAGGCAAAAACTTGTGGTCTAAACAGGCAGTGGTAACAAAACGGCAGGCAGTAACAATGGTCAGAAAACAGGCTTGGATCGTAACAAGAAATCAGACTTGGGAAATGCTCAAAGGTGCTATATAAATATAGGCAACAATTTTGCAAGGACGTGACAAAAACACTGAGCTTATATGGAGGTGTAGACAGGTGCAGACACTTAGCTTGAGAACAGAGCGAAACAGAAAACAGCTGAGGAGAGCATGACAAGGTAACAAGATAATTAGTCGTAGTTAGTAATTATCCTATCCTGACCTAGCGTTAGTAGATTAGTAAATTGACATGAACACACATGGTTAGTGAGTTAGTAAATCTCAGCACATTGGCAATTAGAGTTACCAAATTGCCAATCATGCTAGCAGAAACAATAAACCTATCTAATCGTTAGTAAATTAGTAATCAGACAAGGAGGGGAAACAATAAGGAAACGTGAGCGACAGCGAGAGAGAGAGAGAAAGCATGAACGCAAGATCTGCAGAAAGAACATGGAAAAGTGTATGACTAAACTATGAACAGAAACGTAACATGAAAACAGAATCAAGACATGACATGAAATTAAACGTGACATGAATGAAACATAAAACATGGCATGAATACGTGAAATCGTGACAAGTAGTCGCTAAACAGTAGTGATGTGGCCTTTTCAATTAACGTCCTAACGCACTTTTTATTATTTTCCTGTTTGTTTGTTTGTTTGTTTATTTATTTATTTTTAAACACAAAACGCATCCTCCGGTTTGTCCAGCAAGCATGTGCGTTGCGGGTAGCTGTAGCTGACGTGCATATCGCTCCTCCGTCATCGATTCGCTGCAGTTGGATTATTTATGAATTATTTATTCATGGCGAGAGCAAGATAACGGAGCCGCAGTGGCTGCGTACAGGCTATCTGTCAGTTACGGCACAGTCATCGGACCCTCTCAGTCTGAACCCTGTCCGAATCAAGACGCCTGGCTCAGGCCATCACAAGGTGTTCAAAAAATGATCTCTTGTACAAAAGTAAAATGTACTTTATTCCTTTACATTTCAAACTTGCTGTTTAGAACAGCTGAGTACAAATGTTTTGAGAACTGTAATATAGCTAAATCTTGGGTTTCTTAATGTCTTGGGTGTGAGTAGAGGCGCCTCTTTCTGTTGAATTGAATAACACTTTCATCTTACCTGCGTCTCCAGAATAACAATCTCACCTGCATCTCCTGTGATTGGTTTATTGTTACTTTCATAAAAAAGTATATTTTTTTGTGTTCATGCTCCTACAGCAAGGTCACATTTGGCCTTGCTTTCTTTCTGTCTTCAATTGTATGTGCACCAAACGGAAGGGGCACATTTCACTGCAACTGCACTGATTTCAAAATAATAAGTCAAACTGTCTCGCTGCACAATGAATCTCCATGTGCTCTAGTCTCTCTGAGTACTTGTTCAAGCTGAGAGGCTGGGGCACCAGACACACTTCATCGAACATCTGGGAAGCACTGTAGTCCCCTGGTTTTCAGGCCCTATCAGTGGAAAAGTACTGAGTCTGAGTGAGAGAGGGTTGAGAATTTAGGAAGTTGATTACACAAGGTGTGGGTGTGTCAGCCTGCATATTTGTTTCTCTCTCTCCCTCTCTCTCCTTCCTCCTTTTATTCCCTCCCCTTTTCTACTGTATTTCTTAAATTAGATGCAATTAAAAAATGTTTAAAAATCTAGAAAGAAAGAATGTCTAGGCACCTGCTCATTTTGTGTGTTGGGAGTTTTTTATTTATTTAAAAATATAAAAATAAAAAAGTGTTTCCTTCTTTTTATAAACAACTTATAGTATTTTTTGTCTGTCTGGTCTCACCTCTGCTTGCTTAAATGGCAGCAGGATGACACAGCAAGACCTCCAACAAAGTAGCCACCCATGGGGCCTTGGATAGCGTAGCAGTGTAACGCACTCGCATTGGCTAGTGCTTTTTCGAGTTTGAACTGCCTATTGTGGTCGCGATTCGGAACCCGACTGCCAGACCAGCCCTGATCGGGGGTGGCATTTGGCTGTCCGCCCCAGGGGGAGGGTGAGCCGGCACAAACTCGCTGGGAAGCGTGAAAGGGTGTCTCCAGAAAAGGAGAGCGAGTTCCATCTCGGAGGAGGGGGATCATCGCTGGCCTTGGGGAATTAGCTTGACCCGGAGGATGGACGGCGTGTTCATGGGGAGGGCGAATCTAAATAAATAGAGGGTATATTTGGCCAATAAATTGGGAGAAAAACGGGAATAAATCAGAAACGAAAATGGCCATCCGTGTCTCACTTGCCAGTTATAATATCCTTCAGGCTCTTCAAACAGCCACACTCTGTGCAGCTGAACATCAGCTATGGCGTTGTATGTGTGTGCCTGATTGCTGTATAATGTGCCTCACAGCTCTTCTCAGGCACTCCTTCTGTGTCCTTGATTTTAGGACAATGGGCTACGAACAATTTTCTATTGGCCATTCAATTCTTGAATAGAAAATTCAATAAATGCGTCTAAAAAAGAGGCTTCTGTACTTCATACATGCTATTTTTGTTCCATTGTTATTGAAGTTTTCCGCATCGGTGGGTGTCTATGTGCCCCAAGGGGAACTGGCCTAGTTATTGTAAGCACCGTTTTTGAACCAAATCGTTTTTCAGAGGGAGAAAATGGTGACTAAATAGGTCACCACTGCTGTGGGTTGGTGTCTGTCTGAACGTACAGAGTAGGAGCAACCTTTTCCTATGAAGAGAGGCAGCCCTACAGTGTAGGGAATGACTAATTGGATACAGTCTGTCAGAATATGGTTTGTAAGAATGATTTAAATAAAATTACATGCATTCGAATGTAGTTCAAATATGGTACTTGGTGTAGTGCATACAGTATTGCGTTTTGTGTGAGAAAATTAAGCATTAGACACTGCTTGTAAAAAAAAGAACGAAAGCATTCACTATCAGTTTCTTGAGAAAGGACCCCTCTTTGTTAATGTAATCAATAACCATGCATGTTGTAATCAATAAAGGGAATGTGCAACCATGTAACATCCTGTTTAGCTAACTGCTCAGTCTGACACAATGGTAGGACGTTTTTCCGGATGCGGGCCCAGTACACAGTGGACTTTTGTTGCTCAACCTAACATGAGTCACGGTCGCACACCAGCGGTCCGTGACTGTGGGGCAACTCCATGGTCTGGCTCGTGGGTTCATTGTGGAGAGATTCCAGGCTTCTAGGTTGGCAGCCAGAAAACAAGACAAGTATTGATGGAACACTAAACAAAGCATTCCACTGCTCCGCCTCAGCCCCCTGTGCACGTGCACGCACGCACACACTCATGCACACACACACGCACACGCACGCACACGCATGCAGACACACGCACGCACACACTCGCATGCACACACACACGCACTCACATACACACACGCACGCACACACTCGCATGCACACACACGCACGCACACACTCGCATGCACACACACACGCATGCACGCACACACTCGCATGCACACACACGCACGCACCCGCATACACACACGCACGCACACACTTGCATGCACACGCACGCACTCACATACACGCACGCACACACTCGCATGCACACACACGCAGACACACGCACGCACACACTCGCATGCACACGCACGCACACACTCGCATGCACACGCACGCACACACTCGCATGCACACACACACGCACGCACACTTGCATACGCACACGCACGCACACACTCGCATGCACACACACGCACACACCCGCATACACAGACACACACACACATACAAGTAGACATACACACACACATGCATACGTACATACACACATAGAGTGTGTGTGTGTGTTGATAAAATGTCACACACTGTGCATACAAGGGAAGGGAGTGCAGAGAGGTCAATGTTTTGAGGTCAGAGCCTGATGGAGCTGCAGGTTTGGGGCAGACGGCTCTACAGACGCTTTGTTTTGCCATCAATAAGAGAAACTGAGAGCAGGAGAGGGAAGGGGATGGGGCCCACATATGATCTGTACTGGACAGCGGTGGAAATCACGTGGAATGAGGGTAGGGGTGTCACAAGGTGAGAAACATGACCTATCCACAGGGATAAACCGAGCAATGGAGGCAAAGGAGAAATGTGAAAACAACATGCATGGCATGGAACGGGCTGATATTGTGGAGAAGTAACCCAGCTGTCAGGTTCACCTTGCAAGTTCAGTTTATGCTGCCGGGGTAGTTGAATCGCTGGGGACCTGATTTATATTGCTGTACCTCGAATGGCAGAGTCATTGGGACGTTCTTTGCTTTAACCCTTTGGGGAGTGAGTTTTTTTAGTGTTTTAGTTCTAATTCACAATGTTCTATTCTGGAATTTTACAATTCTTTGTGAATTCCATTAGCAACCCTTTATGATGTCATAAATTAAAATAGACTACAATGTTACGGCATGTTCTAGAATAAACATCACACTGTGGCTGTGATCGAAACCGCTCCCTATTCCCGATATAGTGCACTATATAGTGTGTACGCCATTTTGTAGTGTTGTTCGAATTCTAAACTATTAATTTTGTTTGCTATATAGTGAACGAAAAAATACCCACAATTCACAGCGATTTGTAGTGAACAGCGTATGTACCCTCCAATTTATCCCGTGTACCACAATGCAATGCGGTCGTGTCATACCGTCATACATACACCTCCGTTTATGCCTCAAGAACAAAAGCTGAGCCAACAGCAGTAAAACAGAAACAGGAATCATGGTGGTAACGTTAGCTAACTGCTTTAGCCACCGATAGCTACCGTTATTATCGCTATGGGAGTTGGTGCTAGTTGTGAGCTCGTGAGTTATCCTAACGTTAGCACACGACTTCCATAACGGTAGCTATTGGTGGCTAAAGAAGTGGCTAGCAGACAGCACCACAGTTGACAAAACCACACTTGCACATCATTAGAATTTCAACAATTTATTTGGGATTTAACATTCAAAACTGAACATGCAAACCCGATACTACCTCAGTACATTTCAACCTGCTGTCATGAGTGCTCGGTTTGTTTACGTGATACTGGGCGCATCCGCTTGCGTCACCTGAATATCCGGCACTTTTTTTTTTACGCAATTGACATTCAGTTGTAGTATCCGAAAACAGTTTAATCGTTCACTACATAGAAACACTATATAGTGAACACTATATAGGGAATAGGGAACGAGTGAACGGTTTCGAACACAGCCTGTGACAGTACTCCTCAAAGGGTTAATGGTTAAAGGGTTAAAGGGTTAATGGCCGGCTTTACTGAATGCGTTTAAGAATTTTAATTTTATTTGATTGGTCACAACCTTCTATTTACCTCTCCTTTTACACAGGCCAGTGTTACTGTGCATGCCTTTGACTTGCGTGCCTGTGTTCCTAAAACACAGTCACAATGTGCAGTTTTACATTTACATTTACATTTTAAGCATTTAGCTCTTATCCAGAGCGACTTACAAGATGTGCATTAATACATGGTAAGAACAATCGCAGTTTTGAGGCAGGTAGTAGGAATCCCTAGGCCAGTAGTCATCGGCGCCTTAATCCGGTTAACCGTGATCAGTAAGAGTCTTGACACCACGATAGACCTCTGTCCTCCAGTGAGGTTGAGTCCCTGGGCCTGCAGCTTTGCATTCTGGGAGCGCATTTAAAGAGCCCACAGCAAGATTGAGATTATAGTAATCCAGAGGGGTTATATACAGTTATATACTGGAGAGAGCTCACACACACACACACGCACACACAGATTAGGAGATTATCAGGTTGTCTGCTCTATTCTGCTCAGCCAGATGCAAGGACAATCCTATGAGTCCTCACAAAGACTGGGCTTTTGCTCTTATGTACATGTCCTTTGTACGCACTCCCTGCAGATAGGCGGCGGAGGACAGTGATCCTTTGCCCATTCGATAGCATGTACATTTGCATGTAGCTATTTCGCAGATGCTCTTATCCAGACCGACTTACAAAAGTGCATACGGTAGCTAACGTACCTTTCCTAAATCTGAAACATATCTGAAATATATTCAATGTCAGACAGGACCACGCTGAAGAAAGACTGTGTTTTGAAATATACCCACTATTGTCAGTCAGATATCGAGAACACTATCGAGAAAGGGGTAGTGTTCTCGATTATATTCGCAATTGGCCAGGACGACAAGTGAGCTTATCAGTTTACATATTTTGAGTCGATCGTCCTTCACTGTTGCACATCAGCTTGCTTGGCCCCATCGAGCGCTGTGCCCCTGCTCAGGGCTAACACTACCCTTGGTGAAACCCAAACAGTTCTAACAGATGGCCAAAGTCAGGCCATACTGAGGAGCTATATATGTCCATCCGGGTTTGATTGGTCTTTTGTCAAGGGGCATTTGTCCCTGATGTATAGGTCAGTTAGTTGAGTCATTTCAGAGCACTGTGAGTGAACCCACAAATTGGCAAATGGAAGATGCGGATGACTTGCATTTTTAATGCATGCATTGCATTGTCTCTATAAATAAAGGCCTGTAGACCAAGTCTATAAAAGTCAGCCTGTGTGTGTGGGTAATATATATATATCAACCTCTACAAGCACTCTATTTTCAAGGTTTTTAAAGATATTTGTATTTGTCGCTTGTTGTGTTTTTAAATGGGCATGAAAGCCTAATCACTGAAATGCTGGTTATCTCAAAGCAGTTTTGTGTCTGGTTGAATTTTGATGTTGAGGGGATTTGTCCTTGCCTTCATTTAAACTTATTATGGGCCTGGTACCACCCCGTACTCATTTCCCAAATTGTTATCGACGGCCTTTGTGGCAAAACAAGACCATTCGTCCTAGGCTCTTGCCACTTATTTTTCCCGGTTCACAGAGTTTCCTCTTTCTGCTTTTTATTCTTTCACTGAAAATAAATGTTGACTTGACATGGTGACATTTATAGCTTGTACTATGAAATGTACCCAACTCCCCAACTCTCACCCGCCCCCCCACTCCTTAAAAGTTACTTTGCAGGTTGTTTCAGTAGCATGTTACAAAAAGATTGTTGATGTTACAAAAAGATTGTTCATTTCGGACCTGTCCTGGAATGACTTTCTGTTACAATGTTGCACTGCTACATGAGAATTACATGAAATCCGGCATTTATTGCATCGCTTCAAAAGTTGGCTAAGAGCTGCAGCAGTTGAAGCAAATTCATAGATAAGTTTGTCCGGCCTAAATCGAGTGCCTATTGGTAAAACCTTTGAAAGACATCCTGACTCTGACACATTTCATAAGCATATGTTGACATTGTAAATTTAAGGAAATGAAATGTCATCGGTGAAATGCCAGCATTTCTTTCAGTGCCCTTGTAATTCTTATTTTTTAAGAAATGTATGTTTCACTCACTTTATTAGATTTATGGACAAAATAAGTTTCTCTGATCTTGACACAAGCCCCTGATATGAGTACAAAAGGTGTAGCCTATTTGATAGCTAACACAGCTAGTACGAACTGCCTTTCATTCAATATTTCTTGAACCCATAGTACCCTTGTGGAACCCATAGTACCCCATAGAGTGCAGGAAGTCTGCTATCTCTTTCACACAGCCGTGTGCACACTGTTTTAAAACTTCCTGCGTTCTGCTTAGACCTCTCCCTTCCCTTGTGACCCCAGACTTCCACAGTCCTAATAAGGCCTTATAAGGCTCAATTTAGCAGGCCGACATTTCCGTTCTTTTTTTTTTTCATTTTAATGTACGTAAGCACGCTGTTCAATTCCTCTGATGTCTTTGAGTTTTTTTGTACTCCTCCGGACATGCTGCTACTGATCGCTGAATTCTTTTCAGCAATGTATTTCACACATGCACTGGCCTGCTGAGAAATGTGCCTGGTCATACTGTATATGCACTTTTATACTGTACCGTGTGTTCAGCCAAACTTTCACACACGCTGTGGATACTGCACTGGTTTTCGCAATCTCATTTGGAGCACTGATTGTCTTTCATTTGAAGGCTTTTTTTATATTTACCTAGCTGTTCAAAGCAAAGTGATACAGTAGTGGAAGTGCTCTGAGCGTATTCAATTGTACGGCCTCTGTTCTTTTGTATAATTGTGGCTCTATAAAAATGAAGAGAGGAACTTAGGCAAAATTTGTATACTGTACTACGTAGGAATGAGGTGAGATTTGCGTTTTGCAAGTTCAGGCAGGACTTGGGGTGGGTAGTCTTTGTTCAGTGTTCTGCTCCTTGGAAAGGAGTAGGCACCTCACCAAGCGAATGAATGATCTTCAGTGTTGCCAGGTTTTGGGATAACCCCACGATTTGTGGGGAGTAAATTGAGTATGAAGGAAAACAATATCATGAGGGTAATTCTTGACCCTCATATTTTCTGGTGTGCATGTTTCATAGTTTGCTTGTGTTTTTATTTTAACTAAATCATCTGTGTACACTACAGAGATCTGGTCAGTGAGCCTGGATCAGTGGGATCAGATGGGATCAATGATGGGTAGTCAGTGGTTATTACATGCGTTAAAATAATGAAAACCAAACCACTTTCATCTTCTGTCTGTTACAAATTCATCAGTCATCGATTCTGGAGCAGTGTACTGAACGAATTTGAATATTGGTGACTTGCCATACGTTCTTCATATATCATTGCCAGGCTTAAAAAAGGCTTTGGATCACTGCCAAAATAAAACCATCTCTTTATTAATGGAATAACAAGCTATCATAGGATTCTTGTGCGAAGAGTGAAAGCAAAATAAAATTTCATGTATATGTATTTTTTTGTATTGCCGGAGAAGAATTATGAAGCAATTTTAAGATGCGAATACTTAGGGACACTTCTTTCTTAATTCTTCACCGAAGATGTCAAAATAGAAAGCAGAGGGATAAGATTTTAAAACATGACCCCAAAATGAAGATTTAAATGAGTTTTATTGCAAGTGCAAATAAAGTATATTTAACCATCCCTGTCCTGTGATTGCATCATCAATTCAGCCTCTTGTATGACATTCAAGCTCAACCTCGTCACAATTTTTTTTTTACTTCATTAAATGGGGATTATTTATATTATGTCTGGCAACCCTGAATTTAAAGTTGGCAGTGTTTGTAACCGCACGTACAGAATGTTAAACAGGGTTGAACACAATGAGACCCTTCCGGAGCCCTGCTATTCGAGTTATGCACCTTCTAGGACAAGGCAACCTCGGGACTGTGTATGCCAGTGTAGCTAGAAAATGCTACTAATTCAAGTCTCTTTAGTTTTTGAAGGATTGTGGCATAATGTGTGCCATCACACTGTTGTTGACCGATCTGTGTTATCAGGTTGGCTGCAGTGGTGGAATTAAGACTCATTGAATTGCAGTTTGGTCCAGCTCTAGGTTTCAAGTTGCTACTTTAACAAATGTGTCATAAGAGCCAGGCCTTAGTTCTGGTGGCTGAAATACACCATTTTAGAATGGTGCGTGGTATGTTGGCATCTGGACAATTGCAGTAGAGACACATAGGTGACTGAAATACTATTTTAGAATGGTGTAGGCAGTGTTTGGTTCTGGAGGTCAGCAGAGTCTGAATTTAAATGCCAGAGAAAATGAGCTCTTCAAAAATGGGCAGCCTCTCACATGTCTGTCTCTTCTTCCCTAGGTTACATTACCACACCTCACTCAATTGCAACTATGTCAGACCTCTGTGTTGGAATCAACGGGTGAGTACTCCTCAGCTTCCATGGAAACAACACCTCCCATGTGGTGCAGGGGTTAGAGCAGTGAACCTAAAATTGTGACATCACTTCCTGGTGAGACTTTGCTGTCTTGCCCTTGATCGAGGCACTTTCCCTCAACTGCCCCTGTAAATCCTGGGCCAGGTCGTTGGTGTAAAAGAGAATATTACAGGATTATTATTATTATTATTATTAATAATAATAATAATAATAATAATTACTAATAATAAATATCCAGCTGCTTAGAAGGGCTTCAGCATGTGGGTCTGGTGTCATTTGTCAGTAAGTCCTCCTGAATGCATGTGTTAAGTAATTTTTTTGTGCAGTGCAATGTAATGAGACTTACTTTGAGTACTTAAAGCGATATGCCCCACAAAAAATACGAAAAAAATTCTAGAAACGTTTTCTTTCCAATATATTGGAGAGATTTGTTGTTTTTTGGGCAACCTGCACTCCGGGCAAGTGCCTTTATCTGTTGTGCCACTCGGGGGCCTAAACATAGGGGTTAATTCAGCCATCAGCTGCCCAGGCTGGAGTTCATGGAACCCTGCAGTCAATATCAGATAGGGCTGATATTGTGATGGGGGCTGTGGGTAATTATTTTGGACCAGGAGGATTACCCCAGAGTGGGATGAGCTGTTGTAAGCCCCTGGGGAGGTCGGGGGGGGCGGGGCTCTGACACACGTATGATCTCCACTGCAGCTCAACTCCTCTCAGTGTTGACAGACAGCAGATGAGATCAGACTGGCAGTCTGAGAAGTTACTTAACCGTGCGCTCCCTTCTCCTTTGAGAATGCAGGGGTGTCAAACTCATTCCAACCAGGCTTCTCGGCACTACACGTGATTTCCTGCTTCCTTTGGCTGCAGTCAGGGGCTCCTGTTCCCTCCCACAGCCTGAGGAGTTGTAGAGGGCCTTCGACAGCAGCAGCCTCACTTACAGGCAGGCTCACCTGAGGCTGATCAGCAATCATTCAGCTCAGGTGTTGACCATTGCCTTCGTTAGACCTTCATGGAAGCACAGCCTGCCATGCCTGGGGAGAGTCTTGGAGACATGGAGAAAATGGTTCTGTCTTTTTGCTCTCACCCTCCATTCCAGTATTAGGTTCACTTTCTTTTTCTGAAATTGTATTGGTCTTGACTGTCCCCGGAAAGGGAAAATAAAAAGGCCTGTTGGTCCGCCATAACCTTTTTTCTTTGCGTTTTTGTCCTCCCGCTCACCACCCGGCAAGGTGGCCACGCCTGCCATCTTGCTACACTTACACTAAGCTCTCTTTATTGTCTACATTGGTTGGTCCGTTTTGTGTAATGCCCCCCTCCCCTCTCCCATGTCCAGATTTGGCCGTATTGGCCGCCTGGTCCTGAGGGCCTGCCTGGAGAAGGGAATCAAAGTAACGGCCATCAACGACCCCTTCATCGACCTGCAGTACATGGTGAGAGTCCTGGCCATGTCCACTACAGCTTTAGCCTGAGTAGCACTAAGCTGAGCGTTTTGCAGTATGCAATTGATTGCAATATTATTGAAATATATACTGTGTGTGTGTGTAACACACACCTATATATATTGTGGTGTCCCTTGCGGTTAGGTGGCACTCACAGACCTTTGCAGAGGGCTTAGGCAGTTAAATAACCCAGAGGAGGCAGTAATATAAACTAAATGATCATTTATTAAACCAATCTTGACAAACACAACTCCTCAATCAGTTCAAAATACACAAGTGGGGTCCTCAAAACAATCCAATTCCAAAACCACCAACCTACTCCCTTCACAGTGTGACACACAAGAGTCCTTTAAATAGGCCTCGAAATGGCCTTCAGCTGTCTGTAGTCCCAATTGCTTGACTTTGTTCAGGTGCGGGACTGCGGGCTGGTGGGAACCGTAGTTCTTCCGGCTCCAGTGGCTCCAATGTGTTAAATGGCCAGGCAGCCATTTCCTTGGGCAGCCCCTTGGGCTGCCACAATATGTATAGACAGTATACATATGTATATATACAGGTAACTGCCAAAATAAAGGCGACTTGAATAAATGAGGGATCCATTAAACTGGTGCATGCAAGTGTCCGTCAAGGCCATTCCCTTTCCAATGACCCCCCCACCCCACACACACAGACTTCTTCAGTGTGCAGGAAGCACAGGCCTATGTTTTTGTAGCATGCGACTGATGTTGGTTTGAAATTGAATGTGTATTAAAAAAAATCAGAAATGGAAAATTTTGTTTTGGTAGCACGTCATACTCTTTATTTGTCAGTTAACAATTTATTAACATTTGTCTCTTAAGTATTATGTTAAGTGTCGTTTGCTCTCTCTTTCTTCTCTCCCAGGTTTACATGTTCAAGTATGACTCCACACATGGGCGTTACCACGGCGACGTCCGTGCCGAGGATGGAAAGCTGATTGTCGACGACAATGTGATCTCCGTCTTCCAGTGGTGAGTTTACACTGGCTGTACCCCCCACAGAGCTGCCACACACCCACCCTGCATTTTGAGGTCAAAGTACATGGGTATCCCTCTAAACTACTTCAGTTAAAACGTAGTTACAAGACAGAAGTTGTTGTATTTGGACCAGAGCCAATCAAAGTTTGCTCGAGGGAATAAGTGCGTCTTACGCATTTCTCATCTCTCTCGCTCTCCCTCTCTCCCTAATTTCTCTCCCTCATCTTTCTCTTCCCTCTCCCACTCTCTCCCTCCCTCTCTATCCCCTCTCTCTCCCTCTTTCCTCCCTCTCCCTCAGTATGAAGCCTGCAGAGATCCCCTGGGGAGATGCTGGCGCTCTGTATGTGGTCGAGTCCACTGGAGTGTTCCTCACCAAGGAGAAAGCCTCTGTGAGTGTGCAGTCTTCAGTCTGTGTTCCTGTAGTGCTTACACTGACTCAATCAATCAATCAGATTTTTGTATAGCGCCATTGTCATAGACACATTGTCACACAGCGCCTCACAATGGACATTTTCCAGAGGGAATTTTTAAAAATCCCCAGTTTCCCTCAATTTGGAGGGGAAATCTGTTCAGATCTGATCACACACACAATGAATCCACCATTTTGTGCCAGGGTAAGGGCAGAGCGAGGGCACGTTTCAGAGCTGAAGTGACAGCGGGTCTGCGGGACACAAAGCCTCCAGGCTAACCATCCGCTTCCTGTTCCTTTTCCAGTCCCACATCCAGGGCGGGGCCAAGCGTGTGGTGGTGTCCGCCCCCTCCCCTGACGCCCCCATGTTTGTCATGGGCGTCAACGAGGACAAGTATGACCCTTCCAGCATGACCATCGTCAGGTGAGGCCAGCTCTGTGCTTCTTTTGTCATCTCTAATGTCACTCTCTCTTATTGCCATCTCTCCATAGCTCACAGAGAACAATGATTTTGAGTCACAATTGCCTTTCATTGTTGACATGCCGCTTTTAGGGTTGATTGGATGTGATCTAATGCTCCAGTGAAGGGTGAACTGAAAGCCTGGTATGCAATGTGCCTGAGATCTGTTGGGAGGTTTTTAATATGGCGATGCACGTTTGTGTTGCGCTCACATCCACAGCAATGCATCCTGTACCACTAACTGCCTGGCTCCCCTGGCAAAGGTCATCCATGACAACTTCGGCATCGAGGAGGCACTCATGGTGAGTGTTGTGGCTCCCTGACCAACTGTAGCTACCTGTCCCTTGATCCTTGTGGGAGTAATAACTCTCCCTCTCCCCCTCTCTCTCAGACCACCGTCCATGCCTACACAGCCACCCAGAAGACAGTGGACGGACCCTCCGCCAAGGCGTGGCGCGACGGGCGCGGTGCTCACCAGAACATCATCCCCGCGTCCACCGGAGCCGCCAAGGCCGTGGGCAAGGTCATCCCTGAGCTCAACGGGTCAGTGTGCCAGGCGTGTCAGTGCCAGCGTCCGTCTCCTCCGCAAAACTTAGACTCATGCGTGCATGCGCCTGTCTGACTCGTCCTCCCCTCCCCCCACAGGAAGCTGACCGGCATGGCCTTCCGCGTCCCCGTGGCTGACGTGTCCGTGGTGGACCTCACCTGCCGCCTCTCCCGGCCCGCAAGCTACAGCGAGATCAAGGAGGCGGTGAAGAAGGCGGCCCACGGGCCCATGAAGGGGGTGCTGGGATACACAGAGGACTCTGTAAGTTGTGGGGGAGGGGAGGGGAGGGGAGGGGGGTGATGGACAGAGTTGAGGTATGAATTCAGGAACTGAATTGAAAGTCAATTCATGAATTTTAAATTATTCATAGAACATTATGGCCATCTTTCGATTCATGAATTGCATTGCAGTTCATTTCCTGGATTTACTGAATCGAAGTGGAATTGACCCCAATCCTGGCATTAATGACTGTGTGACAATAACAAGAAAGAAAGGCCAGCACTCGCAGTTACCCGTAAAATAAAAATCAGATCTGCAATATGCAACATTTTTCACACATTGCAGAAGTTGAGAATGATTAAAAGTAAGCATTTTATTGCTAATGACAAGAGCTGGTTATATTTTCCAACGCTGAACTTCCGTACCCAACATGATAGAGGCGCTTATAATGAGACTTTTGGCAAGTTGAGTGCATTTTTTAAGCTTTGTTTGGCTGTGTGACTATCCCAGCCCCCCTTCTAAGAGGAAGCTGTTGATAATGACAGAGTTATTGTTAAAGAGTTGGCTGAAACAAGAACAGATATTTTTAAAAGCTGGGCTCAGAATGCTGCATTGCACAATTATGAAATGGCGACGTGGGGGAATCATAATGCCTCTATGGTGTGTCAGGTGTCAGTGGAGGCTGACAAAGAGGGGATTCAGCAGGCCTTATCCCAGCCCCACTCTCTGTCTGCATTGATCCACCACTTTGGTGGCATCACACATTTAGTCTGTGTGTACGACTTGCACTTCAAGAACCAGTGCAAGTCATACCCACAGTCAGGCTTGCATGTCAGAACCAGGCTGAGAGCAGAGACAGGAACTCAATAAGTTTGTAATAAGGGTGTTTTCTGTGTTCTTCCAGGTCGTCTCCTCTGACTTCATTGGAGATTCTCACTCCTCCATCTTCGATGCTGGCGCTGGTATCTCCCTCAACGACAACTTTGTCAAACTTATTTCCTGGTAAGATTTCAGGCAACATCACATTGCACTACACTACACTATACTACACTACAGGCATTTAGCAGACACTCTTACACAGTTTACATTTCTTTACATACAATCCATTTGTACAGCTGGATATTTACTGAAGCAATTCAGGTTAAGTACAACAGCAGGTACAAAAGCAGTGCCCCACTAGGAATCAAACCTGCAACCTTTGCGTTACAAGCCCAGTTCCCAAACCGCTATACTACACTGCTGCCATACTCTTTGGGTCCCTTATTTGGTTGTTCTCTCCTTCCCCTTCTCAATTCTGCGTGTAGTGGCTCTCTAGATGCATCTTCTTCTGGTCTTGGATGTTTTTTAATGGCTGTCATCATCACTATCTACCTTTCTCTCCTAGGTATGACAACGAGTATGGCTACAGCAACCGCGTGGCCGACCTGCTGCTGTACATGTATACCAAGGAATAAAAGCCCGAAACACAGAGGGCCAGAGAGAACCTCCCTCCCCCTTTACACGCACTCACTACACCTCCATAGCCAAGCCATAGTCACTCCTTAGCACCTCCCCTCTACAAGACGACTTAGTCGCTGTAGTAGTTTGTGTGTTCGAGTGTTTTGTTTTTTCCTTTATGAAAGTTTGACACGGAGGCGATTTTTTGGCTTGACAGTATTTGTCTGTGTTGCCCCAAAGCATTGTCGTAGATGTTTCCATACTGGGTGTAACCATGTTATATTGGTGTTAAAGAACTAAAGTTTAAAAATAAGTGAGAAAAAAGAGTGTAACTGAGCTTAATAAAGATAATAAATTTTAAAAGTCTTACAGTTGCAGTGGTTCTTTTGTGTGTATGTTGTGTGCATATACCATTTCTTAAAAACTGGACAGTCCTAGAGCTGAAGTAGTGTTACATTACAGGCATTTAGCAGATGCTTTTATCCAGAGTGACTTACACAGTTTACATTGCTTAACATAAAATCAATTTATATAGCTGGATATTTACTGAAGCAATTCAGGTCAAGTACATTGGTCACAAGTACTATGGCAGTGCCCCACCTGGGAATGAAGCCTGCAACATTTGTGTTCCCTAACCATTCTGCTACACTGGTGCCCCATGCAGGGGTGTGTGATCACCACTGGATGTGGGTCATTTACCATGCAAAAACAGCCATGTCACCCCTATGCAGTGTGACTTAACTGCACTTAACTGATTCTATGAGAAATTATTAGGAGGTGGGGAAGTGGGGGGTTGAGCTGGTTCACGAGTAGCCAAATCCAAAGTCCTGAAACAACTATCAACAGAAAACATTGTGCTCAAGTAGCCTATGCCTTAGCCAATCACCTTTTCAGAACGGAAAAAAAAGAAACTGAATGGAACGTGCTCACTGGCGACATCTTCTGGGGACAAGAGGAAAGAAGATGGGTAAGCGTTCCTAAAAAAATCCAAATTCAACAGTTTCATGCAATTACAATTTATGAAAAGGTTATAGGACAAGATTGTTTTTATTACTATAAGTTAAATTGTTGACACTGACTTATTAGCTAGTTAACCAATATTATTTTAATTTAACACTAGAACAGCCAAGATTTTGAACGCAGCTTCAAAATGACAACATTTAAATACACGTAAAACATTCCATAGTCAGACACTCACACAAAAATGTCATAAGGAACTAACCAAGGTATGTATTCACCAGTGTTGGGGAGTATGTTAGCGACGCTACTAGCTTCACTACATTTCTCAATATGATGGTAGCTTCGCATGATTTTCAAAATCGTGTGCTTTTCCAATAGCTTGCTACTTTTTCCACCAAGTAGCAGTGTAGCATGACCAAACGCTGCATAGCTACACTTAATCAATTAAAAAATTTTTATCAAACACTTCAAATCACAACTCCCCCAACAGCTCAGCTGTGGTAGTGGTGCAAATGGCAGTCAATGAGTAGTGTTATACCAGCTACTATAGCAACTGCTGACTACCATTAGGCGTTACAATGAATTTTTATTAACATTTTTTATTTCAGATTTTCTCTCATTTTTCTCCCAATTTGGTAGCCAATTACACCTGCTATTTTCAGGTCAATCCCTCCCTCATAGTTTGCTGCCATAGCCGTGTGACTGGCAGCGACAAAGGCAAAGTATTGATTCCTCTGAGATGGCAATCGCCAAGCCGACGACCATAACTGGCACCCCAGATCCACTCCTGTGCGCAGCGAACGTCTTGTCGGGTTCGCTCCCCCCTCCCTGGGGCAGACAAACAATTGGCACTCCCGGCCAGAGCCGACTCTAGCATGACCGGGGAATTGAACCCCGGTCGCCGTGGCCAGCGTCGGACATTGAAACCACTAGACCACGTGGGAGGCCCCCTAGCGTTACAATGAATTTTGATGCTGACACTATTGAACCCCCCTGGCCATATAGCACATTTTATTACTTTGCAAGAGTCAACTGACAAAGGTTACACATTTATTTGTAATAGAGAAAGAGAGCTATGCCAGAGAAAGAGAAGCGGGTAAGGCTGAGGCATGCTGCAACACAACCCAAGCGAGCACTAGAGAGCGGGCTAAAAGGCAGAAAAAATAGGAAGCAGTACTTGTGTGTGTAAATGAAAGAAAAAAGTAAATAAATCTGTTTGCATCACACCTTTTTCACCCCTCAATAGTTTGCATCCCTGTTACATGTTCTATTATCAAACATAGCTGCTGTGAATGATCAAAGGAAGGTATTTAAATGTAACGGAGATGTAAATGTCATCAAGAGAGAAATAACTTTAGCAATGAGATAGCTATAAGGCAGGTGTTTCAAATCTTTTCCAAGAAGGGCCGGTGTGGGTGCAGGCTTTTGTTCTAGCCTAGTGCCTAATCAGGAGTTGTAATGCTGAGCTAGAACAAAAACCTGCACCCACACCGGATAAGATTGGAGACCCATGCTATAAGGCATGATGCAAATTACAGAATAACTCCACGAATGGGTCATACCTCCTCATGTTTTTGTTTTAATGATAAATTCAAAAGTTTGAATTTTCATACAGCAAAGGCTCCCACGAGGCAGTGATTAAGTCCAAGATTGAAAAACGTGTATATATAAACAAAATACTTTTCCAGGAGCAAAGGCAAATCCTGTCCCTCAAGAAGCAACTTCATGGCATGAAGGCTCCCATCACTCATGTAAGGTTTCCTAGTTGAAAATAATGACATGATAAAAAGTTACATCTAGTGGTGATAAAGAAAATTGAGGGGCTCTCCAAAAATAAACAAGAAAACAGTGTAAGTACATATTACAATAGAGGGGTTTTGTTTGTAAAGGAGAACTTGTTAAATCAATATTAATTTCAGGGTCACGCTCACCTGTATTGGTTACACAAATATCCTCACACAAATGTATGATTTCTATGTTTTCAAGGGTATGCAAAATTAATTTGTATTTCTGACCTATGCAGTATATGACTTGACATCAGAAAAAAATTCATGCCACAATGCCCCACAACTTTTTTCTTGTCAACATGTCACGTGGTGTCTCTCTTCAACACAAACATGGTTTTCACGGTCCTTGAAGATCCTTGAAAATACTTTCATCCTGGAAAGCCATAGAAGGTTTTCAAACATACAATGTACTTGAATGGTCTTGAAAAGGTCCAAATATAAATACAATGAAGTCCATTCTTACTATGTTCCCCTACAGTGGGCACAGCACACTCATCTTTACTGCCAACTCACTACCTTCATGTAATTTAATTTGAACAGGAATTTAATCATTTCAGGAATTCAAATAATCTTTTTTTCTAAAACCCCATTGAAAACTTGTGGATTGTAAATCTAGTTTGAGTGGGAATTCTCCAATTAAAAAATAAATAATGGAAAACAACTTTAAATAACCTCCTCATTAAAGGAACATAGTCAACTTAGGAGCACACTGCGCAAAATGTTTGCAAGGATCACACTATCAACAAAATGTAAGATGGAATATCACAACATGTCATAAACCTTGCTGTATACACTTTCCTGCTGTAGAAGTTTGTGAGATATTTTGGACCATGTTCATAGTCTGGGCTGTCATGAAATCTTATGGTTATAGCCTTTATGTAATTTAAAAACATAGTTCAGCATGAAATATATTGGGTAGGTAAGGTATTGTCTAATAAGTAGGTTGTTATACCCTATCATCTAAAGTAGAAGGCCCAATACATCCTTGCTTCCTTGTGACTTTTGTGTCATTTGTGCTCAATATTCAATCATTCTCCACCATAATACATAAGAAAGATACTAGCAAAGGGAATGTACAGGTAACTGCCAAACATCAAACACTCACGGTACTGCACACGTTTAAATGATTCCTCATCCACTCAAGTGCTGCCTTATGCGATATCTGAATGCAAAGGGGCTGCATTTTGGTAAGCCTAAATTGTATGACATTGGTGACATATCAGTTTAGAATACTTTTGATCTTCTGGCAAATATTAATAAGGAGCTAACTGTTAGTAAATGGAATAGTGCATGAATTTCCTAGAACCATAGAAAATAATAGACCTACATAATACATCATAGAATCAAAAATACATCATAGAAAGAGGATTGTGGCCTCCAGGCATACGTACAGTGGCCAATATAAGTGCCAAATATATCCTTAAAGTAATAAAAACAACACATAGTTATGATGAAATGCAGACCATATCTGCGGCATGAGATCTGGATGAGGTGAATTTTGTCCACCAACGCATACGGAACTTAATTTGTCTTGTAAAAGAAATTGCCCGGACGCATTAAAGCGTAGGACTTATGCCCTTTTCAACGTGAACGGAATCGCAGTAGTCGAGTAAGTGTCCAATTTCTGTGTATAATGTTCTGCGTTTCAGAGTAACACAAGAGGTATTTGAGACACTAGCTGATGATACATTAGAATATATATGTTGAATGAACATTTATATATATATATATAATGTATTTTTTTTGTAGTTTGATGTGTGGTATCTAACTAGGCTAATGTTAGCTGTTCCTGGCGTTTTCATGTCCCTTACTCCTTGCGTGCTTGCAGCTAGTTAGCAAGCTACGATCCAACGCTACTGTAATCCAAGTTACTATGACTAGCTAACTAACAACTGTGCAACGTAGGAGTTATATCTTGACATGGGGTTATTTTCCAAAATGAGAGTGTATGAGCTGTGTCGCTAGCTAGCTAGCTAATCACAAGGTGTGATGTCTGTCTGACTTAGCTTAGTCTTGATTGTATGCTAGCTAGCGCCTTCAGCCAAATAGACAGACCATAACGGAACATAACGTTACTCTTTGTGATCTCATTCATCAGGGTCAGTATCGTCATTCCTGAATTTCCGTGAAAAATGACACTTTTTCATTTCGGAAACTGTTTTGCCTTGGCATATTTCCCCTACTTCATCACCTACAAATGCAGTGGGCTGTAAGTATTAAGCCAATGGCTTGCTAAACAATACCGATGACAATCTATATTGCTAACCAATCTGAAAATGTGTTTAACTAGCTATATAGATGTTCTGAAAATACAGCTAACTACCTTAAATATGGGATTTGTTAAGTGTAGATCAGGAATGATTCCTTTTAATGTCAATGTGTAGTTCATTAATTGTAACAAGTGAGAACAGAAGGTGTAGTGAGTTCCATTCATTGGAGAGAGACATGCTCCATTACTGCTCGTTGGCGACGTTAACGTTAGCAGCCGTGCAAGGAGTGCAGGTCTAAATGGGATACATTTTAAATCCTCTTACTGGATCTCTCTTGGTGATGACAGCTGTTTGCAGGCGGTGCTGTAACCACGAATCTGGAATAAGTTGCTTTGAGTTACTCTAGCGAGCCAATTCATAAAGCGCACGTCTAATTAGCAGCACCCCAACAGATTGCAAAGCTTACGCGACTTAACTACAAAAAAGGTGAAAACAATGCACATACAAGTGCGATCTGCCCTGCATATATTGTTGCTGAGTGTTTTTATTTTAAGTATTGTAGATACTGTACGTTACCCAACATTTGGCAAACTGACCTAGAATAGTGGTCTATTAACATCTATGTATATCATCTTAATATCTCTTGTAATGTCCATGAAGTTGTTTATTGTGATATGACGCGATTTTCTCGATAGATCGGAGTACAATGCTTTTTGGAGATGTGTACAAGCTGGGGCTACTTACCTTTTTGTACAACTCTGCAAGGTAAGATACCCATTCATTTTTTATTTAATGTTTTATGTACAGTATGTATGTATTTCCATGCAGGAAATGACTATCTAAAGCAAATTGGCAGGGTCCAGCAAAGCAAATATAAGCATAGGATTTCTGTACCATTGTAACTGCTGCAATATCCCTCTGACTCTGTGAGCAGTGGAATGAATCACACGCATATCTTTAAGTTAGCCGTGCTAATGTTGCTCTCCATTCTAGATGCTGTTTCTAGCCACGTTTTTCCCCACCTGGGAAGGGGGTGCTGGTGTGTACGACTTTGTTGGGGTAAGTGACCGTGGAGGTCTGGCTGATAATTCAACACCGTTGAGACAAGAATGCTCATTTTATGTTTTAGAAACCTAGGACAACAATAGGGTTGTTTCTTAGCGTGCTATTGTTATGTATTAACCGTATTTACAGCCGAGTTCACTCGTATAAAGAGCACATTCACTCCTGCCACAACCGCACTGCTCAGAGTAAAATGTATCAATTCAAGGCTTTTTAAGATGAGGTACAATGGGTTTTGGCCTTAGTGGGCTTATTAGGAACAACAAAATTGTTCAATAGAAAATTAATCTCAATAACTTATTATAGTTAATGTAAAAGTGTAGTATCTTTGTAATTAATGAAATACATAATTTTTGACAACTTTAATCATATTTTTTATTGTTGGTAGTAAACCTGAAATAATTATTTTATGTTCAAGCCATGCGCTAACAGGCTTTTCAACGACACCGTTCCTTGTAAGCCCATATTAAATAAATAGTTAATTTAGTAAATAATAACAGTAGATAGAACATTTAAAAACATTTTGTCTGAAACAGCCAACAGTAACATGTTTTGATTTCATATGGTCATCAACATTTTTTGTAAATGTTTGTTGTACTACAGCATCTATCTGTGAGACCACCATTCTCTGTATCATATGCTAGCACTGAACACTCAGAAAACAAAATACAAAATAGTGCTTTTAAGTACCAAGCAAATAAATCATGTAAGGTATCATTTAATTTATTCATCTCTTGATTTTACAATTCTTATCAATACTCGCCCAGTTTGGTCACAAAATAATTGGTTCTTGGGAGGGCTGCAGGAGCAGGGAAGTTTTGAGGTGACTTCAAAAATGGCTACTATGCAGTGGCAACATAAGGTCATACATAACTCAGGAAGGAAACATTGGATTGGCTCCAAACAAAAACTAACATCTAAAAACATGTAATACTTCCAGTCATTTTGGCATTTTGAAAGAAATGAGTATTTGAGCTTATATGGTACATGGGCTTAATTGGGCCACTTCTCCTATATGAAATGAACAGATGCTACTTAAAAATGGCAGTCCTTTCTCCAGATAAGGGGAAGATATTTACAAACATTTAATATAATAATATACAATATTATAAACATTTGCATACATTGCAAGAAAGATATAGACGCTCTTGAAAAAGTACAAAGAAGGGGAACTAAATTGGTACCAGGTATGAAAGGTAAAAGTTATGTGGACAGACTTAAGATGCTTAATCTATTCAAGTTTAGCAAACTGATATCAGAAAGTATTTTTTTTTACACAGACTCGGAAATGACGAGCCTAGATGGGCTGAGTGGCCTGTTCTCGTCATTATTTATTATGTTTTTATTTACCTTGTCATTATCTAAAATGCAACAGTTAATTCTGTATTTATAGCGAGATGATGGGTTATTAAATTGTGCACCATATGCCTCTCTCTCTCCACCCCCCAAGGAGTTCATGAAAGCCACCGTGGACCTGGCAGACCTGCTGGGTCTCCACCTGGTCATGTCCAGGAATGCTGGGAAGGGAGAGTACAAGATAATGGTGGCAGCCATGGGCTGGGCCACTGCGGAGCTGGTCATGTCAAGGTACCCGCCCGCCCACCATGAATGCAGAGTCTCCGGGAATGAGTGGAGGACGACTGGAGGATCAGGGGTTCCCCAGCTGGGAGGGCCCTCAGTCAAAATTAGAATCGTAATTTCCTAGTCAAAAGAGTATCCTGGACTCCATCAAACCTGGACTTGAATACGCCAAGTGTTTCTGCCTGAACTACCTGACCTGGCAAACTGTTCCACGCGTTGACAATTGACAAAAAAACGTCCTAATATCTGCAGAATTGACCTTTAACTAAAATTCTACCTGTGCCATCTTGTTCTACTAACTGAACTTATATTCACTTTGTTAATCCCTTTTTTATTAATTTAAAAACCTAAATTAAATCCCCCATTTGCTAAGATTGTGGAGGTTAAAGCTTGCAAGGCTTGGAGATTAAAACAATTTGGAACCTCATAATTGTAAGATCTTAAATTATGGGTTTTATGTTAAGAAGGGCTGTTTTCAGATGACTGTCAGGAATGCTCTGTGGGCATGCGTAATTATTTTTTTTTCAAGTAGCTCCCATCTTCTCTGCTGTCACTCACAGGTGTATTCCGCTTTGGGTCGGGGCACGAGGAATCGAATTCGACTGGAAGTACATTCAGATGAGCTTCGACTCCAACATCAGCCTGGTGAGCCTTCCTCTGTTCACGTGAAATGTAAATGTAAACAATTTCCATGGAGAGGTTCTTGTATAAGCCCATTTAGGCTTCTCACCATTCAATTCGTCAGTTCAATGTCGAACAATGGTTAGGAAACTGAGCTTGCAGCTCTACCTGGGATTTTAGGTTCAAATCCCAGGTGAAGCAGTGTCACTTTACCCTTGAGGAAGGGACTTAGCCTGTATCACTTCAGTATACTGTATATCCAGCTGTATAAATGTATAGTATTTAAAAAATATAAGTCACTCTAGATTAAGGTATCTCCTAATATAAAGAGGGTATGTTTGCTGTGGGTTTTGAACCGAGGCCCTCGCCTCGCCAGTACAACAAGAGATGCCATGAGCCTACTCGGCTAAAGACAAAGTTCCCCAGCCAAGGGAACTAATTCCACTCTTATTGCTTCTCAAGGGGTGATGTCACATTGTATAGCAGACATTCACATGCTAAATTGTTCTCTGTGGCTCAGTAGGTAGAGCACAGCGTTGGCAACGCTTAGGTTGTGGGTTCAATTCCCACTGGGACCACATTTACTGAAAAATGTATGCATTCATTACTGTAAGTCGCTTTGGATAAAAGCGTCTGCTAAATGGCATATATTATTATTATTAAATCATGGCTCTGAACTGCATTATATATGCAAATATATAATAACTATATACTCCAGTAGGCAGCAAGTGAATGAAGGAATATTTGATTGGATTGTCAAAGCTCAGTGTCTTAAAGTTTAATGTGTCCTTACGAAGGTGCACTACATCGCCATGGCTGCAGTGGTGTGGATGTTCACTCGCTATGACCTCCCAAAGAGCTTCCGTCTGCCAGTGACAGTGCTGCTGGGACTTTGTGTGTACAAGGCCTTTCTGATGGAGTGAGTATTACACACCCAGAACATTCAGACAACCTCTATGGAGAACGAGGTTGAAGGGAATGCTTTACTTAATTAAGAGATTAGGCTAGGAAATATATATGAGGTTTTTCCTTGTAAAACATCACCATGTAAATTGTAAACCATTTAAATGACACTAGTAATAGTAACAGGTTTTTTTCTATTATTTTTGTAGCAATTATTGTGTGTGCTCCTTAAAGCACATTAAAATAAATGCAACTACCAATAAATGCAAGAAACAAGCAGACCCAGAACTAGTGTAACTCATTTAATTGTTTTCATTTATTTTCTTCTGGAAGCGCCTGTAAAGGTTTTTGCACAAATCCATAGAAAAGGTTTAAATTAACAGAAGAAACTGATTCTAGAGAATCAAATCCTTTCTGATTATTGTGATGATTATATAAGTACATTGTTGTAATCCCAAATTCAGCATTTACTTTCAGTAATCTGCTCAGGTGTTTATAACAAAAGTTCCCTTTGTCCGCTCCTCTCGTGGTTGTAACAGCTTTACGCCACCTGAGAGCAGTGTTATCTCCTAATGGCCGACTCCAGTGTAACCTCAATCACCAGCCTCCTGTCAGGCCTGACAACATGTCTGATGACAGCCAGGATCAAAACTGAGATTTTATTTGCAGTCAGTTGGAACTAACTAGGCATTTTCATCATGTCCCACGTGTATATTTATATATGATAATGTCACCATCCTGGAGAAGCATTCCAAGTGGTGACTTGGCTCTCTGCAAAAGTGTCATTTAGATTTTGGAATTGCACCCTAACGTCTTTCTCTCCTCCTCCATTACAGGCTGTTCGTCCATGTCTTTGTTCTGGGGAGCTGGACGTCTCTCCTGGTGAAAGCAGTACTGACGGGAGCCATCTCCCTCTGCTCCCTCTTTCTCTTTATCACCCTGGTACACAGCAACTGAGAGACCCTCCTCCCTGCTTTCAAAGAGAGACAAGGGCACTGGGATATATTGTAAAGATTTTTCTGACTTCACTTGGTCATTGGGCCAAAACTTGGTCATTGATGTTTGCAGATTGTTTTTTATTTTATAAATGTACCATAGTAAAATCTTATGATGATTTTTATTGTGGTTATTTTTATTGGGGTTGGGGGGGGGGGGGGGTGGTGTAAGTAATGCACAACCGTTTACATCTTAACCCATATCTGCCATCAGCATTTAGAGGCACAGAATTCACAAAGTCACATTGGAAGGTCATAGAGAAAATTCCACGGAGATACTCATAAGTGTAACTAAATTGGAACCAAAGTTTTGAAGACAGAATGCTTTTAAACCGGGTTGAAAGCCAAAGTGGGCCCTGGTATTTTTCTCACGGAGGGTTTCACCTCGCCAATATAAATTGATAATCACCCAAACATGCCAATCAACCACATTGCTGTTCCACGTTGTTGGTTTATCCAGATCTACAAGCATGTATCTGAGTGATCAGAACAAATACTGTTTCCTGTACATTCTGGAATTCTCCCAGTCTGTGATCCACTGCTGATTGTGTGTGAGCTAACAGCTGTTTGACAACTTCATTAGAGCAAAAACATTTTTATGATTTTCCTTCAAATAGGTATTGAATGTGGTAAATATAATAACTAAACTAAATGTAATCATGGACCACACACATTTTAGCTGCCTGATCTCCTTAAGGCTGTATAATCATTGCACATTGTCACTCTCCCACTCAGACTACAAGTAGCTGCATAGTGATACACGCCTGTCGGTCGAATTGCAGACATGGTGATCAAGCGTATCGGGGGTGCCAGCAGAGGGCACTAAATACCAAGTAACATATTTTTGTTAGCCAACAATAGAATGAGCAACAGTCAAAATTAGGATTTCATTTAAACAACATAAATTGCAAAAATTGAATATAATTCAAACTTGATCATTAAAAATATCTGAACAACCAGAACAGTGGTTTTCATTTCAATAATAAGTGCTGCATGCTGCAGTGTTAACACCGGAGGGGTGTCGTTCTGAAGCTAGTCACTGAGCTTCTGGAGAAGTACACGAGCGGTAAAATTGCCCTCCTTTTGGTGGCCGTCTACAGCACAGCACAGCAGAGCACAGGTGCTTCTCGAAAGAGGAGACAATGTCAACTATAGCAAGGTGTGATCGAAGCGCATGTGGTACTGGGGGGTACACCCATGGTTTCCTTTCAATCAGCAGCCAATTTCAGCCTTGATAACTAGTCAAGCAGTGATTTACCTATTAGGAGAGGGACAGAGAATACATGCAGACATGAGAGAATTCCAAACCATCCACACCCGATCAAGGATAACCAGCCTAACAGTGGTGGTAACACGGTGAGGAGGTGACAGTATGGAAAGTTTCTCTCTCCATAAGACACTAGGGCACAGCCTTCTCCATCTCTCCACCTAGACTATGTTTGGCAGGAGGCTAGGCTGAAAAGATATGTTTTTAATCTAGATTAAAAAAAATTTAACTGTCCGAATCCCTAACATGCTTTGGTAAACTGTTGGTAAACAGAGGAGCTGTAAAAGAGAAGGCTCTACCACCAGCTGTGCTTTTCAAAATTCTAGGGAGTAATAGATGGCCGGCTTCTTGTGAATGAAGGGATAATCATTTTGGTCAGATATATAGGTGCAAGTCCGTGCACCAGTTTTAAAGACTTAGGTATGCAACCCTATAATAGGGATGTATTTATAATATCTAACATGGGCTGACCTAATTAACAGCCTAGCCTACTGCCAAACATAGTCTAGGTGGAGAGATGGAGAAGGCTGTGCCCGAGAAACTTTCCATACTGCACAGGCAAAAGCTCTTTAATAAGCTCTGTTGGTATGGGGTCTTAGAATTATAGTTAGGATAACTGATGTAATCTGAGGACAGATTTTTTTGTCAGTTTAGCTACTGTGTTAAATAGAAATCTTGGGTTGGTTTTATTCTGATCAATTAATTTTGAGAAGTACGATGACCTAGCTGTAGTAAGAGCGTGCTTGAATTCTATGAGGCTATCCTTCCAAGCAGAGCGAAAAACCTCTAAATTGGTAGAGCGCCATCTGCGTTCTAATTTCCTGGAAACTTGTTTAAGGGCACGGGTATGGTCAGTAAACCAGGGTACAAGTTTCTTCTGACTGCATTTTTTCCTCTTGGGGGGTGCAACAGTATCAAGTGTATTCCGTAAAATATGATTTACCGCATCTGTTTGATGATCAATTGACAAATAGCTATTTGGGTCCTGACTTGATACTAACGATTCGGGAAGTATGTTTATACATTTTGAAGCTGTCATTGAATTTATAGAGCAGCTGGAATAGTATCTAGGTCCCGATTTAATAGGAATATTTACCTGAATTTTAAAAGAGCACTTTTGCACAAAATTGCACTGGGGTAACTGTCTTTTGACCATCCAAAAAGCATAACAAGTGCTTCAAAAGAGGATAACTTATCCCCACATTTAGGTGTGAAACTAAATTTTGTCGCATAAATCACACAACACCACCCCCTCTACCAGACAGATGCGGCACTCGACAACTAGCATAACCATCAGGAGATGCCTCATTAAGTGCACTGTATTCGTCAGGCCTAAGCCAGGTTTCAGTGAAACTAACCAGGTCAAAACTATGGTCAGTGATTAGTTCGTTCACAAGAACCGCCTTGGGGGAATGTGATCTAACATTTAACAATACACATTTAAGAGATGTCTTATTACGGGCAAGACTTACAGCAGGCTGAGAGGTTTTAATATAAATACGATTATTTCTGACACCATTTCCAAAACGAGGACAGACACAGTCTCAATAGCTAAGCTAGTCACAGGTTTTTGGAAGCTAGCAGACAGTAGTTTAGGATCAAAAGTGCTGCCTGGCTAGCATTCTGAAAGCACCTCTCCAGCTCAGGTGGAGTCCGTCTCTCTTCAGTAAGCCAGGCTTTCCCCCAAAAAAGGAAGCCCAAGTCGTTGTCAGTACACCAGTTAGCCAGCCAGCGATTTAGCGATGTGAGTCTGCTGTAGACTTCATCACTCCTACGGGCTAGGTAGGGCCAGAGATAATTACTTCCCGACTGAGTGTTTTTTGCCAGCTTACACACCGAAACACAATTATTTTTAGTGATCTCGGTGACAGCGTGGATAATAATTTTACAATATTTATGATTATTCTTAGCTAGCACCTTTAAGTTTGCCTCAACGTCAGTAGCTCTGGCTCCAGGCAAACATTGGACTATGGTCACTGGTGACTCTATTCTCACGTTTCATAAAGTGGAATTGCCAATAATCAGAGCTTTCTCAGTAGGTGTATTACTGAGTGGGGAGAAATGATTTGAAATGTGAGTTTGGTGTATGACTTCCTTGGGACGGCGACTATGCCTCCCTCGAACCGTGACAAAAACGCCTTGCCGCGAAGGCTCTGCTGGGGAATAGCACTGATATCTGGGCTATTTAAACTCCCTGGTGCGTCCGGTGCTTGTAGAAAAGATTCTGTGTAACTCTCCTGAATCTGGCGAAGCGTCCGGACGCGGTCCTCAAGCTCAACTATTTTCTGCGCCAATTCTAAATTAAGATGACACTTCCTACAAATACCAGTTATGCTAAACTTGGCATCAGAACTAATACTAAACATATTGCATTCCAAGAAAGAAATAAGAGAGGAAGCCATCATCGAATTCCTTACCGTAAATCTGTTTCATGAACTAGCAGGAAATGCTATCGGACACGAACCCATTTCACATTTCTGACACCAAGGAATATTTGTCAATCTGAGGTGAACTTCTTTTGTTTTGCAGAATCAGAAGTGTAAAAAGAGCAGCGGTAGTTTATGAAATTGGTTTTGTCCCAGAATCTCTGTATAGGTAAAGGCCAATAGAGGTACTCCAAGATGTTTGTGTGTGTGTGCACGTGTGTGCGTGTGTGAACAGGTAAAAATAAAGGAAACACCAGCACCACCACTTTTTGTTGGTTACCTAAAGCATATTACAAAATAATTAAGATCTAAAAGTCTCTGGAAATCAATATAAATTCAGTAGATAGAAATTTGCTTTATACATTCAAGTTGCTCAACAAGACAATCACACAGAAACTGATAATGCACAACAGCACATTTTACACAGAATACATGGAAGATAAATGTCCAAAAATTGATATGGTACCAGATCATTTAACAGGGTGTTCCAAATATTGTCATCATACATTCCATTTCAGAGTGGTAACTGCATCACATGTTCATATATTTGGCAAACATTTGAGAGCAACTGCAAAACAGCAAAGGGGGAAAAGGCTTGTATTTTCTCTCATTGTTTCCTGTGTAAGCGGATGAGCTCTAATAGCTCCTAAAAACTGTTTATTTTCTGTCATTCATTGTCCCACGGAAAGTTGTAATGAGTTCCCTTCATTTCCTCTTTTATAACGGCAGTGAATCTGGCTTCCTGTTCAGGGCTGAAGTGGTTCCTCCAGTCCCCAGCAATTCCTGAAGCCCCAAAAGAAAACAAATAGGAAATAAGATATAAAATCAGTTTTGATTGCACGCTGGTTATTTTAATTATTCTACATCTTCCTCAAATCTCGCTGCTGGTTTGCCAGTACCCAGGGCGTAGCACACAATTCTGGGCCCTATACATATGCAGTCTTGTGGGCCCCCTTCCCCTCTTGATCCATGACTCTCATGCATCTTTAGAATTTTTTAAATTGAATCAACAACTATACACATTCATCTGTAGTGGTTATTAGGGTAATCGCTAATTAACTGCTTATACCACATTTAAACAATCATCCTCTTCACTAGTCCTACTGCTACTCTCTGCCTCTTCTACCTGCTCACTCTCTGCCTCGATCACATCTTCTTCCTGCTCACTCTCTGCTATAAGGACAGGCCCCTCTACAAGCATGAAGCATACAGGATTGATATTAGCCTCTTAACCTGCTTATAATATACAATGAAACAGGCTACAGGCTAGATTCTGCTTAATTTACCAGCTAGCTAGCTAACTATCATAATGTAGCTAGCTATGTTAGCTTGTCTTGTTATAGAACTGGATCAAATGAGTCTTCAAAAACAAAGTTTCAATGCATTTCACCATCACCAGTAGTATGTTTGCCCGCATTTGTGATTGCTTTCAGCCAGTAGCGAGAGTGAAACTGAAATTAGATTAATCGCGATTTTTAAAAAGAACACGTTATCCATTTGAAATTAATCGCATGCGTTAACGTGTTAACGTTGACAGCCCTAGTTCAATCGAAACAACGTACCGATATTAGCTTAAACCACTCTTAAACAGTGTTAGCAAGTTGCTTACCTTTCTTTTGAAAGAAATTAGTGAGCAGTTATTTTCCCTCAGTTTGCCTTTTTCTCTTTCTTTTATTTATGTTTTTGATACCCCGACTTCACTTTCTTCTGGAGAGACATGATTGACTGAAACTTGCGGGCTCCAGCATCAGCACCAGTCAATGTGATTAGCCGTGTTTGGCGACTAATCTTAGTGCAGGGGGGCGGACTAAACCATTTGCGCTTTTGAGAGGGGAGAAGGGAGGGGGCCCAGAGAGCCTCCAATATTTTTATGGATACAAAGTTCTGTCTCTCAACCTATTTATTCAGCCAATATAATTGAGTAATGACACTAATTACTTAGAAATGTAAAATTGCAGACAAATGTTTTTTTTTTCCATTCCAGGCTTTTCAAGGGCCCTCCCCCACTTGGGGCCCTAGGTAGTCAGTTCCCCTTTTCACCCCGCTACGATGCCCCTGCCAGTACCTTTCCTGAAGAAGAGGGTTTTGAGGTCCTCCATGCAAGGATGCTGCAGGGCGGGGTTGGCTATGGCGCTCTTCTTCATGTTGCTAAATTGGCAGTGATCTGCCACCTTCTCCAGGACCTCCTGACTCAGTTCTCGGCCCAGGAACTGTACAACTCGGCACAGGGCTACTTTCAGATCCTGGAGGAAAATTGGTTAAACTAGGACCCTCAGGAATGCTGATTTGATGGGCCTTGAGTCAGAGACTCCAGGAAGATGGGTATGGAGAGTTCTTCCAGTTAAACAGTTTTAATGTTCAGGTGGGTGTGTGGTTTCTGTATAAATAATACAATTAATAACAACAGCACCTCTATACAGGTCTAAATCTATGAAATGTAAATAATTAAAATAACAGTAAATAAATTATTTGCCATACAGTAATACTATAACATAGCAATACCATGTCATATTAGTGTCAGAGTGGGATAGTGCCCAAGGGTTAACTCAGTTAGTGTGGCGAGTTTGCAGTTACGTGCACTGTCCTGTTGTTTACTTCAGGGTGGGATCTCATATTGATTAACAATTCTGGCAGTTCAGCTGGTTTGTCAAATTCAGACAGCAAAGTAGTTTCTCAGCTACATATATGAAGATATTAGCTGCACTGTTTTTTTACTGCTGTTCAAAACTTTTTCAGGCCATGTCGAGGAGAATATAGTGTTGATTAAATAGCTATAAGTTTCAGCGCAGTTCAGCTGGTTTGTCACATTATCAAAAAACTTGAGAAACGCCTACAAAAGCCTGTAGTCATCTGATTGAAAATGGTGGTAGTTCAAGCCTCTCACCTTTACAGCAATTTTGAGATGTCAACACTACATTCTGCTCGACATCAAGCAGCGGGCATGGCGCTGAAAATTATTTTTATACTCACTAACAGGTTTTAAAATGTTACCAAGCTAATATCTTCATATATGTAGCAACTATTTTGCTTAAGTATGATATCAAAGGGGCTTTAGGACATTGTCAAAGTTCTGTTACCATAGTAATTCTGAAGCATGTTCAAGTCTTTCCACCAGTGTTAAGTCAATTGAGTCGAATTAAGTCAAACTATCCCAAATTGGGAAGTTTATGGTAGCAAAGTGTGGTATGTCCAACTTAAAAGAGTCTGAGAAGTTATGTCCGGAATAACTGCAATGATAATAAGATACTGTCGAAGAACAGCAGTATGCAGCCTTTGCCGAGCAAACCAATTATTAATTAATAGTCCTTATGCCCACTAGGTTGTAAAATATGTTCTGTGTTGAGAGCTGGCAGGTTCATACTGATGTTATAATGGTAACGTTGGATAAACCTGCTTAGATCACCTGGGCACTGGGCAAAGCCACCACCATAATCTGGGGTTGCACAATATCCAGTTAACAGGTGAATTTGTGATGAAAGCACCTCCTGGTTCCCTATGGCACAGCTGGCATTCTGTTGAGGTGTCATAGAAATGTACCTAATCTGATGTCTTGTTTTTTTCCAATACTCTAACTCTGTGTATGTGTTTGTGAGGTTGGGTTGGGGGGGTGGCTCACCTGCAACATTTCTTCATATGTCACATAGAGAATTCTATCTTCAATATCTGGGTTTCTCCAGCCTTTCACGTGATCTGTCCACTTTCCATATACAGCTGGTTAGATAGCAGAGGAAATGTAAATCCTCTCATTAATCAGAACAACAACAACAAGTGCCATAAACATGAAACAATGCGTCTCCCACAACACCCCTTCTCTACACCCCTCACCCCCCCTTACTCATTCCAGCGAGATGGGAGTCCAGGAACTGGTCAAAGGTTCCGGGGTCATCAAAGAAGCTGGCCTGTTGTCGGAACTTATAGAACGACGCTGCCACATCTTTGGGGTTTCGGGTGACATAGATGACCTACACTCACAAAAATACAAGTACAATTAGGACGCACTTTTGTTCCTCAGGGTACTAATGTGTTCATTGTACCTTCAAATGTGCACATAAGACATTCCCGACCCTGAAGTGTACATATATCCTGAGAATACACGTCTTGTCACGGTTTGTTCCTTAGGTATATTTGGTATGCTACAATGGCTAGAAGAAGAGATCTCAGTTACTTTGAAAGAGGGGTGATTATTGGGGCACATTTGGCAGGAGCTTCAGTGATGATGTTTCACAAGGAACAGTTGTTAAGGTGATGTTGACATGGAAGTCTGAGGGAAAGACATCAAAAAGGGAAAACTGGTCGAAAGCACATCGGACGTTATGTTCATGCCTTGGTTCAAGATGCAAGGCAAAACAGATGAGCAAATCAGTTTACCTAATTGTACTTGTATTTTTGTGAGTGTAGGTCATTTTTATGTATTATGTATTTAACAAAGGCAAAGACAATGGCAGAATAAAATGGTGTACAGCAACAACTTCTACCTTGGCCTGGGAAGTGAAGAAAGAGGGGGACATGCAGTGGTAGGGCAAGTGGGTGACCATGGCCCGAGGAGAGGTCCGGGCATCTAGAGGCACAGTAGGCTGGATTGTCTCCAGCCAGGGAACCCGGTCCCAGTTTGGGATAGTCTGAACTGGGGTCAGGTCCCCACCGTTCAGAACCAGGGACACAATCTCCTGCATCCAGTTTGTGCCTGAGCAGAGACAGTAGTCATTAATCATCACCATGGCACTCTCGTGAATGCTTCCCAAGTTTATTATTAATAACAAAACTGGTGTCATGACCCTATTCTATTTTGTAGCTTGTGGATCCCTTTTCCCCCATAAGTCATCATTGCCATGGACATTTATACTACAGTGAGTTTCCATGTCAAACCATGTTTTTTTCATGTAGACCAACCCTGGTCCTGAAGAACCCATGGTTTTCTGTTGTTTGCTATTAATCAGCACATAATTGGTTGTTTAAAACTGTTTATTACACAGTAAACTCACCTGACCTGCTTTCTTGGAACTAAAGTGGTGCCTCATTTTAGGCTGAAAACCAAAACCCAGCTGACCCTGTGGCTCTCCAGGACCAGGGTTGGGGACCGCTGATGTTGACATGATTACATATTTACTCATGCTATGCCAATTGTATTAACTGAGAATGAAAAAGCCCCCCTTCTATTTTTGCTTGTTTTCTACATTTTGTTTCCTTTATGTATAAAAAAACCTCAGGCATATGTGATGCCAAATGCAACAATACTGTTTTTAATATCACCCTTTCTCCAAATTTGAGCTAAGTATTACTTTCTCACATTTACCCCCACATTTATGAGATTTTAAATTCTAACATTAGGCTAATTAATAACCTGAAACACAATTTATTCATTCTGTCTCTGAGTCTGATAATTTACAACTCAACAATAATGGGAGACAATAAACAATGTACATGACAAATAAAATACACAAAATGTACATAATACAGTAGATATGCAATTCAATAAATAATTGTACATATAAAATCAACACAAACCACAGATACATCCCTTATGATTTTGTTCAGTTTTACTATGTTAGATACATTGCATCACTGACCTGCGTATGCGTTTAACGTTTCTAAAGTGGTCACGCAATTTGCATATATGTCAATGTTGAGAGTTACTCACCAGACTTTGGGTACGTGACTATCAAAACATCATCATCCCAAAACTGAAATTCAGTGGCGTATTTGAAAGTCTCAGGACTGTGTAGTGCACGCTTAGGAGTGTGGGGTGTAGAACTGTTTTCCATACTGAAACAAAAACAGGATTTAGAAACCTGAGGCAGTGAGGCTCTGTGCAAACCAATTGTCACACTTAAAGGAGAACAGCTTTCCTTGTTCAGTCATTTTCGAATGTAACCGACTTCTAAAGCCACTAGGATATGAGCTTGACACTGCTTTGCATCATACTAAAATAGGCAAAATACAAACATAGCAGGGAAGGCCGCAGTGCCTGCAGGTTTTTGTCATGTCCTTTCAATCAGCTGCCGGTTTAAGCCTTGGAAAAAGGGGGATTGGGCTTTTTAGCTAATCAACAACTTAAATGAATAATACAAAAATTATAATGAGTCTGACACCCCTGATCAGGGGTGTGATTTGGGGGCCCTTTTCATAATGTCGTTGTCATTGGAACAGTGTAATGAATGTACCAAGTAGTTACCTAACTAGCTAGCTAGCTTCCTACCTATCATTATCTGATGGAACGAAGAGGGAAATAAGGTCGGGGTCTGTAAAACCAGTTATATAATTCAGAAATAATAATTATAAATAAATAACAATTATTCAGAAATCAATTACATTGCTGATGGTTACAGTAAAAGTGTATATTTATTCATACTTAAAATGCTACACCTGCCCTCCACCGCATTCATATTTAGCTGCCAGGGGCCCCTGACTGAAATCTGTAAAGACTGGGGGAACAGCAGTACAGCCCCATGGAGTGCTGTCATGCTTGTGCCAACAGTGATTGTTCCTACCATGTATTTATGCATATCTTGTAAGTCGCTCTGGATAAGAGTGTCTGCTAAATGCTTAAAATGTAAATGTAAAATGTAACAGTGAAATATAGATTGAGATTGATTCATTTTGCCCCCAAAATAATACTTTATTGTTGTAAAATGTAATAATCCTTTAACAAACACAAAACATACTTCTGACCCAGGCAAGTCTAGAACTTAAAGGGTTACATTTATTTATTTTTAAAAAGGCTCTGTCAGGGGTCCCCTGGTGACTGGTGGCCCGTTCCACTTGAAACAGAGGAAACATGTCTAGGTCTGCCCCTGCCCCTGCCCCCAATGTACAGGATTGGTCCCCAGCCCTGGTCCTGGGTCTGAATTAGTGTCTGATTTTAAGGTGAAAACAAAAACCCTCAGAGCCTGTGGCCCTGCAGAACCAGGGTTTGATACCTCTGTTGTTAAGCAAGCATGCAATTCTATGCAAAGGCATCTCGAAATTTGTACAACATGCCTCTAAATGTTGATGACAGATATGCATAGCAGACAATGCCTTTCTAAATGCACAATGTAGCTTCCTGTGAAACAGATTCGGGAAGTTTTTTTTCCATTCTTGGTATTTGTAAACATTAAAATCATTCAATTTTAACAAATTAATTTAAAGTGAGATAAAACATTTTTTGTAAAGAATGGAAACCCGTGAGGCCTCCGATAGCACAGCGGTCTAAGCCACTTGTTTTTGAGTATGAGCTGCCTATCATGGTCGCGTTTCGAAACCCGAACCAGACCGGCCCTGGTGGGGAGCCCCGATCCAAGGCGGTGTTTGGCTGTCTGCCCCAGGGGGAGGGGGAAGGGTGAGCAGGCACCCAACTAGCTGAGAAGCACGTAAGGGTGTCTCCAGAACGTGGGTGGGCGAATTCTGACTCAAAGGAAGCAGAGTTTGCTGCCCTCAGAGAATTAACTTGTCTCGTAGAGACGGACAGCGAGTGTGGGGAGGGCAAATCGAAATAAATAAAGGGTATAATTTGCCACTAAATTGGGAGAAAAAATTTGAAAAAATATGAAACCAAAAATATTTGAATAGTTTTAAAAAGAATGGAAACCCTCTTATTGTTTGGTGAACACTTTGGTTCCACCAATATTAAGCCATTCTACGGGCCTTAAAACCCTGAGCATTGAAGAGCAACATTATAGCCACAATAACACTCCCGAAGGGAGGAAACACTCTTTTGAAAGGGGTAATTCTAACCCAAATAAAATTACTTCAATCTCTGTACAAGTAAAGTGAACTTTTATGTGACTCATATCATTAATTCATCGAGAATCAGTATCTTGTAGTGAATTACAGTGGAACTACCACAAGAGCCTTATTATTATTATTATTATTATTTATAAGAAAAATAAGAATTAAATTAAGACCATTTTTTCCCACAATATCTTTTCCCCCATTTTCCAAATGTAACTGACTTTTAAAGCTGCCAAATTAGGCCTTGGAGACAAGGTGTGTGCAGACAAGACCCTTTAGACAATCAATGGGCAGCAGTGTATTGTAATGGTTAGGGAACTGGACTTGTAACTCAGAAACTTGAACAAGGTGTTTAACCTGAATTGCTTCAGTAAAATATCCAGTTGTATAAATGAATTGTATGTAAAGAAATGCAAATTGTGTAAGTCACTCTGGATAAGAACGTCTGCTAAATGCCTAAAATGTAACTGTATGCAATGACTTGACTTAATCAAGTAGAAATTAAAGTTCTTACTTGTTCAGGAGTATTGGGGTGGAAATTGCCCAGGAATCCAAATTGAAGGAAGGATGCAGCACTCTAGGCCAGCACAGGTTTAGAATCTTTATTTATGAGCTGTGAGAAGTCTGCGGTCTCCTTTTTATAGCGCGTGAGTGAATGGAGAATTGAATCAATGGTTAGGACAAAGTTTTATTAAGAATGTGTTGATTATCAGTCATGTGTTTGGACTCTGATCTTTCTTCTGTTGTTGTTCTTGTGTTGTTCTTATACTTTAGTTAATCTTGATTGATTATTGTTTTTAGTTTTTTGCATTAATGATCTTTTGCTACTGATGTTTGTCTTTTGCTCTGTCATGCCACATCAGGTACTATCAAGTCAGCTGTGACCTCACACACAATCAGCAGTGGATCAGACTGGGAGAATTACAGAATGTAAAGAATGAAACCTGAGGCAGTGAGGCTCTGCACAAACCATTGTCACACTTAAAGGAGAACTATAACGGCTTTCCTAATTCACTCATTTCCGAATGTAACCGACTTTTAAAGCCACTAGGATATGAGCTTGACACTGCTGTACATCATACTAAAAAGGCAAAATACAAACATAACATGCTAGGCCACAGTGCCTGCAGGTTTTTGTCGTGTCCTTTCAATCAGCTGCCAGTTTAGGCCTTGGAAAAAGGGGGATTGGGCTCTTAAGCCAATCAACAACTTAAATGAATAATACAATAATTATAATGAGTCTGACACACCCTAGATGGGCTGAATGGCCTAATCTCATCCTTAGGTATTATGTTTTTATTTACCTTGTCGCTATTTAAAATGCAACTTTTAGTTCTGTCTTGATAGCAAGATGATGAGTTATTAAATTGTGCACCATATGCCCTTCTCTTCAATGTCCCCCAAGGAGTTCATGAAAGCTGACCTGCAGACCTTGGGTCTCCACCTGGTCATGTCCAGGAATGCTGGGATGGGGTTTTATGTTAAGAAGGGCTGTTCTCAGATGACTTCAGGAATGCTCTGTGGGCATGTGTCATTTTTGGGATGCCCCAGCACCCCCTTTTTTTCAAGTAGCTCCCATTCTCTGCTGTCACTCACAGGTGTATTCCACTTTGGGTCGGGGGCAGGAATCAGGATGAGCTTTGAGCCTGGTGAGCCTTCCTCTGTTCACCTGAAATACTGTAAATCATTTCCAGCTGTATAAATTTGGGCTTCTCACCATTCAATTTGTCAGTTAAAAAATAAACTGACTTGCAGCTTAAGGGATATCAAATCCAAAGTGTCATAAACAGGACTTAGCCTGTATCACTTCAGTATACTGTTTGCTGTATAAATGCATAGTTTTAAAAAAGAACACTCTAGAGGCCCTAATATAAAGGGGGTATGTTTGCCGTGGGTTTTGAACTGAGGCCAACAGATGCCATTAGCCTGCTCGGGTAAAGACAAAGCTCCCCAGCCAAGGGAACTAATTCCACTCTTATTGCTTCTCGAGGGGTGATGTCACATTGTATAGCAGACATTCGCATGCTAAATCATGGCTCTGAACTACCTTATATATTGTGGTGTCCCCAGGGGTTGGGCGACACACACGGACCTTGCAGAGAGCGTAGGCAAGTTTAAGAACACGGAGGAGGCAGTATTAAAAAAACTAAACAAAAATGATTTATTAAAAAACTCTTGACAAACACAAAACAAAGGGTGGGGTCTTCAGGGGAATAAAAGCACACAAAGTCCGCAATCCTTATCTCGTTGTCAATGTCCAATCCAATTCCAAAATCCAGTTCCAAGTCCACAATCCAGTCCGTAGTCGATATTCAAAAGGGGGTCCTCACACAATCCAATTCTAAACACAAAACACTCCAACAATCTCTCTCTCTCTCTCTCTCTGCTGGGTTTGTACAAGGCCTTTCTGATGGAGTCTATTACTTCCCAGAACTTCAGACAACTCTATGGAGAATGAGGTTGAAGGGAATGCTTTACTCAGGAACAGATAGGAGGTCTTTATATGTAAGACATCACCATGTAAATTGTAAACCATTTAAATGACACTAGTAATAAAAAAAAATATATATATTATTTTTGTAGCAATTCTTGTGTGTGCTCCTTAAAGCACATTAAAATAAATGCAACTACCAATAAATGCAAGAAACAAGCAGACTATTGTTACTCATTTCATTGTTTTCATTTATTTTCTTCTGGAAGCACTTGTAAAAGTTTTTTATAAAAATAAAATAAATGTCTGTTTTGCACAAATCCATACAAAAGGATTAAATTAACAGAAGAAACAGATTCTAGATAATCAAATCCTTTCTTATTATTGTGATGATTATACATTGTTGTAATCCCAAATTCAGCATTTACTTTCAGTAATCTGATCAGGTGTTGATGATAACAAAAGTTCCCTTTGTCTGCTCCTCTCGTGGTTGTAACAGCTTTATGCCACCTGAGAGCAGTGTTATCTCCTAATGGCCGACTCCAGTGTAACCTCAATCACCAGCCTCCTGTCAGGCCTGACATGTCTGATGACAGCCAGGATCAAAACTGAGATCTTATTTGCAGTCAGTTGGAACTAACTAGGCATTTTCATCATGTCCCACATGTATATTTATATATGAAAAAGTCACATAAAGTCAGCATCCTGGAGAAGCATTCCAAGTGGTGACTTGGCTCTCTGCAAAAGTGGCATTTAGGTTTTGGAATTGCACCCTAACGTCTTTCTCTCCTCCTCCATTACAGGCTGTTCGTCCATGTCTTTGTTCTGGGGAGCTGGACGTCTCTCCTGGTGAAAGCAGTACTGACGGGAGCCATCTCCCTCTGCTCCCTCTTTCTCTTTATCACCCTGGTACACAGCAACTGAGAGACCATCCTCTCTGCTTTCAAAGAGAGACAGCACGTGTGGTACTGGGGTGTACAGGACAAACCCATGGTTTCCTTTTCATCAGCAGCCAATTTCAGCCTTGATAACTAGGATGAGTCAAGCAGTGATTTAAGTGATTAATTTAAGTGCTGAAACACAGCACAAACCAGCAGACACTGTAGTCCTTGGATTGACACCCCTGTGTTACAGTCTCTGGATTCCTTTTCACATCTGTCCTGATGCTTCCTGATGAGCAGGGGTGCTCACATTTTCCACTGCATGCACCTGTAGACTGTTAGCATGGTGCAGTTGCCTCCTTTCAGCATCAGACTGCTGTATAGGTCTGGCTGTTGTGGAAACCTGGCAGGCGGAGCCATGTTCAGGGGTTCATATGGTGCCATCTACCGGTCACACCCCGACCTCGCAGGACCAAAACGATTAATCTACCAAAACTAATCTACCAATCAACACCCAATGAACCAATCAACACCCAATGAACAGTGAATAAAAGGAGCCAGGTTTGCAGCAAGTGGAGGGAGAGAAACAGAAAGAGAAGGAGACAAGTTGTTGGAAGAGTTTGCACTGTCTATTGACCAGACAGGATTTGTGTTTCTTAGCTCCCAGAGTGGAAGAAACCTTTTAAGTTTTGTTTTAGAGATTTTGAGTTGTGTTGGACTTTATTTAAATGTTCAGCTTTGGATCTGTTTGTGTTTCTTGGATTTTTGTTAATTTGTACAATTGAGCTTGGATCTGTCTCTTGGGATGCACTACTCCACGTAACACCTACAACCAAACCCCATAGGGTGTTACACTGTAAACATTACACACTCAATGGTTCCACCAGCCCTAGAATGAAGTTGTCCCTCAGTTTCTGATGAGAAGAGTGTGCCTTATCTTTGGGGTACATGCTTGCTCATGCATGTTCAGTTATTTTTTTTGGCAACAGTTCTTCCACAGCGACATTCATTCATGAACCAGCAGGAAATGCTATTGGACATGAACCCATTTCACATTTCTGACACCAAGGAATATTTGTCAATCTGAGGTGAACTGCAGAATCAGAAGTGCAAAAAGAGCAGCAGTAGTTTATGAAATTGGTTCTGTCCCAGCATCTCTGTGTAAGTAAAATAACTTGAAGGCCAATAGAGGTACTCCAGGATGTTTATGTGTGTGTGTGAACAGGTAAAAATAAAGGAAACAGCAGCACTTTTTTGAAAAGCATTTAGCAGATGCTCTTATCCAGAGCGACTTACAAGATGTGCATCAATACATGGTAGGAGCAATCATAGTTAGCGTGCGAGATCAGTGCAGGAATACAGCAATAGACATCATTGCAGGCATCTGCGTACCATACCTGTAACACCGGGAAGGACTTTTCCCCTTATTCCACCGCCTTTTGTTGGTTACCTAAAGCTAGACCTGTGTTTTATGGCATATTACAAAATAATTAAGATCAAAATTTCTTTCTGGTATTGAATATAAATTCAGTAGATAGAGATAGATCCTTTATTGCAGTTGAACAAAATTTGCTTTATACATTCAAGTTCTTCAGCAAGACCATCACACAGAAACTGATAATGCACAACAGCACATTTTACACAGAATAAATAGAAGATAAATGTCCAAAATTTGATATGGTACCAGATCATTTAACAGGGTGTTCCAAATATTGTCATCATACATTCCATTTCAGAGTGGTAACTGCATCACATGTTCATATATTTGGCAAACATTTGAGAGCACCTGCATAACAGCAAAGGGGGAAAAAAGGCTTGTTTTTCTCTTGTTGTTTCCTGTGTAAGCGGATGAGCTCTAATGGCTCCCAAAAACTGTTTATTTTCTGTCACTCATTGTCCCACGGAAAGTTGTAATGAGTTCCCTTCATTTCTTCTTTTATAACGGCAGTGAATCTGGCTTCCTGTTCAGGGCTGAAGTGGTTCCTCCAGTCCCCAGCAATTCCTGAAGCCCAAAAAGAAAACAAATAGGAAATAAAAGCAAAATAGAAAATCAGTTTTGATTGCATGCTGGTTATTTTAATGATTTTACATCTTCCTCAAATCTCGCTGCTGGTTTGTCCGTACCTTTCCTGAAGAAGAGGGTTTTGAGGTCCTCCATGCAAGGATGCTGCAGGGCAGGGTTGGCTATGGCGCTCTTCTTCATGTTGCTAAATTGGCAGTGATCTGCCACCTTCTCCAGGACCTCCTGACTCAGTTCTCGACCCAGGAACTGTGCAATTTGGCACAGGACTACTTTCAGATCCTGGAGGGAAAATTAGTTAAACTAGGACCCTCAGGAATGCTGAATAATACAATTAATAATAACAACAGCATCTCTATACAGGTCTACATTTAAATCTATTAAATGTAAATAATTAAAATAACAGTAAATAAATTATTTGCCATACAGTAATACTATAACATAGCAATACCATGTCATATTAGTGTCAGAGTGGGATGGTACCCAAGGGTTAACTCTATTGGAGTTGCAGTTAGTGTGGTGGTTTGGGGAATTTGATTCCCACGCATGGCAAGCTACTCTACCCTGCCAGTCGCTGCACTGTCCTGCTGTTCACTACCTCAGGAGTGGGATCTCATATTGACTAACAATTCTGGCAGTTCAGCTGGTTTGTCAAATTCAGACAGCAAAGTAGTTTCTCAGCTACATATATGAAGATATGAGCTTGGTAAAAAGAATGTACTTGCTAGTGAGTATAAAAAGCCTTTTTCAACGCCATGTCGAGCAGAATATAGTGTTGACATTTCAAATTGCTGTAAGTTTCAGCGGTGAGGGTTAAAACGGGAGGTCCTAAAATGTGACAGCATCACAAAACTTGAGCGAAAAGAAACGCCTACAAAAGCCTGTAGCCATCTGATTGAAAATTGTGGTAGTTCAAGCCTCTCACCTTTACAGCAAGTTTGAGATGTCTACACATTACATTACATTACATTACAGGCATTTAGCAGACACTCTTATCCAGAGCGACTTACACAGTTTACATTTCTTTATGTAGAATCCATTTATACAGCTGGATATTTTACTGAAGCAATTCAGGTTAAGTGGGGGTGGCTCACCTGCAACATTTCTTCATATGTCACATAGAGAATTCTATCTTCAATATCTGGGTTTCTCCAGCCTTTCACGTGATCTGTCCACTTTCCATATACAGCTGTTTAGATAACATAACATAAACATAACATAACATAAACATGAAGCAATGTGTCCCCCAAGGGGGTCTCTCTACTCTCTGCCCCTCACCCCCTTACTCGTTCCAGCGAGATGGAAGTCCAGGAACTGGTCAAAGGTTCCGGGGTCATCAATGAAGCTGGCCTGTTGTTGGAACTTATAGAACGACACTGTCACATCTTTGGGGTTTCGGGTGACGTAGATGACCTACACTCGCAAAAATAAAAGTACAATTAGCACAGAATTTTGTTCCTCAGGGTACTAATGTGTTCATTGTACCTTCAAATGTGCACATAAGACATTCCCGCCCCAGAAGTGCATATATATCCTGAGAATACACGTCTTGTCACGGTTTGTTCCTTAGGTATATTTGGTATGCTACAATGGCTAGAAGAAGAGATCTCAGTGACTTTGAAAGATGGGCGATTATTGGGGCACGTTTGGCAGGAGCTTCAGTGATGAAGACTGCTCAACTAGCTGTTGATGTTTCACAAGGAACAGTTGCTAAGGAGATGTTGACATGGAAGTCTGAGGGAAAGACATCAACAAGGGAAAACTGGTCAAAAGCACATAGACCGTGATGTCCGTGCCTTGGTTCGAGATGCAAGGCAAAACAAATGAGAAAATCTTTTTTTTATGTGTTATTTTTTTAACAAAGCCAAACTGGACAATGGCGGACAGCAACAACTTCTACCTTGGCCTTGGAAGTGAAGAAAGAGGGGGACATGCAATGGTAGGGCAAGTGGGTGGCCATGGCCCGAGGAGAGGTCCGGGCATCTAGAGGCACGGTAGGCTGGATTGTCTCCAGCCAGGGAACCCGGGCCCAGTTTGGGATAGTCTGAACTGGGGTCAGGTCCCCACCATTCAGAACCAGGGACACAATCTCCTGCATCCAGTTTGTGCCTGAGTAGAGACAGTAGTCATTAATCATCACCATGGCACTCTCGTGAATGCTTCCCAAGTTTATTATTAATAACAAAACTGGTGTCATGACCCTATTCTATTTTGTAGCTTGTGGATCACTTTTCCCCCATAAGTCATCATTGCCATGGACATTTAGATATAGTAGAGTGAGTTTCCCTGTCAAACCATGTTTTTGTCATGTAGACCAGACAACCCTGGTATTCTGTTGTTTGCTATTAATCAGCACATAATTGGTTGTTTAAAACTGTTTATTACACAAACTCACCTGACCTGCTTTCTTGGAACTAAAGTGGTGCCTCGTTTTAGGCTGACCCTGTGGCTCTACAGGACCAGGGTTGGGGACCCCTGATGTTGACATGAATAAATATTTACTCATGCTTTGCCAATTGTATTCATTGAGAATGAAAAAGCCCCCCTTGCTTTTTTCTATTTTGCTTGTTTTCTACATTTTTATTTCCTTTATGTAAAAAAAACCCTCAGGCATATGTGGTGCCAAATGCAACAATACTGTTTTTAATATAACCTTTTCTCCAAATTTGAACCAAGTATTACTCACATTTACCCCAACATTTATGAGATTTTAAATTCTAACATTAATTAATAACCTGAAACACATTTATTCATTCTGTCTCTGAGTCTGACAATTTACAACTCAACAATAATGGGACACAATGAACAATGTACATGATAAATAAAATACACAGAATGCACATAATAGATATGCAATTCAATAAATAATTGTAAATAAAAAATCAACACAAACCACAGATACATCCCTTATGATTTTGTTCAGTTTTACTATGTTAGATACATTGCATCACTGACCTGCATATGCGTTTAACATTTATAAAGTGCTCAAACAATTTTACATATATCTATGTCAATGTTGAGAGTTACTCACCAGACTTTGGGTACGTGACTATCAAAACATCATCATCCCAAAACTGAAATTCAGTGGCGTATTTCAAAGTCTCAGGACTTAGTATTGCACGCTTAGGAGTGTGGGGTTTAGAATTGTTTTCCATACTGAAACAAAAACAGGATTTAGAAACCTGAAGCAGTGAGGCTCTGCACAAACTCCAAATGTAACCAACTTTTAAAGACACTAGGATATGAGCTTGACACTGCTTTGCATCATACTAAAATAGGCAAAATACAAACATAACAGGGAAGGCCACAGTGCCTGCAGGTTTTTGTCATGTCCTTTCAATCAGCTGCCAGTTTAGGCCTTGAAAAATGGGGCTTGGGCTTTTTAGCCAATCAACAATTTAAATGAATAATAAAAAAGATATAATGAGTCTGACACCCCTGATCAGGGGTGTGATTTGGGGGTTCTTTTCATAATGTCGTTGTCATGGGAACAGTGTGATGAATATACTGATTAGTTAGCTAACTAGCTAGCTAGCTTCCTACCTATCATTGTCTGATGGATTACATTGCCAATGGTTACAGTAAAAGTGGATATTTATTAATACTTAAAATGCTACACCTGCCCTCCACCGCATTCATATTTAGCTGCCAGGGGCCCCTGACTGAAATCTGTAAAGACTGGGGCTTACAGTAGTACAGCCCCATGAAATGCTGTCATGCTTGTGCCAACAGTGATTGTTCCTACCATGTATTTATGCACATCTTGTAAGTCGCTCTGGATAAGAGCATCTACTAAATGCTTAAAATGTAAATGAAAATGTAAAATGTTGTAAAATGTAATAATCTTTTAACAAACACATACAAAAATACTTCTGGCCCAGGCAAGTCTAGAACTTAAAGGGTTACATTTATTTATTTTTAAAAAGGTTCTGTCAGGGGCCCCCTGGTGACTGGTGGCCCGTTCCACTTGAAACAGAGGAAACATGTCTAGGTATGCCCCTGCCCCTGCCCCTGCCCCTGCCCCCAATGTACAGGATTGGTCCCCAGCCCTGGTCCTGGGTCTGAATTAGTGTCTGATTTTAAGGTGAAAACAAAAACCCTCAGAGCCTGTGGCCCTGCAGAACCAGGGTTTGATACCTCTGTTGTTAAGCAAGCATGCAATTCTATGCAAAGGCATGTACAACATGCCTCTAAATGTTGATGACAGATATGCATAGCAGACAATGCCTTTCTGAATGCACAATGTAGCTTCCTGTGAAACAGATTCGGGTCAGTTTTTTTTCCATTCTTGGTATTTGTAAACATTAAAATCATTAAATTTTAACAAATTAATTTAAAGTGAGCTAAAAAATTTTTTGTAAAGAATGGAAACCTGTGGGGCCTCCGATAGCATAGCGGTCTAAGCCACTTGTTTATGAGTATGAGCTGCCTATCATGGTCGCGTTTTGAAACCCGAACCAGACCGGCCCTGGTGGGGAGCCTCAATCCAATGCGGTGTTTGGCTGTCCGCCCCAGGTGGAGGGGGTACCCAGGCACCGAACTAGCTGATAAGCACGTAAGGGTGTCTGCATAATGCAAATTCTGACTCGAAGGAAGAATTTGCTGCCCTCCGAGAATTAGCTTGCCTGGTAGAGATGGACAGCGAGTGTGGGGAGGGCATATCGAAATACATAAAGGGTATAGTTTGCCACTAAATTGGGAGAAAAAATCTGAAAAAATCTGAAACAAAAAATATTTAAACAGTTTTAAAAAGAATGGAAACCCTCTTATTGTTTGCTGAACACTTTGGTTCCACCAATATTAAGCCATTCTACCTTAAAGGGCCTCTAGGCCTTAAACCCCTGAGCAATGAAGAGCAACATTATAGCCACAATAACACTCCTGAAGGGAGGAAACACTCTTTTTAAAGGGGTAATTCCAACCCAAATAAAATAACTTCAATCTCTGTACAGTGAACTTTTACGTGACTCATCATTATTTCATCTAGAACCAGTATCTTGTAGTAAATTACAGTGGAACTACCACAAGAGCATTATTATTATTATTATTATTAATAATTAAAATTAAGAAAAAAAATCCTCACAATATCTTTTCCCCCATTTTCCAAATGTAACTGACTTTTAAAGCTGCCAAATTAGACTTTGGAGACCAGGGGCCTCATTTATAAAACGTACTTACGCACAAATTTGATCTTAGAACGTGCGTACGCTCAAATCCACGTCAAAGTTCAGATTTATAAAAACGGTCTTTGACGTGGAAAAGTACTTACCTCCACGTCAGGTTTCAACCTGGCGTACGCACTTTTCCTTGTGGCAATGTTTGAGTACTGCAGGTATTCGCGGTCTCGTCTCTTCTCTGTCCTGACCCCTCGCTGGTGAAATTATCTTCCGCAATCGGTCAGGACCGCGGAATCACCTGCGATCTTCCGCGAGAGACTCAAAACCCACCTTTTCAGACTCCACTACCACTGAATTCTGTACATCTAGCTAATTGTCATCACCACTGCCTACTTGCTCAACACTATATACCCCTGCTTACTCCATTAAAAAATAATAATTGACTAACCTTTTCCTTCCCAGTGTTACAGGTATGGTACGCGGCTGCCTGCAATGGTTTATTGCTGTGTTACTGCACTGATCTCTTGCGCGTACTATGATTGTTCCTACCATGTATTAATGCACATCTTGTAAGTCGCTCTGGATAAGAGCATCTGCTAAATGCTTAAAATGTAAATGTAATGTAAAATGTATTCGGAAATCTAACAGCGCCAACATGTCTGCTGCCTATTATTATTATTATTATTATTAGTAGTAGTAGTAGTATTACCAGATTGAACACATTGCTTAGGCTATACGTAATGGTTTGCACAATACATTTATTAATAAATTAAAACAACATAAGCTAAGCTACTTGTGGAAAACAAAACAAAAACACACATTGGTTTTCCAAAACTACCCCAATTAGAACAATTGACACATCCTTGAAATGTATTTAATACATATTATGGTTCCACGCGTGTAAAACACTTCGGTCAATCTGTAGGCTATAAAATAGAATGGCTTCGCTTCTCGAAGATATAAGCCAACCGCGCGCAATAAGAAGGGAACGAGTTATTAGAGATTTTGACCTCAGTTTTAAATCAGTTTTAAAATGATTTACGTCCTTCAGGGACCTTTGCTGCCCCCCCGTTCACAGCCTGGGCTACAGACTGCCAGGCCACGTGCTTGGTTGTACTGGTAAAGCCATTGGAAAGGCTCCCAAACAGCGTCCCTGCACACAGCTGCACCTCCGCCAACAAGACCTCGATTTCCGCCTCGCTAAAATTATTTTCTTGCAGCTCGCCATTATCAAGTAGAAAATTTCTGTTTTGATTCGTGCTCCTTTATATGCTAATGATATTAATTAGGGGCGTTTACAAGGCGGAGATCTAAAACCATTCAGCTACGCACAATTTCAAGATCATTTGCGATTTATAGATTTCACATCTGGGGGACTGGCGTACGCACGTTTTTTTTGGGCGTACGTTCAGTTTCTCTGAATCACACTTACGCACATTTCAGAAATGATCTTAGATCAAATATAGGATGGTTTCTACGCAACTTTTTATAAATGAGGCCCAAGGTGTGTGCAGACAAGACAATCAATGGGCAGCAGTGTAGTGTAATGGTTAGGGAACTGGACTTGTAACTCAGAAACTTGAGCAAGGTGTTTAACCTGAATTGCTTCAGTAAAATATCCAGTTGTATAAATGAATTGTATGTAAAGAAATGCAAATTGTGTAAGTCGCTCTGGATAAGAACGTCTGTTAAATGCCTAAAATGTAAATGTAAAATGCAATGACTTGACCTAATCAAGTAAAAATTTAAGTTCTTACTTGTTCAGGAGTATTGGGGTGGAAATTGCCCAGGAATCCAAATCAAAGGAAGGTTGCAGCACTCTAGGCCAGCACAGGTTCAGAATCTTTATTTATGAGCTGTGAGAAGTCTGCGGTCTCCTTTTTATAGCGCGTAAGTGAATGGAGAATTTAATCAATGGTTAGGACAAAGTTTTATTAAGAATGTGTTGATCATCAGTCATGTGTTTGGACTCTGATCTTTCTTCTGTTGTTGTTCTTATACTTTGGTTAATCTTGATTGATTATTGTTTTTTCATGATCATTTGCTACTGATGTTTGTCTTTTGCTCTGTCATACCACATTTGTCCTTTGCTCTGTCATGAGTTTTTTAAAGTCAGCTGTTACCTCACACATGATCAATCAATCAATCAATCAATCTTTATTTTTGTATAGCGCCATTTACAAACAGGTTGTCACACAACGCTTCACAATTGGCATTTTCCAGAGGGAATCAAAAAACCAGAAAACCATTAGAGCCAATGTGGGAAACTGGAAAATTATTCCCTGACCCCTTAAAAGGCGGTCGAGATGAACTCCTGGAAAATGGTGGGATACAGAGAAAAACAAATAGTCCTTGAGGCTCATGAGGGGCATTCTTCAGCATCCTAAGTGTAGGGGTGGGGTGGACCTCATCCATCCAGATACCGGGGCAGGGCGGGGGATGGAACCAGCAGCTAGGGTCCGGGCCAGCGGCATCCTGCTAACACATGGCAGGGGTGGGGGGTTGACTCTGGGGCAGGTGAGCTCCGGGCAGATGCCACGAAGCCGGGAGAAAAGAGGAAAGGTGCAATTATGACTATGATAAATATCACACCGGATCAGGGGAAAGAGTAGAGTGATAACACTTTTGCACCAGCAGAAGTAATCTAGGGCAGCATAACTAATTAGGTGAGTGGCACAGGGAGCATGCAGCCATGAGGGCACTCAGAGACCATCCCACCACATCAGCAGTGGATCACAGACTGGGAGAATTACAGAATGTAATTGAATTGAAAAAACATTTCAAGATTACAATAATCACATTTACAAATATTTTGCAACATAGCTGCAGAAAAGCTGGAGTCCACTCAATGCCAGATGGGGATGCCCGAGCTGAGGCCCAAACAAGACTGCACTACAAGGTGGAACTCAACATTTTATATGTTGAAGCGGTTTCTGGAGTCCAAGGATGCAATCATAAAATATTTGCAGTCTTATGCAAGATGTGTGCTCCTGTTTCTGTTCTAGATTGTGGCTCTGACCTTTTTATTATACATTTTGTATTACTTTGTATTGTATGTTTTATGAGTTTACTGTTTAACTCTGCTGCCATTCTTGGCCAGGTCTCCCATGGAAAATATATTTTTAATCTTAATGGGTCTTCCTGGTAAAAAAGCTAAATAAAAATAAATAAAATCTCTACACTGGCCATCATCAATGCACCAGTTGACGCTCTGACCCAAGAGGAATGGGAGGTGGTGTGGGAGGCATGCACTGTTCTGGAACCCTTTGAGCAGATCATTGTGGAGATCAGCACAGAGAGATACAGTAGACATACAATTCTTACTACATGATTATTTAATCCATTATTATATAATTGCATAGTACAGGGGAATGGCAGTATCAATAGACAATAGACATTATTAGTAAATACAATTATTAATAAAACTATTAATAAAGGTATTTCATTTTTTTCAAAAGGAGACTGCCTTGAATGTTTCTTTAAACAATGGATTAAATTCATTTAATCAATACCCAATTCATGGCTTTCATTACCCAAAGTAGCACTTTTTTGGGTCTGCAGAAGATCACAGCCTGCCACCAGAGAGAAGCAACAGCAACCACAGGACAAGTGACAGAGTTGGTGGACACTCTGTGTGCATCCATGGAAACAAAGTTCCACAGAATGGAATATAACCATGTTCTCTCAGAAACCACAGCACTTGACCCGAGGTTCAAGAAGCTAGCCTTTACAGAGCTCTTGATGAGGCTCTACAAAGAATTATAACAGCAGCAGGGAGAGGCAGCCCCAGCAGCCAGCCAGCTCAGACACTAGGGTAACAGGGAGAAGAGAGAGCAGGGGCACAAGCATTGGAGCCACAAATGTCTGCCATTTGGAGGCTGTTTGATGAGAGAGCAACTGGAGATGCAGCAAGAAGGAATCCCTCAGCAGATGCCATATTGGAGGTCCGATCATATTTGGAGGAGCCCCTACTCCAAAGATCTGCAGACCCTCTGAGCTGGTGGGAGAGCAAGGCCTCAGTCTACCCACGACTGTGTAAAGTTATGGCAGGGAGACTCTGCATCATGGCAACATCAGTCCCCTCTGAGAGGGTATTTTCCAAAACTGGAAAAATTTGTTTGAATTTTTTCTTGAAGTTCCATCTGTTATCAGAGAAGCATTTTTAGGCCCAAAATAAATAGAACCACTATGAGAAAATAACTAATAATAATTGAAGAGAGAAAAAAGTGGCCAGTTCAATTGTTGAGTTGGATGCTGCAGTTTTGCAGTGTTATTTATTTGTTATTTATTATGTTCTATATGCAATATTATGTTACATTTCTATGAGTGTGATTTGTTTTGAATGGTTCAACTGTGTTTATTGTGGAATTTATTTAAATATATAAACTTTCTCTACTCTCAATGCACGTGTCTTGCTATTTTTACATTTATTTAATTAAATCGTTTTTTTATAACAAACATAATGCTAAATAATGTTACTTTGGTAATTAGAAGGTAGAGTAAGATTCCATTTAATAATTTAAGTGATAGTTGTGCAGAAACACCAATTGTAGGTCAAAATATTGCTAACTTTGGCTGATTTTGAAAAAAAAGGAAATGGTACTGAACAAAGAGCCATATGAGAGCCGAAATTGGTGAGCTGAGCCAAATCATCTGACTCACTGAAAAGAAGCCCAAATTTCCATAACTACTGTCAACCCTAGTTTTTTTGATCGAGCTATGAGCGCGTGGACACAAAAGGGGCGGCGTTTGTAACACAGCCAATCGCCTGCAACATGTACAGACCCTAAGGTTTTCGGTCTCATGACTGTGGCTCACAATGTGAGTGCAATCTATTGCACCAATCACTCTGGAATCATATGAGAAAAGTACACCGTACATTTTATTCCTTATTGATGACTATATACATATAACTATATAAACTATGTTTGCTGAGGTTCTCCGTATCACCAACAGAATACATATATGTACCAGTGGCTACAAAACGTAGAGCGATACATACAGTTGCTAGAAAATGTAGGGCAATACATACATACTGCCGCACAGTGATCACATGGTTTCGGCAAGTGGCATTTGTGACATGAGGCTCTAGAAGCTTGCAGAGATACAATATTCCCTCCATGGAGAATCTGTATCTCTGATATAAAAAACTGATTACGCAATTCTCTAGGATTGGTGAAGCCATTTTCTAGAGATCTGATTGGTGATGTGGCAGGATTTTTATAGGATTTGATCCATTAGTCAGAGCGGTGGCAAAGGATTTTGCCATTTGTCACACAACTTACTGTACAGATTCTGCAAAAAACAAGAGAAACTGGCAGGCGAGGGATCAGACCAGCTCCCAAATGCAGGGTACTGGACATCAAGAAAAGTATTCTCAGAGGAGCAAGAGAGGAACCTCTATGGATTAAGTCCCAAAGAGGTAAGATAAATACATGAGAAAAACTGATTTTAACAAGAGAACTATATATATGAGAGAGAGAGAGAAAAAGATTTACTATTACATTTTATTTCAAGTTCAACCAGCCTTTTCAAGTTCTCACTACAAATGCAAGTTTCCGCCAACATCGAGCAATGCCAGTATGGCTGGTGCTAACTGGTTCAATGCCTTTCTAATGAGGCACCCCATTTTCTCTATAAGATGTCCCCAAGCCATGAGCCATTCGGGGGTGACAAGCTTCAACCAAACAAATGTCACCAATTTATTTGACAATCTAAGCAAAGTTTTAGACAAGCATAAATTTGAAGCACAAAACGTCAGGAACATGGACAAAGACCGTACTCTCCCACCTTCCTCTGTGCCACCTCCCTTAGGGCCACCTCCTCTGTGCCACCTTCCCCCATGCCACCTCCCACAGGGGCACCTACCTCCTTGTTATCTGTGAAAGAAAAACACAAAGCAGTCAAAAAAAAAAAAAAAAGAATCTTAAGTGTAAAGTGTGCATCCTCTATCTGAAAAGCTATTCCAAAATCAAGAGAAGTATGGCTGCAGTGCTGGGTGTGCAAGACCTGGGCTCATCAAGTGTGCGTGGATGGAGGGGAATTTTACACCACAATTGTGAATCAGATTTAGAATGAATTAGCCTATTTCCAGATTGTTATGTTTTTAACAAGAGTCAAATAAGTTCACTGAAGCAGGAAAAAATCTGTATATTTTTCAATATTAAATTCTAATGAAATTAAAATTATTCGAACAGTTCGCTGCTGATTTCAGAATATGTTTGCTGGTCAGGCTTGCAGTTTTAAGTTTTAAGTGGTCTACCAACATCTGCACATTGACGTAAGGTAGGCCTATGTTCTACGCATGCAAAATGTTGTAACTGTCCCCACCCTCCTCTATAGGTCGATGTGGGTGCAAGCTTTTGTTCCAGCTCAGCACCAAAACAACTGATAACAAGACCTTGATTTTTTGAATCAGTCGTTTTAGTGTTGGCCTACAACAAAAGAATTGACCCACTTAGACACCTCTAGACCCCTCGTGGATGGCAACCCTGGTTCAAAGGGATATCAATACATCATTTCTACATGATTCTAAACAACATTGGCTATAAAGTGATAAGAAATTAAATATTTTAACTGCTAACTATCTAGGTTTGATTGCTCGCAAGCAAGTGTGCTGCTGTGCCAGTGGAGGCAGCATGACCGTACCAAAATGTGAACTGACAATCGCATTTCACTGTATTATTACAACTAGTAGGCAAACTATTATTACTGCACTGATCTCTCGTGCGAACTATTATTGTTCCTAAGATGTATTTATGCACATCTTGTAAGTCGCTCTGGATAAGAGCGTCTACTAAATTCTTAAAATGTAAAATGTAATGTATTGCAAACCACGGGTCATTGTGGAACGCTCGTCAACGGCTTTTGTAAGGCTTGTAGCTACTTGGGGGTGTTGCAGAATAGGGGGTGTTGTTATATAGGGGATTACTGTGTAGTAAACAAAGTCTGCCCATCACATACATGCCAAGAACGGAGGTGGAAGTTGCATTACCCCAACTGTGTCCTGTGAAAATAAGAGCCTGTCTGTCTGCCTAACAATCAATCCCTGATATCAATAACAATCCCTGACTAAATACAAAGTACTGTGGCGAGCATGAGTTGGGTGGTGTATCAAGGAAGGAGACAGAGTCCAAGTAGAATGCAAAACTGGCTACACGGGCAGCCGTTTTAATAAAGAAAATATTCACAATATTCAAGATTATTCACAGGCGACTCCGCCGGATCGCCACATAGCCCCCTTGCAAGGGGGTCAGTCGTCCCCGGCGACCCCATTGTCCAATACAAAGTCTCTTAAATGTGTGGGCGCTTGTCGCCGCCGCGGTGTTCGCCTCCGGTCTCCCCCAGGCGCACTAGGAGAGTCTCTGGGGGGAAGGGGTCTGGGCGACTCACCTGCCGCCTCGGCTGCAGCCTGCGCCAGGGGGTGGTACGGGGCCAATCGGTCCTGATGCAGAACCACCTCCCGGCCCCGGGAGACTGTTTCTGTTTCACCCCCGCCTCGGCCCGGGCCTGGCGAGTAAAGCCATGGACCACCTGGAGGCACTCCTGCAGCCGGCGGAGTTGGTCGAGTTCGGGCCCACCCTCCAACTCAGGCTCTGGAGGGGGCCTGAACACCAGATCTACGGGGGTCCTAAGCTCCCGGCCAAACAAGAGGCTGGCCGGCATGCAATGGCTTGATTCCTGTACAGCAGTGCGGTAGGCCCACAGGACCAGAGGCAGGTGGCGGTCCCAGTCCCGCTGGTGCTGGCTGGTTAAGATGGCCAGCTGGGTAGCCAGGGTCCAGTTAAAGCGTTCAACCAGGCCGTCACTCTGGGGGTGAAGAGGTGTGGTCCGGGTCTTGTGCACCCCCAGGCACTTGCACACCTCTCCGAAGACCCGGGACTCGAAGTTCCGCCCCTGGTCCGCCCCTGGTCAAGTTGCCGCCATAAATTTAATTTGTAAGGCTTGAATTGAAGAATTGCATTCAAAAATGTAATCTGTATTTCGCAATATGAAGTTGAAACTAATAGTTTGTAATTGAATTGAATGATTATTACATTAAACTTTTAAATATTCACTTACAATATTACACTTGAAAAAACATTTCAAGATGGCAAATCATCAAATTTGCAAACTTTTATTTCAAGTTAATTGGAAGTTACATTCAACCAATCATGCAGGAGAACGGGGGCCTGTCTCAGGAAGGAAGTTCAACACAGTCAAGGTATCTTTGAGTTAGCTGGCTACACAAAGTCTAACAAAGGCAATTACGGCTAACCTGTCTCACGACAGAAGCGGGAGAACAATAAAATTAGAAAAAGAGAGAAAAAGACAAGAGAAAAGTCTGACTCTTTTCATTCTGTATGTGTTTACAAGTCATTATATCATAATATTTTAAAGAATCCTTGAAAATGTGATCTGTGTATGTGTTTCAGAGGAGGAACCATGATCACAAGGTTGTAGGTTAAAATCCCACCCACCCGTTTTTTCAGGATGTTTACCTATGCCAGTTATAGAGTTGCATTACTGTACCTACTAGTTGTAATCATACAGTGAAATGCGATTGCCAGTTCACATTTTGGTACGGTCATGCTGCCTGCACTGGCACAGCAGCACACTTGCTTGCGAGCGATCAAACCAACTATTATATTTACATACAGATACAATACATATAGATTAAATTAAGACCACTGAGGTGATTTAAAACAATTTTTTAAGTGGTTGGTTTTTTCTCAACCCAAAAACATGAACAAATAAACATTTGACAGAACTGTCAATAAAGACCTTTAACTCACTTCTGTGTCAGAATCAACCGGAACACATCTTCCGACAGGGCAGGTCATGCTGGTCCAGGACAGTCAGACCGGACAACAGATAGTTCAGGTGGCACAGAGTGCACCTGAGAGCAGTGCTTAATTTGTAAAATAAGAGATGCCGGGGCTCAACTCGCCTCCCCCAACCACACACCACAAACCACCCCCCACCCCGCGGAGTAAAAAGGGTAAACTTTTCCTACCTCTGTGTCGCTGCATTTCTGTCCCTCCCTCTGGTCTAATGGTAACTTTCCAGTGGTGGAGCAACAAGGGTTAAAAACAGAAGTGGTGATATGGTTGCTGTTTTTAAAGACACTCTTGTTGACATGCAAAGATTCATTTGTAAGAAACCTATCTCGCACTCTGCGCTGGAAATTGCTACGGTGTTAACAGCGGTTAAGAAATCCTTCAAGGGCTGTAACATGTCTCTGTGAACACTCTGAAAGCACGATTTGTTTCTCGGCTGTTAAGTCTGTTAAAATGTGCGTTGTTTTCGCACTTTAGATATTTATTAGCCCGGGGCTCTGATTCTGAGTAAGACATTTGCCGGGGCGCAAAATCGGATTCATGGCATCTTGGCACATCCGGCTAGCCCCGGCACAAATTAAGCACTGCCTGAGAGTCTCCGTAACCATCAGGTAGTACCTGTCGATGTCCAGGACCTTGTGCGCCCTCTTGTGGACACCATATCCCATCAGCTGCTTCCCACAGGTTGGGCAGAACACCCTCACCTTCCACAGGTGATAGGGCATCCACACGAGCTGGTGGGTGAAAAACCGATCTGGGGTTGGAGCCTGATGCTAGATCAGCGATGGGACAGGTGGCTCATACCAGAGCTTGACATCGGGGTGCAGCTTGCCGACATGAAAGACTGTGGAAGCAATCCACCTCTGATCTTGTACGGGAATCGTCTTCCTCATTTCACCCGGCAGCCAGAATGGAGCAGGTGGGAGCGGGACCAGCCAGATCCTCAACATGCTCATCCTAATTGAAGGACAATGATAAAAGATTAGGTACTATCCTCGTCACATAAAACAGGAACACAATTTTTTTTTTTTTTTCAGTTTTTTTTTCACGGACCAGGCAAAAACATCAACCTGAAAAAGCTGGTTTCTCTGACTACTGATGGGGCTCCTTCCATGGTAGGAAAGGAGAAAGGATGAATTGCTTTGCTCAGAAAATATCCTGAAATGGCGGACTTCTTCTCATATCACTGCATTTTGCATCAAGAGCAATTGTGCAGCAAGCTGAGAGGTGGAGAGCTCAAAGTGACAATGGACTCTGTGACATGAACAGTCAATTTTATTCTTGCATACGCACTGAAACAGACAGTTCTGTTCGTTGGTGGAAGAGTTTGAAAGTGCATACACTGACTTGGAAATGCATGCGGAGGTCAGGTGGCTTAGTCGCGGAAAGTTCCTCGATCACTTTATGGAACTGCTACCAGCTGTGCGCACATTTTTGGAAGAGAAGGGCCGACATGATTTACTGGCACCCCTGGAAGATGACACATTCATGCACAACGCATCTTTTCTGACTGATGTAACGTATCAGTTGAATTCACTAAATCTTAAACTTCAAGGGAAACAAAAGGTTCTGCCGATGATGCTGAATGATGTGGCTGCATTTGAAACTAAACTGAGCCTGTTTGCGCAGCAGCTTAATGAAGGAAATTTCACACACTTTCCTGTTCTACAATCCCAAGTGTCACAACCAGGTTCATTTTCACCCACCCCTTACTGCGCCTACCTCTCAGAGTTGAAAGAGGAGTTTTCCTCTCGATTCGAGGACGTTAAGTCCCTGAAACCCGTGCTGGCATTCACAGAGAATCAGTTTGCTTGTGATGTACAGACTACTTCAGTCTCAGTCACACCTGCGCAATTTGGAGTCGAAAGGGCTGCGTTTGAGGAGCAACTCATAGAGCTGCAGCAAAACAACATTCTCAAAGAAAGACACAAGGAGGAGAGCATTGACACATTCTGGATATCCTGTGTTCTGAAGGACACATACATACATACGCCATTTAGCAGACGCTTTTTTAGCAGCATACGCCATTTAGCAGACATACCCTGCATTAATCCAGTGTGCTCAGAAAATCCTGACCTGCTTTGGATCCACTTATGTGTGTGAAAGCTCCTTCTCTGCCATGGGAATAATACAATCAAAGCAACGTTCCCGTCTAACTGACAGACATTTGGCAGACTGTCTCAGAGCAGCTACAACTGAGCAACAACCAGATCTGAAAGTACTTGTGAAAAGAATGCAGACTCAGATTTCTCACTAGGAATAAGTAAGTTATTTTCCACCATGGCTTGCAAAGTTTATTTACCCACATAGGCTAACTGTGCATATTTTTTCCATATTCAATGATGCTTTGCGATGCATTAAAAAAGAATAGCAAGACAAACTTTATTTACCCACATAACTGTTTTTTTACTCAAATTGAGAATATTTTGTAATATTCCATGATGCTTTGGGATGCATAAAAAATTACTAGCAAGACTATGCAGCATATTAAACAGCAGTATTAAATACAGTGAATACAATTTTGCAAATATCTTAATAATAAGTTGTGTCCCTTTGCATCTGTTGTGGTTTAAATGTGGCCCTCTTGGCCTCTGATGTTGAGTACCCCTGTTATAAAGACTCTAAAGCTGTTGATTCCTTTAGTAGTCTACTAAATACTTAGTTAGCTAAACTAGCTAATCACGATGGCAGACGAAATACATAAAGAGCCACTGCAACATGATGCCAGTACCGATGAAGGCCACTAGAGGGTAGTACATACAGCGCAAAGGCTATGGAAGACAAATTAAATAAACAGATAAATGCAAGAAGACGCAAGTTATCACAGCTTACCTCCAAAACGAATAAAATTGAGGATCTCATGAAAAATGGTTGCAATGCAGATAGTGTAGAGAGATAATACCTTACGGATTACTCAAAACTTTTAAATGAGTTAATTCAGATGAATAGTGCAGTTGTACTCCTGTTATCAAGTGAGGAAAAGGAGGCAGATCAAACTTATTGGTTTAAACTAAAATAGACTCGGTTCAAGTACTTCAGTGCCGAGGTTGAGAAATGGATAATTGAGACAAAGCAGCATGATATTACTGCTCATGAAGATGTAGGACCAGATGATAGCACATCTGTGGTCTATTCCCTTAAGAAAAGAATTCCCACTTAAGATCATCTAAAGAAAAGAATGGGTTCTGCTGAGATGGAAGCAACCAGCAGTTCGGTTAGTGGGCACTCCAGCTCAACTCAAGATTCAGAACAAAGATGGAATGAATGCAGCCATCAAATATGCGGTAAGGCAAGACATACGACATGTTACATCAACCATGCTGATGTAAAGTCACTTGGGCTTCGTGAAGTAATGTTAAAACATTGCACAAACAATGACATTACAGAAATGTTAGTCAAGCAGCAGAAATTGTTTCATCGTCCCCCAAGAGACATTCCTGTGTTCAAGGGAGACCCTCTCGAATTTAGACCATTCTTAGGAGCTTTTGAACATGCAATTCACAACAAAATTGATAACGATAGTGACTGCCTATACTACAGTATTTAGAACAATTTACTAAAGGTGAACCCCAAGATCTAGTAGGAAGATGCCAACACATGAGTCCACAACAAGGCTACAAAGAGGCAATGAAATTGCTTCTATATCACTATGGCAATGAGGTGAAAATGGCAACAGCCTATATGGACAAAGCTTTTAAATGGCCACAAATAAAGTCAGACTATGTCAGTGACTCCATAGTTTTTCTCTCTTCCTCACTGGCTGTGACAGTGCTATGCAAGATATTGAATACCTAGAGGAAATGGATAACCCTACTAACCTCAGAATCATTATCTCCAAATTGCCTTATAAAATGAGGGAAAGGTGGAGGGTTGTTGCCTTTGACACTCAAGAGAAAAGTGGAAGGAGAGCAAAGTTTACTCATCTTGTATCATTCATTGACAGGCAAGCCAAAATTGCTTCTGATCCACTCTTTGGTGATATCAAAGATTCAGCAGATGAAAAAGAAAAGCTCAGAATGAACACAAGAGCAATCTGGGGAATTGGATCAACAGGAAGCACCTTTGCTACCAGTATGGCTCCAGCCAAGTTACAATCCTTCAGGATCTGGTAAAAATGGCTCTCAGCAAACAAGTAATGCTTTGCAGAAATCTTGTCCATACTGCGAGAAAAACCATACATTGTATCCATGTTACAAAATCAGAAAGCAACCTTATAAAGAGAAAGTAGAGTTCCTTAAAGTAAAATGACTTTGCCTTGGATGCTTAACACGAGGGCATATAAGTAAAGATTGCAAGAAAAGAGCCTCTTGTGAAATCTGCTCTAAAAAACACCCAAGTATGCTACACTTTGCAAAGGAAGTGAACGTCAAGCCTATTAAGAATAGTCAGAGCAATGCTGATATAAATTCAGCCTCAATTGAACCGGTGTCCCTTAAAAATGAAACTTGTGGAGTTATCGGGGCCAGGGACAATGATTGCATTTTGTCTATTGTGCCTGTGTGTATCAAATCAAAGAAGAGCAATAAGATGGTAGAAACCTATGTGTTTATGGATTCAGGAAGTTCAGCTACTTTCTGCTCTGAGAAGTTGATGACACAACTTGGTGTTTGGGGCAAGAAAACTCAAGTCTTACTTCGCACTATGGGTCAAGAGAAACCAGTGTGCAGTTACGTTCTTACAGATTTAGAAGTGTGTGGTTTAATTGAGAACAGTTACAATGACTTACCTGACGTCTTTACCCACACAGACATTCCTGTGTCTAAAGAAAATATTCCTGTACAACAAGATTTGGAGAGGTGGCCTTACCTGCAAGAAGTGCAGTTGCCACACATCAAAGCAGAAATGGGCCTATTAATAGGTACCAATGCTCATAGAGCCATGGAACCGTGGAAGGTTATCCACAGTGAGGAAAACGGACCATATGCAGTTAAAACAACCCTAGGCTGGGTCATCAATGGTCCTCTTAAAAGGAGCAATAGCACCAGTTCTACCTGAAATTACCAAAGAGTTTCAGTCAATCGCATTTCAATTGCTGGTGTAGGGAACATGCTACTACAACAATTTAATTATGATTTTCCAGAGCATGCTTGTGAAAAAAATTTGGAATTGTCAAGAGAAGATATTCAGTTCATGGAATCTGCTTCTAAAATGGTTAATAATGTAATTGATGGACATTATTGTATTAACCTGCCTCTGAGAAAGAAATCTGTCATGATGCCTAACAACCGCAGCGTCGCTGAACAGCGTGCAACACATTTTAAAAGAATTCAACAAACATAAAGAGTTCCACAGAGAATATCAGGACTTCATGTCAGACCTGCTGAGCAAGGGTTATGCAGTTAAAGTCTCAGATGAACAACTCAAGCGTGACGATGGTAAGGTATGGTATATCCCTCAACGTGGCGTGTACCATCCTCAAAAAGGGAAGCTGCGTGTAGTGTTTGACTGCGTGGCATCGTTTCAAGGCAAGTCACTAAATGGAGAGCTGTTGCAAGGCCCAGATCTCACAAATACACTCACTGGAGTGTTGACAATTCAGACATGATCATATTGCTTTAATGTCAGACATAGAGGTATGTATCACCACGATGTATCACCAAGTAAAAGTACCTGAGGAAGATACTAACCTGTTGCGCTTCCTCTGGTGCCCACAAGGTAATCTTAACAAGCCCTTTCAAGACTACAAAATGGTAGTTCATTTGTTTGGGGCCACATCCTCCCCCAGCTGTGCCAATTTCTCTCTAAGACGGACAACTGAAGATGGCAGAGACAGGATGTCACCTGGTGCAGTGAATACAGTCCTAAACAGTTTCTATGCAGACGACTGTCTTACATCATTGTCTACTGAGAGTCAAGCACTCACTCTGGTCAAAGACAACACTGTGTGCCAGCGGAGGATTCCGTTTAACAAAATGGATAAGCAATAGCCGTGCTGTTCTGGCCTCCCTCCCTGAAAGTGAGAGAGCAAAGGCAGTTAAAAACCTAAACCTTTAAACCTTAACCATGATATGTTACCAGTCGAGAGAGCTCTTGGAGTCAATTGGTGTATCAAGTCAGATTCATTTAAGTTCAGAGTTAGTGTCCATGACAAGCCACTTACCAGACGTGGAATTCTGTCCATTGTAAGTTCCATATACGATCCACTGGGGTTCTTATCTCCATTCATCCTCCCTGTAAAGGTAATGCTGCAGGAGCTGTGTAGAAGTAAATGAACCTGGGATGAAAAAAATCTAGAGGAACTTGCTCACAGGTGGCTCACATGGTTGTCTGATCTTAAGGAGCTTGCTAGCTTTTCTGTCAGCAGATGCATCAAACCTTTGGGATTCAGATCCATCACATCAGCACAGTTACATCACTTTGCTGACGCAAGCGAAAGAGGCTATGGAGTAGTCTCCTACCTTCGTGTAATGAATTAAGAAAGCCAGGTTCATTGCTCATTCATTATCGGAAAATCCAGTCATACCTCTTAAGCAAGTTACTATTCCGAGGTTGGACCTGACGGCAGCTGTTATTGCAGTTCAAATGGACAAACTCATGCAAAAGGAGTTGCAAATGCAGTTGCAAGAATCAGTGTATTTGACAGTACAACCGTGTTGAAGTATATTGACAGTGAGAATATTCGCTTTAAAAAATGTGTGGCAAACAGAGTGTCAGTGATCAGAGAAAATACTGAGCCTGGTCAATGGAGGTACATCAACACTACTCTAAACCCAGCAGACTATGCATTGAGAGGAATGAAGGCAGACACCTTCATTAAATGAAGTTGGATTAATGGTCCTGCTTTCCTGGCTGAGTCTGACTGCACTGGCCCGAATGACCTGATCTGTCAAGAAAATTTGAAGAAGACGATGCTGAAGTCAAAAGGACTGTTAATGTGAATTTTGTTGATGCAACAGCTGGAGACACAGATTCAGTCAATAAGCTCATCCATTATTATTCAGAATGGCACTGTTTGAAAAGGCAGTAGCATGGATGCTGAAGCTTAAACAGTTGCTCTTAAGGCTAAGCAAGCAATGGAAATAATTCTGGTCACAAGTTTATTAGTCTTCAGTAAGCCGTGACAAGAAAAGAGACAGTAGCAAAACAAATGCAAGGTCTCAAATCAACAATGAAGGATGAATGAACAATGAAATTGAGATTATTCAGTTCTGTCATAGACAGACCTTCAGTGAGGAACTCAAAACACTGCAGAAAAGTGACAAGCTCAAAAGGAGTAATCATATCTTCAAACTAGACCCAGTTATTCAGGACGGAACTTTGAGAGTTGGTGGTAGGCTGCATCAATCTGCAAAGCAAAGCATCCATCCATCATGGCCAAAGATCATCATGTTACAACTCTCATTCTCAGACACATTCACAAAGAAACGGGACACAGTGGAAGGAATCACACACTTTCACAACTGAAACAAAGATTTTGGGTTCCCAAAGCAAACACTGCTGTTAGGAAGGTAATGTCAAAGTGTGTCACATGCAAAAGGACATGCAAAAAATGGCAAACTTCCCTCAAGACCGCGTGCTGCCAGACAAACCTCCGTTCACTAATGTGGGCATAGATTATTTGAGGCCTTTTGAAGTCAAACGTGGACGTAGTTTAGTCAAAAGGTATAGTGTGTTGTTCACATGTCTTATCGTTAGAGCAGTCCATATCGAGGTTGCACAATCACTTGACACCGACTCATGTATAAACGCATTCCAACGCTTTATATCCAGAAGAGGCCAAGTCTCAGTTATAAGATCAGATAACGGAAAAAACCTGCTGGGAGCAGATCGAGAAATGCGTGAAGCAATTAAAGAGTGGAATCAGTCTAAAATTTCTGAAGCTCTACTTCAAAATGGAGTTACCTGGATATTTAATCCCCCAGCTGGCTCACACCATGGTATCTGGGAAAAGCAGATACATACAGTAAGAAAGATACTTACCCATGTCCTGAAGCTTCAAATTCTGGATGACGAATGTCTTCAGACCATTTTGTGTGAAGTGGAAGCGATAATCAATGATAGACCAATTACAAGGTTATCAAATGATCCAAACAACCTTGAAGCATTGACCCCCAATCATTTGCTTTTACTCAAGAAACAACCATCACTACCTCCAGGTGTGTTTCAAAAGGAGGATTTGTACTCCAAAAGAAGGTGGAAACAAGTCCAGTACATTTCGGATATCTTCTGGAAACATTGGACCAGGGAGTACTTGCCCCTTCTACAAGAGAGGCAAAAATGGTCAGAAACAAGGAGAAATCTTAAAACAGGAGACATTGTTCTCATCGTTGATGACAGCGCACCCAGAAACTCCTGGTTGATGGGAAAGGTTGAGAAGACTATGCCAGATTGCAAAGGCCTTGTCCGACGTGTCTTAGTTAAAACAAAGACAAGTACTCTGGAGAGACCAATAGACAAATTATGTCTATTGCTGGAAATGGATGAATAGCGCAAAAAATACTTGCAAATAGTTTCAAGAGATTGTATATGAAGTATTTAGTTGAAGCAAGGAAGTATTCATTATGAAAGTCTGTTTAGTATGAATGGCTCTTTAAAGGTTATTTTGTTGTAATTGTTATGCTCCTACGTGAACAATTAGGGGCGGGAATGTAAGCGCCATTTCCTAATTTAGTCATTTTGATAATTAATCTATTTGCTTTTGAATATTGTTATTTTGACCTCCTACGAAAGGAAAGAAAATTGAATTGCTTTGTGATTCACCTTTGTTGGCCCTGCGCGGCCTCAGTGGTTCTGAAAGAGAAACAGCAAAAAAGATTGTTGAAACAGTTTTTTCAGTTGTTATAAAGATGGCGGTGGAGCAATATATTGTTCTTACCGTCGTTGTTGTTATCGTAAACAGTAACACGCGTAAGTTATCATCTTTTACCGCCTAACCAGCGAAGTGGTTAATTGAAGAGATTTAAAGTTTAAAATACTAGCTAAGAATTAAGAAATCGAAATAAAGTGACTAGCCACTACACTATCTGAAACAATTGAGAATCCACTTTTTATTAGCAGATCCAATTTATATTAGCTGAAACCTCATCACCACCTGACCATCTTTAGACTGCATGAATTTCACATTAAAGAGAACACTTTATTTTCTTCTTTCCAAACTACTTTCCAACCACAAGTTCAAATGGTAATTAGCTGGGAGCCAATCTTTTTCTGAGAAGTTTTAGGTGTGAGATACACTGCCATACCTTACCTTCTGGTAGAGGTCATACCACCTCTTTTGTCTGCGGGGTGGCCTGTTGCCTGCTTCAGTGGGCCAAACCACTCATCATCCCCCATGGCCCTGTGCTGTTTCTGTTTCGAAGTCATCTAAGACCAACAGCAAAATAATGTATCCAGAGGCGTTGTTTGTGAACAGGCAAGGCAGGCAACTGCCTGGGGCCCCCAGGCCGTTAGGGGGCCCCCGAGGGCTGACAAACTTTACCCCACAGCAATGTCCTTTTTTTTTTTTGTTGTTGTTTTTTTTTTGCCTAGGGCCCCACCAGACTCTAGCAACGCCCCTGAATGTATCACACTACTGTACGTCATCTTCCTGGAACCAGGTCTGTCTTGGGAACATCATTGCCTATAATATTATATAATATTAAAAAATGCATTCTAATTTGTCAAAAGGAAAATTAGATGTCACAACCCCCACCCAAATGATTTTAGCTAGCTTACTGTACTGTGTGTTACATACTGTAAATAGTTTGGTATGTAAATATATGTAAAACAGGTGTAGATGCTATAATCTTTGTCTACCAACGGATGCCGTTAGCTCGATCATGATCGAGCGTACTCTTTGTATCATCCATTTACAATTAACGTACATTTAGAGTACATGTACTTGAAATTAGCTATATCATGCGACTGTGAGAAAAACAGATGTAGCTATGATCTTTGCCTACCAACGGATGCCATTAGTAAATGTACACTTAGAGTACACGTAGTCAAAAGTAGCTATATAGTGCGACTGTTTGTGAGAAAAACAGATGTAGATGCTATGATATTTGTTTTAAATTTGTTCAAAAATGTTCCCACACATATAGCTTGCAACTTACCTTTGTTGTATACTAACAGGTGCCGTTACGATTGAGTGCACTTAGTGAACTAAGATCTTGACAGATGAAGGGACCGCCTTCAGATGCTGTACCATTGTGATTGGCCCGGTCCATTTTTGCGAAGCTGTGCCATTGGGCCGGTCCATTTCTGCGAAGCTGTGCCATTCGGCCGGTCCATTTTTACGAAGCTGTGGCATTGGCCCAGCCCTTTTTGTAGCAGCAATATGATTTGTTTATGAAAATGGAGCAAAAACATCTGTCTCACGACTGTGGCTCACCAGCTGCGGTAATAGGAATATGAGTGCATCTATTGCACCAATGACTTTCGGGAATCCTATGAGAAAATTACACGGCACTTAATATGCAACTGTGGCAATTAGGCACACAAAGAATGAGACACAATTTAGCAAACCGTTATTGCCTTCTCACAGTGACGGCAGCCTTACGTTCCCTTTAAGGCTGCGACCCTCGTGTGCTTCTTCAGTGTTCCCAGTGCAATGAGAGAGAGAATAAAGCAGCTTCGGCTTTCTCTGTACCTAAAAAGTTAAGAAAGTTCGCATTTGTGTTACAAACACTTCGCAACACATCGCAATACATTTTGTTCATTATTGATAACTATATAAACTTTATGTTTGCTCAGGTTCTCCGCATCACCAACGAAATAACGCATATGTACCGGTGGCTAAAAAACAAGGCAATACATAGCCTACAGTTTGCTGCACAGTGATCGCATGGCTGCGACGAGTGGCATCTGTGACATGCGGCTCTAGAAGCTTACAAAGATACAATGTTCCCTCCGCGGAGAATCTGTATCTCTGATACTTTAAAAAAATCATATTAAAAATCAACTCAATGGTGAGGCCATTTTCCAAAGAGCTGATTGGTGAGGGGGTGGCCTTTTTATAGGATTGGATCCGTTAGCCTGAACTTAACCTACTCCGGAGCAGGTTAGGGTCATGGCATAAGTTACCATGGCGATGCAACCATGTTAAAAGTGAGCCACAGTTGTGAGACCAAAAACCCAGGGTTAAACTCTTCGTGAGGCCCCTGGGTCTATCATTGAACTCTTCATTATCCACAAATGGTTTAGTTTCAGTGACCAGGTGTCCAAGCTTTCAACAATTAGCCCCCCACTGATTTCACCTACCGATCTATAATTAAATCAATTGAAAAGGTAACCTATTTCTAAAGAAAATGTGTCCTATAGCACATTACAAAAAATGAGAGCCTTAGTTGACCTGACCTATTGATCTGATTTAGTCCTGGAATGTGAATATGGGACATTTATTGTTATTGTATTTCAATATGGCCTATAAAAGAGTAAATCATACTTTAATAGAAATTAAAAGTGTCTAATTAAGAACAATTAACAGCTAGTTACAGTTCAGAAGTATTGCTACAAAATAATGGCAAAAAATCCCTATTATTACTAGTGTCATTTAAATGGTTTACAATTTACATGGTGATGTTTTACATATAAAACAAGACCTCATATCTTTTTCCTGGCCTAATTAAGTAAAGCATTCCCTTCAACCTCGTTCTCCATAGAGGTTGTCTGAATGTTCTGGGTGTGTAATACTCACTCCATCAGAAAGTCCTTGTACACACAAAGTCCCAGCAGCACTGTCACTGGCAGACGGAAGCTCTTCGGGAGGTCATAGCGAGTGAACATCCACACCACTGCGGCCATGGCGATGTAGTGCACCTTCGTAAGGACACATTAAACTTTAAGACACTGAGCTTTGACAATCCTTCATTCACTGGAGTCACAAATTAATATATATTTTGTTAATGTAGCAGAGTTCAGAGCCATTAAAAATGTTCTCAGAGGTTAAATTCACAATTTAAATTCACAGTCCTCCCATCACTTTATTTAATGAATTAATAAAGTGAATTTTCCCTCTGGGAACAATTTTTGAGACATGGACAAGTACATCCTAGAAGTACATCCTACAACATATATATCGTTTTTATGTGAATGCTTCATGAAAAAATACACCAGACGCGTACGCGTAGAGAAGAACACGGATAAGTTCAAGAAATTGTGAACTTCAATGAATTTTCTGTATTGCCAGCACTTAGTCTCTCATAAAGCCTGGTCAGCAGCAGGTCTAGATGACAAAAATGTTGTAAAACATAACTTATGTATCCTATAGGTGGCGTTTTCAATCAACAGGTGACTACACCAACGACACTGCATCCTGGGGTACTTCAAAGGGTCTTAAAGGGGTGCATTTCCTATGAATTTTGGGTGAATTTTCATACAATCAATCAGTCAATCAAATTTTATTTATATAGCACAATTCATACAACAAATGCAAAACAAAGTGCTGAACATAAAAAAGTAAGGATAATAAAAATAGGAAAACAAATTAAGAGAGAGACTAATGAGATTATGCGAAAGCAAATAAAAGCAATAAAAAAAGTAAAAAGATCCCTTTTTATTTGTTTTTGATGGTTATACATACACTCAGTGGCCACTTTATTAGGTACACCTTTCTAGTTAGTACAGCCTGAATTCCCCCAGAACAGCCTGAATTCTTCATGGCATGGATTCAACAAGGTGCTGGAAACACTCCTCAGAGATTCTGGTCCATGTTGACATGATAGCATCACACAGTTTCTGCAAATGTGTCGGCTGCACACTCCTGCTGCGAATCTCCCGTTCCACCACATCCCAAAGGTGCTCTATTGGACTGAGATCTGGTGACTGTGGAGGCCATTGGAGAACACTGAACTCATTGTCATGTTTGTGGAACCAGCTTGAGATGACGTATGCTTTGTGACATGGCACATTATCCTACTGGAAGTAGCCATTAGAAGATGGGTAGACTGTGGCCATAAAGGGATACACATGGTCAGCAACAAGACTCAGGTAGGCTGTAGCATTTAAACGATGCTCAATTGGTATTAAGGGGCCTAATGTGTGCCAAGAAAACATTCCCCACACCATTACACCACCATCACCAGCCATGGATTCATGCTGTTTATGCCATATTCTGACCCTACCATCTGCATGTCGCAGCAGAAATCGAGATTCGTCAGACCAGGCAAAGTTTTTCCAATCTTCAACTGTCCAGTTTTGGTGAGCCTGTGCCCACTGTAGCCTCACTTTTCTGTTTTAGTTGACAGGAGTGGAACCCGGTGTGGTCTTCTGCTGCTGTAGCCCATCCACTCCAATGTTCGACATGCTGTGCATTCAGAGATGCTCTTCTGTATACCACTATTGTAACGCATGGCTATTTGAGTTACTGTCGCCCTCCTGTAATCCTGACCCAGTCTGGCCATTCTCCTCTGACCTCTCTCATTAACAAGGCATTTTCGCCCACAGAACTGCCGCTCACTGGATGTTTTTTGTTTTTTGCACCATTCTCTGTCAATTCTAGAGAATGTTGTGTGTGAAAATCCCATGAGATCAGCAGTTTCTGAGATATTACACCACACCGTCTGGCACCAACAATCATTCCACAGTCAAAGTCACTTAGATCAAATTTCTTCCCCTTCCTGACTTTTGGTCTGAATAACAACTGAACCTGTTGACCATGTCTGCATGCTTTTATGCATTGAGTTGCTGCCACATGATAGGTTGATTAGATAATTGCATTAACGAGCAGGTGTACAGGTATACCTAATAAAGTGGCCACTGAGCATATACAGTCCCTTGCAAAAGTACTCAGACACTTGCACAATTTTCACATTTTGTTGCTTTCAAGCTTTCATTTATAACATGTTCATTTATGAACTAATATCTGTTATAAATACAAAGTGAAAGTGAATTAAGTATATACAGTGGGGAAAATAAGTATTTCACCCCCTGCTGATTTTGTGAGTTTGCCCCCTTACAAAGAAAGGAACGGTCTTTACCATTTTCATGGTAGGTTCATCTTAACAGTGAGAGACAGAATATTTAAAAAATCCCAGAAAATCATATTATATGAATTTTAAACATTTATTTGTGTTTTATTGAGGAAAATAAGTATTTCACCCCTAGCAAAACATGACTCAGTACTTGGTGGAGAAACCCTTGTTGGCAAGCACAGCGGTCAGACGTTTCTTGTAGTTGGTCACCAAGTTTGCGCAGATCCCAGGAGGGATTTTGGCCCACTCCTCTTTGCAGATCCTCTCCAAATCCTTAGAAATCAATTTTCAGTGTCCTGGCTGAGGGAAGGAGGTTCTCACCCAAGATTTTCCGGTACATGGCCCCATTCATCCTCCCCTCGATCCGGTGAAGTCGTCCTGTGCCCTTAGCAGAGAAACAGCCCCAAAGCATAATGTTTCCACCGCCATGCTTGACGGTGGGGATGGTGTTCTTGGGGTCCAAGGCAGCTTTTTTTCTTCCTCCAAACACGGCGAGTCGAGTTGATGCCAAAGAGCTCGATTTTAGTCTCATCTGACCACAGCACTTTCTCCCAAGCCTCCTCTGAATCATCCAGGTGCTCATTGGCAAACTTCAGACGGGCCTGTACATGTGCCTTCTTGAGCAGGGGGACCTTGCGGGCACTACAGGATTTCAATCCATTACGGCGTAGTGTGTTACCAATGGTCATCTTGGTGACTGTGGTCCCAGCTGCCTTGAGATCATCAACAAGCTCCAGCCGTGTAGTTCTGGGTTGTTCCTCACCTTTCTCATGATCAGGTTCACTCCACGAGGTGAGATCTTGCGTGGAGCCCCAGACCGAGGGAGATTGATGGTCAATTGGTGTTTCTTCCATTTTCTAATTATCGCACCAACAGTTGACTCCTTCTCACCAAGCTGCTTGCCAATGGTCTTGTAGCCCATTCCAGTCTTGTGCAGGTCTACAATTTTGTCCCTGATGTCCTTAGACAATTCTTTGGTCTTGCCCATTGTGGAGAGGTTGGAATCTGATTCATTGATTGATTCTGTGGACAGTTGTCTTTTATACAGGTAACGAGTACTTAATTAGGAGTACTAATTAAGTAAGAGGACTAATCTGTGTGCCTCCTGGTCACATAACCGGTCTGTGGGAGCCAGAATTCTTGCTGTTTTGCTAGGGGGTGAAATACTTATTTTCCTCAATAAAACACAAATAAATGTTTAAAATTCATACAATGTGATTTTCTGGGATTTAAAAAAAATATTCTGTCTTTCACTGTTAAGATGAACCTACCATGAAATGTATAGACTGACCATTCCGTTCCTTTCTTTGTAAGGGGGCAAACTCACAAAATCAGCAGGGGGTGAAATACTTATTTTCCCCACTGTAGATACTTAAAATGAAATAAAAATGGAAAAAATGTGATTGCAAAAGTATTCAAATCCTGTGCTCTGGCAGCTGTAAATTAATGTAGGTGCAAAACATTACCTTATCGAGCCACAAAATGAGTTGATTGTCTGTGTGCCTTAACAGTGACTGTAATGATTTTAGGATTAAAACATTTGTATTTGTGAGGCTCTTTGGTCAGGTAGTGAATTTGAAAGAAAGACACAAAAAGGAAGACCAAAGAGCTTTCTCAGGAAACCAGGGATATGGTTATCAAAAGGCACAGATTAGGAGAATGATACACAAAAATATCTAAGGGTTTGGATATCCCAGATATCCCCATCACTGTTGGCTCAATAATCAAAAAGTGGAAGCTGCCTCATACCACCCAGACCCTGCCTAGAAAAAGCTGTCCCTCCAAGCTCAATGACTAAACAAAGAAGAGACTTCTGTGGGAAGCCACTGTGAGGACAATAATGACTCTAAAATAGCTGTAGAGTTCAGTGGCTAAGAATGGAGTAATAGTGCATCGGTCAACAATGTCAAGAGCACTGCATAATACTGGCCTATATGGCAGGGTGGCAAGAACAAGCTATTACTTAAAACAAAACATCTCAAAGCCCACCTGGAGTTTGCTGAGTGTGTAAGTGATCCCGCTAAGTAGTGGGGAAAAGGTTTTGTAGTCAGATGAGACTAAAATATAACTTTTTAGCCAAAATGTAAAGCATTATGTATGGCGCAAACCTAACACTGCCTATGCCTCACGTAACAGCATCCCTATAGTGAAGCATGGTGGTCGCAGTATCATGCTATTGGGATGCTTCCCAGGGACTGGGAAACTTGCCAGAATAGAAGGAATAATGGACAGAGAAAAGTACAGGCAGATACTACAAGAAAACCTATTTCAGTCTCCCAAAAAAACATTACCATACGAAAATATGTACTGTCTTTGCTTTTAACCTGGCTGTCTGCATCTAGCTACATTAATCACTTTTGTTTGTTGATCACAGATTTTCTGCACAGCCAGGTTGATAAACCTGCAGGACCACAACTGCTTTAGCCACTGGAAAAAGCAAAAATCTGCAGTCAGAATATGATTAAATGTTTACACAAAATGATAAATCTAAAAATTTGATTATCCTAAATAAATTCCAGAGGGGAAGGGGGTTTAGGGAAGGCGGGAGTCTGTCATAAACTACACATCTCATCACAGTGTAAGATCTTTGGAGCATGTGGCTGATCTTCTGTTTATCTGGTTCCATATGGACATCACAAATCCCTCCAAAGAGTGCTTATATATGGGCTGAAACAAACAATAGGGCATTTGGTGCTTGACAATTCTTTGGATTTCATTGTACTTCTCATTTTATGAGAATTATTGAAATACATGTATTACTCTCCCCCTTCTATTGGTTCAAATCTTAGAACACACTTTGAGATGAGCCCTTTGAACTGCACTATATATAACAACGATCCTTATTATTAGGGGTCCAAGCAGCAAAGCTGGAGGGGGGGTTTTGGGGGGGATTTTGATTCCGATATTTTAAATCATGAAAGGGATTAACAAAGTGCAATTCCCCTCCGTCTCCCACTGTTAATTGTTAAATCGGTATTGAGAAATCTGGTGTGAGGCCAGAGAGACCTAAAGCCATTACTGTTTCACATTCAGACTCTGCCTAGTCGCATTCTCAGATTCAACTTGTTGAAAAAAGGGTGATGGCTTTTGATTTCTGCTTTAGGATTTCTGAAGTACTTTTCATTGGCTGATTGTTAGAGCACCCAGTAAGAACCTCTTCCTGATTTGTCATATTAAAATCGTTGATGGGGGAGCAACAGGGCTCCTCTCTGCAATACGGGTGAGCTTATCACCAAACACAGAGCTTTTATGGCCAAGCATTATATTTGCAAGGATGTTAACAAAAAAGAAAAAGAAAAAAAAGTAGTTTGCAAAGCTAGTTTCTGCCTGAACATTAATCAACAAGTATGTGTATCCATGTTGGCGTCACTGCTGGTTATGTTTTAAGTGACTACTATTGTGCTATTTGGCCTTGTTTCGGGATACCTCATGCCACAACTAACCACATCCCTTCAAACCCATTTATTTTTATTTTTTTTACATTTCTGATAAATATATAATATTGTGAAGTCTGAAATCATGAATTGTGTGGTTTGAGTGGCTATTGTTAAGCTATACCACCAACAGTTTCAAGAAAGTATTGTTTTATTTGTCAATAAAAATGTAGTTCATTGCACTTGATTATACAAATGTGTCCCATTAAATCTGTTGTATTTTGTGAATTATAGCTTTAACAATTGTTAAATATATTCTGTTCTATGGGCCTGGCGAAAAGCTTGGCTGGATACAAAATGCCATATACAGCTGGTGCCCAAAACTAGGATAAAGAACTACTGTCCTACCATTGTTGTGAACCATTTGGCTCTTAGATTGTCAGAAACGACTTGTTGTTGGTCCAAGTGTGTAGTGGAATGTGAATGTGTTGAAAACAAGTGATTTAGAGCAGTGGTTTCACAACTTGAACCAGGGCACCCACTGTGTATGCTGGTTTTGTTCCAACCACAATGGTAACAAGCTGTTAATTGCTCTTAATTAGACACTTTTAATGTCTATTGAAGGATGATTTACTCGTTGAGGCAATATTTTCTCAGTTAGCTATGCATTCCATGAACATCTGACTTTTTATCAGTTAGATCAACAAATGCTTTCATTTTCTGTAATGTGGTAGATTACAAATTATTTAGTGGTTAATTTTTTTAATGGCAGGTGAAATTCTATGGGTTTCTTAATTAATGAAAGTGTGTAAACCTGAGAAAAAATAGTTCAATAACAGAGCAAATGGCAATGAGCCAAACCTTCACTGTGTTAAAATAAGTTTAAGGAAAAAAAGTTTGAAACACGTTTACAACAACCTAAATTGATCAAGCAGAAAACCGCAGCAGTGAGCCTTGCCAAATACTACAGGCTTAGCTGCAGGCTGTCAGCTTGGTTGGTACTTGTTGAGCCTGTTGATGACGTAGCGTTATATGCTCAAGCCATATTACAAACGTGTTGCAGGTAGCCTATGGTATGCAGCTTCCAACCTTGATGTCTATCGCTGTATTACTGCACTGCAGTGACGTGCCGTCAGGGGAGGCAGTGCCTCACCTGTCATCATGGAAAGAAAAAAATGTAAAATGAAAAAATTAATTAAATGGCTATATTTATCCAGTGATTTGCACTATAAAGTTATTTTTTATTTAACTTCACCAGTTTTAGATTATTATTTTTTAATTTTTTAATTCAAAATCGCGAATTTTCACATTTACTGTTCAAATACTGAGAAGAGACGTGCTGTGAGGCAGCAGCTAGATGAGCCTCACCATGGATTGCGCAATGACTATGCAGTGAGACCGTATTGCTGTCTCTCTGTATGTCGCTATTAAAATGTTCAAACACTTTTGCTATATGAATTACATTTCCATAGTTTAGCTGATGTATATAAAGTACAGTGTTTTTTTTGTCAACAACTGTATGTGTGTATGTGTATGTTTCTTGTGCTGAGCAATCATAAAACGGCTGCGAAGAGGCACTAAGTGAGGCACGCAGTTCTCCTGCCTCACGGTAGGGGGACTCGTCGTGATCCCAGTGATTCTTCTTGCGACTCCTCGGCTGCAGAATAAGACAGCAAGCTACAATCTTCAGTTAGCAAGTAAAGTGCCGCCATCAGTTTATTTTTTTAAGTAGTGTCTGGCCTTACTTTCACAATGGAGGATTACATATATAAACTCAAACAATTTTCTAAAATGGACTTTCAATCGAAGCAGGAGGTAAATAACTAACGGAAGACCAACGCCGGAGCTAAAGGATTTGCTTCAGACTACAGTTTCTATGACCGATTTGAGAAGAAATGCAGCGCACTTGGCCTGACAGAGAGTGGAGGCAGACAGTCGATTAGATATGAACGAAAACGACTGTTCTGTAACATTCTGATAACATAAGCCATCAAATGAAGACTAGGTTTGATCATTTTGGTGAGCTGGCTTTCCTTGGTTTGGTGGATTGTGCAAAATTCCGTGAAATGTCACAACATTTTGATGACACGAAACTGCAGAGCCTGTCAAAGTATGCCAAATTCTTTGACTTTTTGGAACTAAAGGCTTAATCTCGTTGGACTGTATAGCTCACAAACGGTGAGGATGAATGTAAGTCTCCTGGACAGCTTCTTAGCTTTTTGGCCCAGAAGGATCTCATTCAAACTGTTCCTGAGGCGACAAAGTTGCTCCAGCTAGTGCTCACTATTCCAGCTACTACAGCATCGGTGGAGCGGTCATTCTCAGCACTGAAAAGACTAAAAACATACAGTCGGAACAGGACTGATCAAGGACGACTTTCTTCCCTGGCAGTGATCTCCATTGAGACAGAGAGAATTTTAAAACTGAAGGAAGACAAGGAAAACTTCTACAAACAAGTTATCGATGCTTTTGTTTTGAAGGAGCGGCGCATGGACTTCATTTATAAGTAACGGTAAGACCATAATAACGTTTTTTTAATTAAATGTGCTTTTTTGTGTGCTACAGTTTGTAAGTGTAAAGAAAGCTGATATGAAATTTTAAACATAACCCGTTAACTGCTGCCAATCAAATGGTGAATAAGCTACTCTGTAGGGTTCATATGTTTGTAAATCTGATTGTGATGAAGTCAGTGCCTCACCAGCCATGAACCTCACGGCACGTCACTGCTGCACTGATCTCTTGCGCAAACTATGATTGTTCTTACTATGTATTAATGCACATCTTGTAAGTCGCTCTGGATAAGAGCGTCTGCTAAATGCTTAAAATGTAAAATGTAGCATGAGTTTGCAGTATCAGTATCAGTATCAGTAGGCTACCACCGCCATGTCGAGTCGAGTCGAGCTCGAGTTTGCTGTATCAGTATCAGTACCACCGCCATGTCGAGTCGAGTCGAGCTCGAGTATTCAGGTCGGGCACACGAACGACCCAATCAGGTTCAAAGCAGTACAGTATGGCAAGTCCTGTGGGGAAAACCACAACTCCGCACCAGTCAATACCGGACCATAAAACGTTTGCTTGAGAAGCTATACTGTAACAAATTGTCTACGCCCATTGCAATACTTATTTGTCGATCATTGACAGTGGTTCTGTAGCTCACTGTAGCCTGTACATTGATCATTTACAAAAGCCATTTGTCTCGGTGCATAGGTTGAAAGAGTAGGCGGGCAGCGGGGAGGGGAGGGCAACTAACCCGACATTGGAAGAGCTGCTGGCGAGGGAAACTCGAACGGGAGGAACCAGTACATACCATTACAGACTCGGTATGATTCGAGCAAGAGAATGATTCGTGCAAAATGATTCGTTCGTTCTTTTTCGCCCAGTACGCTACTATCTATACCCACCCCATACTAGTTAACTTTCTCGATACCCACCCGCGCTCCTTCTCTCTTCTTTCCATTCCCTCCCCCTTTTGCTTTCTCTCGCATCTCTTCTGCACACTCCCAAACAAGCAGATCTTCGTTGTTGCCATTCGTGAGCAAATCTTACCATGGAAACTTCCGACAAGTACATGTATTATCACGGACTAATGTTGCCAAATGTGGTACATACCGAGGAAAGTCTAAAGTACGCCAGGACCTTTAAAGTACAGGATGAGGATGTCTTCGCCATCACTTATCCTAAATCGGGTAGGTTAAAGAAAGTTGTCTTGTGCTAAACGTAGACCACATCAGTTCTTTCTTTGATTAGTTTTTCACTCCCAGCGAGTTTGCATAACATGCTTTATACAGCTTTTCGCGTAGACGTGAAATTAACTTAGACGGTTGAAGTGAATGCACATTCAACATATATGCGTTTTAAATAAAAATGTTTTATTAAGACGTCCCGGGTGTTGCATTTTTAGCAAGGCTGCATTTAGGAATGTTACATGTATTTCAGTTGCAATAAATTATCATACAACGTAGCCTACATGCGTTTAAAGCAGGTTTTATTGACGTGCTAGTTGAGGGAAACGTCAGGGGTTGTCTCAAAATGTAGCTCCCGAATCTTTGTTAAAAAAAACTCAAATTCATCCTTGGTCTTGGAGGCTGGATTGCACCTTGCTTTAGGACGAGGTTGTTAATCCCCCTATTGGATATCAATGACAAAGGGAGAGAAGACAATATTTAAAAACAAAACAAAGCTGGAGGTGGTGCGGTGGTGCGGTGGTGTCGGAAACATCTGACAAATGGGAGAAGAGGGGCTACGTGGCGTTTTTTATATCTAAAAAGCGTCAAGGGTTGTCTGAAAAAATCTCTCCATATAAAAAAAAAATTCAATTGTATTCACATGCAGAAGTGACATCGACTTTTTTTTGTAATTTGTTAAATCAGCCAATGTGAAACCAGTCAATGTTTCAACTTCACAGGGGGAGAGCTTCACAAATGTCTAGCTCGGCCTGCCCGTTTAACGTAATATTCACGTGCTTTATTTTATTCGTGAATCCCACCCGCGTTTCATTATGGATATGAAATATATAGAATTCAACGGGCTACTACATACGAAAGTGTCCCATTCTAACGAGAGCTTGAATTATGCCGCCGAATTTTGTGTTCGAGACGATGATGTTTTCGCTGTCAGTTACCCAAAGTCTGGTGAGTAACTTAGTGAATTTTGACCAGTTTATTCATTTGCTAAATGTGCGCATTACACATCGGCTCTGAAATCACTGCTGGTCAGTGTGCTTTTAATAAAACTAATAAAGGTTCAACTTTGAGACGTAGCTGCATGCAATGGGCTGTTACTCTTAGTCGGGTACGGAGCAAGGTGATTTCATAATCTTAAAATCACCCGATTTGACCACATTTTGGTGAGGCCTTTCAATGGTGTAACTTGCACAACCGTTTAGGATTATGATTTTTAACAGGCAAAAATAGTACTCTAGGCACTAAGAAGTCTTGAATTATTTCCCCGTAATGAACATTTAAAAATGACGAAAACGCTCTTTCTTTTCATCCCCTGTTAATTGCTTCATCTGAATTGAGAAACCCGGCTTGTTGCCTCATATCAGAGGCATACATACAGGCACTGTTGTTCCCTACTTCCCTCCCACTCAGCGTGTGCGGTGTCTGCTTGAACACGATCCAAGAATGATGCACGCTGTACCGGTGTGGAGAGAGCGAGGAAGAACGAGAGATTGTTTGCAGTGGGACCACGTGACTTCACTGTTCCCTGCCATACATTCAGTGGAAAAAGTACCGATGTATTTGGCCTTTCGATTGTCTAGCTTTATTTAAGGCAAATGTTAAATAGGATCCACAAACTACAAACGAGAATAGGGTTATGACATCAGTTCTATATGTTTTGGTAGACTCATGAGAATTATAATGAATAAACATGAGAAATATTCAGGAGAGCACCATGGTGATGATTAATTACTACTGTCTCTGCACAGGCACAACATGGATGCAAGAGATTTTGCCCCTGGTTATGAACGGTGGGGACCTGACCCCAGTGCAGACTGTCCCAAACTGGGACCGGGTTCCCTGGCTGGAGGAGACCCGAGCTGCCCTGGTTCTTAATGACCGGCCCTCTCCTCGGGCCATGGCCACCCACTTGCCATACCACCTCATGCCCCCCTCTTTCTTCACTTGCAAGGCCAAGGTATGAGTTGCTATAAAATATAGTAGATCCTTTTAAAATAGAAGTTGTCGTGGTAGCATCAAGTTAAACCTTTTTTCATTAATGAATATATCTTCATTCACATTTTGAAGGGGATTTGCACATGCAGATTTAATTGTCTGGAACAGTTGGCGTAAGTTCTTTCATGTAACAAGTCCAAATCTCATGTCAAAATGCACATTAAAACTAGCTAGATAGCTGTCTTGTACTTCAGAACAGCATTTTTGTTGGCAGACGCATCTCTGGGATACACTACCAACCCCAATGGCATACTTTGGTTCTGGCCTGTAGCTTTGGATTTTGTAACTTGAGAAAACTTACGCCTACTGTTTTCGGGTTTGAAAAAACATAATTTTATTCATTTTTGTGGTATAATTCCCCTTAAGTTTCACAGATTTTCACAATTAATTTCACAGCCAAATTATACTGAAGGACGTAACTTTACATTTTCTCTCCTTATCATAGAGGAAGGTGTTTGCATGCATAGTAATGTAACGTTGTAAGGCTTATGCATGGACAGTGCTACTGCTCCAAAAAACTAAATCAATGGGAATCACCATCTACCCTGCATCCTCCCTTCACATTAGCTTTCTCTCATGCTCTTAGGTGATCTATGTCACCCGAAACCCCAAAGACATTGCAGTGTCGTCCTTTCACTTCCACAACATGGCCAGCTTCCTTGATGACCCCGGAACCTTCGACCAGTTCCTGGACAAATTTCTCTCTGGCCAGGGTGAGAGAGGGTAGAGAAGAAATGTTTATATTGTATACATTGTTTCATGCTAATTGTAGTTATTGTTGTTATCGCTGAATATAGTAACTGTCCTCTGTTTTCTGTGCAGTGCTGTTTGGAAAGTGGACAGATCATGTGAAAAGCTGGAGAAATGCAGACATTGGCAATAGAATTCTCTTTGTGACATATGAAGAAATGGTGCAGGTGAGTTACCTCCCATGGCACAAGCACAATGGACAGAGAATACAGCTACCAGCGATCATCTTTGTATTGTTGTGCTAAGAGCACATTTCAGTCATTGCTGATATTTATTTCACATTCCCTTTTTTTTTTTTGATTACATTTCTTTTTTTTAACGAAATTCATAGTATTTTTGGATAGTGCAATGCCTAACCGTAACCTGGGGGATACAAATAAATAAAATGATAATAATGAACATGGAAATCATGGAACTAGACTGACCACAGCTGTTTTCCCTCCAGGATCTGAACGGAGTCTTGTGCCGATTTGCACAGTTCCTGGGCCGAGAAATGAGTCAGGAGGTCCTGGAGAAAGTGGCAAATCACTGTCAATTTAGCAACATGAAGAACAACACCATGTCCAACTACTCCCTGGTGCCACAGGATTTAATGGACAGCAGCAAATCCCCCTTCCTCAGGAAAGGTACATGTGAGAGACTTATCAATACTTACTGGACATGTTTAGTTAAAATAATTGCTAATAAATTAGCTTTTACCAGATACTGAAGCTAGGGGGGCACTTACTTTCCCCCCCCAGATGTATTTGATGTTTGATTATTTACTATATCACATCATATTAGGACTTATGTGATGTTAAAATATCCTTTTCATTCCAAATTAGCCAAAAAACAAAATTAGCAGGGGGGGAGGCACTTACTTTTTCACAGCACTGATGTTAAGATCTTTAATTATCAATATGAAAACATTTGTATGATCTTTGCTTCCCTCTCTCTCAAGCTGTTACATAACCAGTTCATATAAAGTACATCAACTTGCACAATAAGCAAGAAGATCTTGTATATGAAAATGTATATTCATCAAATATAACATAAAATGGTAATGTTGAGTATTGAGTACCTGACTGTACTTCAAGGAGTCATTTCATATAATCTCATTTCTTTGTTATTTTCTTTATAGCAATTTAGCAATTTAAGGCATTAATGTGTTTTGTGCCATGCTTCTATTTTTCCATCTTTGAAAGATGGAATATGATATATGGTGATGTATGACTGAATGGCCAGGCTGTGTTGCGAGGCATGAAACTCATGGGAATTAGCAAGATAATTAGCTTTTGTGATTTGTGGTCCACTGTGGGACAAAACTGAGATTAAACCGCACCCACATAGAAAAGACTGAGCGTCAAATGTCTTTTACAAAGCCCTCAGAATAAAATGTGATGTGGCAGTGAATGGATGTGGGTGGATCCACTGTACTGCTTGGCAGGTGCAGTCCGTGAGAAAAATACCAGCTCAATGGAATAGTGGTAATGCATCCGATACAGCCCAGCTGTCCAGAATTGTGTGAACTTGTCCATGGTAATACAAGTATTATATGTTAAAGAATACGAACATATACACTAGTGTACCCCCTCCCCCCAAATCTCACTATTTATCAACTCTCAAAATTGACGGCTCTGAATCCTTTAAATCCCAGCAGGATCTCAAATAATCTGCACAGGAAAATGGGCAATTATCAACAGCAATATATTCTATGACTATTTTGGCCTGCGGTCATACTTCTGAGAATGTTTGAATGATCTCTTCATAGCTGTGTTGCAATTTGCCTTTCCTGTGAGCAGAACATAAAGCTGAGCTTTGTTTTTATTCAGTTAATTGCAAGAATGAAAAATAACATGGATTCATGTAATAGGGGTGATGTACCTTCAACTGGTGAATTCGATTTGTAATATGGATTATTATTAATAATAATAACAATAATTATAATTGATTATAAATATTTACTTATTATATTTTTAAAAATGAATTTACTTGAGCTCTGTGCTCTTGGGAAGGCTGGGAGAGTAGACATTGGAATTATTGGCTGTTTAAAGTCATGGGCTTCCCACATGGTAAAGTTCCCTAGATTGCATTGTTTCAGTTTCAACCTGTTCAGTGTTTATTAACACATTTTATGGCTGCATCTGAGTCACAATTATTGGAAATAAAATAAGTTCCATTAACCAATAGCCGACAGCACATTTTAATGCTTTACCCTGACAAACCAATGGCCAGCCGATACATTGGTTCACCTCTAGTTGGGGTGAAAGGCATAGCTGGTAAACAAATTGCAAAGGGCAAAAGAAATATTAATATCAACATTTACACAAAGGAAGGGGTCAGCATTACCTTTATTATAGGGAGGTAGGAGTAGATCTTGAAGGCGAAGAATAATTTGGTACACTAATTTACAATAAAAATGTAAAAACTGAACATAAAAACATTGTGCTTACGTTTCCCCGTTTGAAAATAATGGCGTTCCTTTTAAAAAAATATATCTTTCAGGAACCACGGGAGACTGGAGAAACCATTTCAGTCCTGAACAGGAAGCAAAATTCTCAGCCGTCATAAAACAGGAGATGAAGGGAACTGGTTTTAAATTCCCCTGGGACGATGAGTGACTCAGTCGGACGACTAGTTTCAGGAACAGTTAGTTGGAGCTCCTCGGATCACATGGTAGAATGTTTGAGCTAGAAAATCTTTGGAAATGTGAAAAGTACCAGTGCTCACATATTAAATCAGTTGTTGTAAATTGCTCTGGATAAGAGTGCCTGCTAAATGCCTAAAATGTAAAAATGTAAATGAAATCTGCACCAATCATGTTCCTTGTGCAATGCAAAGAGAAATTGTAAATTTTTATTAGGTAGTGAATAAAAAGATAATTCAATTCATTGTGTTTTACTGTATATTTCTCAATTTCTTTCCTAATATAAATATACAGGTAAGTGTCAAAATAAAGGAAACACCAACATAAAGTGTCTTAATATGCTGTTGGGCCACCATGAGCTGTCAGAACAGCTTAAATGCAATTCAATTTCTAGACAGCTGTTAAGAGATGCAAGTTCCAGAGATAAGTGTAATTTTACCTGCTCAGACTAATCTGAATAGATATTTGACTAAAGAAGTAGGTTACAGTAACATCTTTAAGTATCTTTAGTCCTGATTCATTATTACTGTGTTTTAAGAATAAGTGAATTTACAGAAGTTGTCCCTTGGCAACCACAGGTTTGTTAACATGTTCAGATGTCATCATGTGATCTAATGATAATGTGGAATACAATAGAGTGACCGATTACTATTTCTCAATACAGTTACCCACAGAGAAATACTTTGGGCTTGCAATGACATACTTGAAAAGTAAGTAAAAGATAAAAGATGGTCAAATGTACATACATGAAACAACAGGTAGAATGATGTTGACATTTAATATACAGTTTGATCTTGTTCTAAATATTACCATGCATATATGAAACTACCGAGGCCTGACAATATGTCAGCTTATCGTCATGAGTTTTCATGAGACCAACTAAAAGAGCCTGGTCAGTTATTATACTCATTTATCGGTAAAGATTTAGAGCTGGTATGTTTTGAAATGTCAGTTTAAATAAATTTAGTGCATATATTGACAACACAAAACTGATTTTATTTCTGAATTATAATTATGAAAATAATGAAGATGAGGGGGAAAAAATCCAACTGTGGCTTTAAAGTAATGAAAGGCAATGCTTCCGACAGGTTGATAGTATTTCATCCGTTGAAAATGCTTACACATGTGTGGCTATTGGCAAAATGCAAGGAAGGTGTGGTGAAACTTTCTGCGCAACCATTTGAGGACTGCACTTCCACAAAAACCCAGTTCCACTTCTATTTTAAGTTAACTTCCACAATGTCAATGTGTCGGTTTTTTTTTTTTAGGGGGGAGCACAAGGGTGTCCCATCTTCTCATGCATCAGGGGGTGCTTTGCCTGCATCCTTCACCATAATGTGACGTTCATGCCAGGTGTGGTCACAGTACCTGCTGGTAAGTGACAGAAATGGCAATAATTGGCCATATGCCACTTTATTCTCTTTTTTGAAGGTTGCAAAAACTAAATGGAAATTAAGCAATATAGGAGAAATAAAACCACCGCTGCTAAAACAATGATGGGTTGGTAGAGAGCAAACTCACAAGGCAGCAATGCCCCATCACTACTGAAAACCAAAAGATTTGGTGTTTTGTTGATGGTAATGGAAAACACTGTCTTAGGCTCTGCTCCAGAATCTCCCATAAGTTTTCACCAGGGTTGAGATCTGATGACTGAGACAACCATGGCATATGCTTTGCATCGTTTTCGTGCTCATCAAACCATTCAGTTACCACTCATACCCATGTGGGGCATTGGTCTCCTGTCATCAGGATAGAAATTCTTCACCATAGGATGAAGGTGATCCCTCAGAATGGCTTTGTATTGGAATTGACCTTGCCCTCTAAGGGGTTGAGTGGACCTAAACCATGCCAGTAAAATTCACCCCACACCATAGCAGAGCTGCCAGAACCCTTCATTTACTCAAGTGTTTCTTTTATTGTAGCAGTCACCTGTAATAATAATAATAATAATAATAATATACTTTATTTATACAGCACCTTTCATACAACGATTTGCAGACCAAAGTGCATACTGAGAAAAACAACTGATAAAACACAATAACAGAGGTGACTTTGACATAATAAAACAATTAAAAATTACAAAAGAATTAAGCAAAAATTAAGCAACAAATAAAAGATAAAAGGTCAGTTTTAAAAGAATAAATCAATATGAATTCTAAAACAATAAAATAAATAAAAACAGGAACCTATAAAACAGAGGTGTAGGTAGAAGAGTATATAATAATAATTTAAAAAAATAATTCAATTAAAAGCACACATAAAAATATGTGTTTTTAGTTGCTTTTTGAAATGTTCAATAGATGGAGCCTCTCTGATCTGCTTGGGTAGGGAATTCCATAACATAGGTCCATAAAAACAAAAGGAAGCCTCCCCACTTTTTTTATAATGTACTTTGGTAAGCCATTAAGTGCTTTAAAAACAAGTGAAAGAATCTTAAAATCAATTCTAAAATTCACAGGCAGCCAGTGCAATGACTTGAGTACTGGCGTAATGTGTGCTCTTTTCTTGGTCTTAGTTAAAACATGTGCTGCTGAGTTCTGAACAAGTTGCAGCTGATCAATGTTTTTTTGGGGAAGACCACCAAAAAAGAGCACAGAGAGCATTACAGTAGTCTGGTCTGCTAGTAGTCTGCTTGGAAATGTTTCTAAGATGATAAAAGGCAGCTTTAGTCACATTCTTAATATGCATCTAGAGTAACACCTAGGTTCTTTACTTCAGTTTTGAGTTGCATCTTACCCAAGTAAACTCTCAATACTCCTGTATTTTGACTCAATACTCTGCCCTCTCAAGCCCTGAACGTTGACTTAAAAATGCAGGTATAAACACAGTTTGACAGGTTCATTTTGGTGACTACTAAACTCGCCAACCTGTATTGGTATTGTCCTCAACTTCTCAATGAAAAAATCAGCACTTTCATTTAGAAGTTGAGGACAAATGTCGATTGAATCCTGGCCCAACATTGAATAATATGGGCAATTGCATTGCGAGCAAACCTATTTGTTTATGTTGATGCAACACAAGCGAAGCAGCTAATGTATTTATGGAGCATATTGAATAATTCTGTTAATAAATACTGGAGATTCATTCAGATAAACATCACCCGGTGGCCTACTACAAACCTAAAATAGTTGTTTTTCTGTAGACTGTGGTTAGACTCAGCCCACTCCCTATGTAACTTTGAAACAAAAAGACCTTTGTTGGACATTGCTAAGTAGCTGCATACGCTTACATAAATAAGGATCAGTGTGGATGCACCAAGAATTTCACTTGACTTGTAATAGCATGTGATTTAGATTTATACGTATTGTGGTGTCCCTTGGGGTTGGGCGACACTCATGGACCTTGCAGAGGGCGTAGGAAAGTGGAGACAGTGTCACAAACAAAACAACACTTTATTAAATAAATCTTGACAAACATGAAAAAGGGTGGGGTATTCGGGGAATCCACAAACACAAAGTCCACAATCCTTACTCGTCGTCATTATCTGTAATCCAGTCCGCAAATCCAGTTCAGCTCCTCAGGCAGTCCACAAGTCAGCACACAAAGCAGGGTCCTCAAACAATCCAATTCAAAACACAATTAGCAATCCAAAACACTTTTTGTCAATACACTCTGCAACACTCTCTACAACCACCAACCTACTCCATCCCAGTGTGACAGGAGTCGGTCCTTTAAATAGGCCTCCAAATGGCCTTCAGCTGTCCATAGTCCTAATCGCTTGACTATATTCAGGTGCAGGACTGCGGGCTGCTGGGAAATGTAGTTTTTCCCTCTCCAGTGGCTCACAAGAAGTAAAGAGGCAGGCAGCCATTTCCTCGCCCTGCCCCTTGGGATGCCACAGTATGTATACTTCTATTAGACACACTTATGTGAGATTTCGGAGTGGCGCCTAAGACAGCGGTTTTCACCACCATCAACAACACACCATGGTGGAAGAATGGTGTTGCATCCTTCCAATATAATTCCAGACACTTGTAGAACTTATGCCAAGACCTATTAAAGCTGTTCTGGTCGCTCCTGGTGGCCCAACGTCCTATTAATACACTTCATGTTGGTGTTTCCTTCATTTTGGCATTTACCTCTATATTGTACCATACACAAACACCCATATACCCAAACTAGTACTAGTGGAAATGTGCATTTGTGCAGAAATGTTAACTTCCAAAGAAATAATCTATATTATTACATTTTTCTTTAACAAAGCCTGTAGCCATGCATATTGATATACTTAGCTACGGACAGTCACAGAAAGTTTACCATAAAAGGTAAATTAAATAAACAAATACATACAAATACATAAACATATGAATCCCTTTCATGCCGTCACAAAATCTCAACCTTATTTATATATTTTTTTAACAAAATAAACATACCCACAGAAACATTCTGCTAAATTGCACATTTTCAAAGTATTTATGCATTTTCTTTTTCAGTATTTCATCAACACCACCTATCAGCAATCACAAATGCACAACCATGAATTATCTTTGGTTCATCATATTGTGGTGGTTGATGTAGGCTCTCTATGTTGAGATTACATTTGATGATATATTTGTATACTTCATTGATTCCCAAGAGCCTGTTCAGACAATGCTGCTATGTACTGTGTACAATGTGTGTACTGTGATAAGCCAGCTTTAACTGTACCCCTCTGGCATGGTGCCATAGAATAGATAGAGGACTCGTATTTTGGATGGCTGTTTGACAAGGGAGTCGTTGTGAGTAGCCAGGTTATAATTTTTTATAAATAAAGGTTTATCTGATTTTTCCATGTTTTTCTCCCAATTTGCTGGCCAATTGTACCCTCTATTTATTTAATTTCCCTCCCCACACAAGCCCGCCACCTACAACTACAGCACCAGCCACTACCCTGGGACTGGCAGTGACGATGGCGATGAACCACCACCTTCGAGGCGGAACTCACATAGCTGTCGCCTGAGATACTAATTCACACCTACAGGGAAGCTTTCTGTGCATGTGGCGAGCTTGTGCCGGCTTTCCTTTCTGTCCCTCTGGGACAGACAGCCAATTGTTGCCCCCAAAGGGACTTGGACTCCAGCCGCAGTTGGCAACCTGCACTCCGGGCAAATGCTTTTACTGGTTGATCCAGCATACTTGACATCATACTTCTCTGTGACCTGGTCATTATTCTTATTTTATTTTATGAGCACATCCATCTACCACCATCAAAGTTGTGTATAAATAGTTGTATTTATATTACAATATTGATGTGTACTTGTATTTGTAAGCATGCTCTTGTCTAAATTTCCCCTTGGCAGATTAAATAAAACAGTATTATACTGCATTGTATTGTACTGTAAATTTAGCTGCTTCCAAGTATGTATGCTCCTCTCCTCCCTTTCCTCTTGGCTCAGGCCTATGTGGATTCTCCAGTCCAGCAATCTTGTCTCCCAAGATAACACTTGCTTCCCTTAGATTTTTTAAGAATGAATGATGAAGGCGCTGGCTGTACCTTTTCTGCCGCTGTGGTTACTTCACGACCAATGAATACTCCTCTGGCCCCTTCTCTACAGGCCCAGGCCCATGTGCATTTCCCTGTCCAGCGTGGTGACTGTTTCCCCTTCATTTTTGCATCATGAATTGGGACAGCAGTGCCTGTACCTATTTTTGCCACTGTGTCTTGCTCTGCTGGAAGCTCAAATAGCCCTTACATTACAACATCATGCTCTCTGATTGGCTCAGTGGTTAAAGCATCTTTGGAAAATGGCCAACCGAAAATCTGCATGTAGGAATGAGGGGCGAGGCGGCTCATGTTTGGCTATGTTTGTTTGTGCATGCCAACTGACATGCAAGGGTGTAGGTTTCATTTGTAAATTGGGGTTGGACACCAATGTACAAATTAATTTGTACAATCAATGCCAAGACCCTTTAAAATCCCAATAAATGGCAATGCCCAGCAGAATGTGCAACCGTGAATGTGTTCTGTCCATGCTGATACAGTATGATTGATCATAACAGTAGTATTAATAGCTGGTTAGTGTCTTCTTGTATCATATTGGATATGTCACCACACCAAATGCCTATGCCACAGTGATCATGGGATACAGGAAAATGTCTTCTCTTGTGTCATGGATGGACAATCTTTCCTATTCAAAATTTTGACCTGTGTTCAAAGTATTTAAACAAGTGCCCCCTCACTTCTGGGGCCATCTGGTGGGGGAAAAAAGTGACTGCCAACTGCCGGTAATGTTAGCCTATAGGGAATTTGATGACTTTCACGCGAAACGACCAAATTAATGATTGTTGCAGTTAAGTTGCCGATCACTAGGACACTTTTTGTTCAGCATCTGGCAAAATAAAATATGCCTTTATATTGCCTAATATGTATTTGTTGTTTTGTATACTGTGCACGGAAAAGCATATTTGGGCTTTTTGCAACGGCCAACACGATAATTTATTTGTATTGCTTCAAATGAATGACAGTACAGCAAAGGGGATACATACATTAACGGGGATAACAAAGAGACAAGAACAAAACATATTAGTCATATTAAAAATGTTATATGCAGTTGAAAAAACATTCTAATTACAGTATAGTATACATAAAAATGGGTTGTCTTCTTCACTTATTGTATTAATATCCCAAATGTTAATAAAAAAGAATTCTGCTGATCATTCAGAGTTGTATAAGTTTTCATTGAATTTCTTACAGAATTAATCTATTCATATGGGTTTTGTGTTAGTGTACCATCAAGAACAAGCTTGTTCAGACAACTGTGTTTGTATGGTTGCTTTTCTCATTCTCCTTCCTCTAGCCATCTCTGCCTTCAATGGATAAAGGCTCCCTTTTCTTTATTTACATAATTTTTTTATTGTAATTTCCCCTGTAATTCAACTGGCTCAAATGTATCATCTTTTGAGACATTTTCTGTTGACAGACTAGAGAGATATATTAAACATGTTATAATTTCAGATTCTTCTTGTTTTTAACTTGGCTAGTCTGGATCCAGTTTTCATAATTGTAGTTCTTATCTTAAATTTAAGTAGGTCCCAGCATAGACCAAAATGTTGTACTCCAAGGATCTTATAAGGCAAGGGTTATCCCCTTTTAAATACTACAACCAGCAGTAATAACGAACTGTTGGTAGATAACTGGCCTTTATTTTGCCAGTTATCTACCAACACTTTGGTAACCCAGAGGGGGCACTCAAACGGCCCTGGCCCAGGCTAGGAGAGTCCCAGCCGGGTGGGGCTCATTGGAAAGGAGGGGATTAGCCGTGGCACCCCAGAGGGACACTTGTAATATGGGACCCGTTTAAAGGATCCATCATATAATCAAGTGTTGCCTTTATTTTGGCAGTTACCTGTATGTCTATTGTTAGAAAAACTAAATAAAGAAGAGAAATAAAAACACACAAATGATCATACATAACTCAAAATATACATATAACTTTCTCTTTCCACAGTCAATAGTACTTTGCCTAGCTTAGTCCTTCAGTAGAATGTGGCCCATGTATCAAGACCTTGTCAGAAAAAGGGTCATATACTTTACAAAACAAATCAGATGGGGAAATACGTTGACGTCTTGGTATGAGAACTATGCTCTGAACACCAGGATAAGCTGTAAGCCCTTTCAGTTATGCCTCTATAGATTGCATGCAATGCCTCAGCATGCCTTCCTTACCAACAGCTGATCTTCAACAGGATTTTTTTTTAAAGCACATTCCATTGCCGCCAATGGTGTCTTCCATAACGCCCAAGCTGTAACCACTGAACCTTTACAGTTTTTCTCAATAGATTAAACACGTTTCCTGAAACCATGACTCTTTTTCTCAAAACTACAAACACAAAACTCAATCAGTAAACAATTTTGGCAAAGCTCCTCAAACTGTTTGCTAAATGAAAACACTGCACTCAAAACAATGTGAACTTTAAAAAGTACTATGTAAAAGTTAATTCGACAATGCAATTTTTAGTTTGAAAGTTTGAAAACAAGCAAAATGTACTTGTGTAACAGGGTGAAGGATGGGTGATTGTAAATTGATACTTTGAATGGGCATAATGGGCGTGTCCACGTGTGGGATGTTGTCGGGGGGCATGTAACAGCATTATCTTCAAAGTTGGTCATGGGTCACAGATCCCCTTAGCGATGTAAGGCAGATGGGCCTTGGAACTACAATAGCGAACACTATTGGGGGCAGGTTTACAGCTACACGGATGTTAGTTTAACGTGATTTTGCAAGAACAAAAATTTCCCCACCCTGTGTCTCAAGGTCCGTCTCCCAAGGGTTTATATAATGCATGTCATGTGTGATCATGGTGAATGGGGAAAACTGTTTTATTCATTTTTGGTAGTTTTTCAGCCTCTGTCACATTCCCTTTGTTCCTGTCTTGTTTCTCCCTTGTGATTGTTTGTTAATTGTTTTATTATTTTCCATCATTCAATTATCATCCCTCATTACTCCTCATCATGTTCACCTGTTACCAATTCCGTCGTCCGTTCCGGCACACCAGCTTCCCATCTAGATCATCAGCCCTGCAGTATATCTACCCCGGTTTTCCAGTCATTCATCGTCAGATCGTTGTTTTCCCTTCTCGGTAGAAGCTGACTTCTGATACCTTAGATTAGACTCTGTGTTTACTGTTCTCTGTGTGTTGTGTTATATGTTTGTTTACCCGTGTTCCTGTTGTTCCTCCTTGTGTTCAGGTTCACTCCTCATCCGTCTGCCAGCTCTGTCCGTCCTGCCAGCCCCGCCTGCCTGCACGCTCAGCTGCCCCCCCCGGTTCCCTCATCCTGTCTGTCCTCCTGTGCATCCCTTCCAGTGTTCAGCTCATCGTCTCCACTACCTCTGTCATTACTACTACAATTATTATTAAAACATCACTCTCCATCCTAACTTTGTCTGTGTCCGCATTTGGATTCGTTCCTGTCACCCCAACAGAACGATCTGACCAAGCATGGATCCAGCGGACACGAGCCAGCTCCGTCAGGCCCTTTCCCTACAGGGCGCGTCTTGTCGGCCAACAGGGCCAATCCTCCAGGAGCTGACGACAGCGCTGCACAGCCTCGCCACCAGCGTAAAGGAGATCAAGACCCAGATGCAAGATTTGTCTTTCCAACTCGCAGTCCTCATCCCTGCCCAAGGCTCCCCTTCTGTCGTCTCTTCACCCCCGGACCCGCCAGTGTTCCCGCACAAGGAGCCTCACGTTCCTGCTCCGGATCGCTATGCCGGAGACCTGGGGATGTGCCGCGCCTTCCTCATCCAATGCTCCCTGGTCTTCGAGCAGCAGCCCACCTCTTATTCTACCGATGGGTCTCGCATCGCCTACGTAATGGGGTTGCTCAAGGGGGATGCGCTGGCATGGGCGTCTGCCTTGTGGGGGAGCAATTCCTCCTGTCTCACCTCCTACTCCCGCTTCATGTCTGAACTAAGGAATGTCTTCGACCACCCAGTCCGAGGCATGGACGTTAATCAACGTTTGTTTACCATTCGCCAGGGTGCCCGTTCTGTGGCCGACTTCGCGTTGGAGTTCCGCATCACTGCTGCGGAGTCCAGTTGGAACGACCTGGTGCTCCGAGGTGCTTTCAGGCACGGTCTCAGCGACTCACTGAAGGATGAGTTGGCTGCCAGGGATGACCCATCAACTCTCGACGACCTCATTTCCCTGGTCATTAGACTGGACAACCGCCTCCGCAGCCACCGGGAAAGAGTTGTCCGTTGTTCCTCCACCTTTCCTTCCTGTGGCTCTTCTCTCTACCCCCTAAATCAAGACCTGAACCCCCTACTGCCTCTTTTCCCGGTCTTGTCTCCACCTCAGCCGTCTCCGAAGAGGTCCCTATGCAACTGGGTCGGGCTCGCCTCTCACCAGCTGAGCGTCTTCGGAGGATGCAATCGGGATCCTGCCTCTACTGCGGTCAGCCTGGTCACTACCTGTCTTCCTGCTCCCTTCGGCCAAAAGAGGGGGCTCACCAGTGATTTTGGGGGTCCTGGCGAGTCTTACTACCACCCCACCAACACCGCGACCTCATATGCTGCTCAACGCCATATTGTCATGGAACCAGCAGTCCCTGCCCTTGTCTGCATTGGTCGACTCTCCGCTAACGAGAACTTCCTGGACTCCAATCTCGTCGCCCAAGCTGGAATTGCGTTGGAACCCCTCACGACTCCTCTGAAAGCCAACGCTCTCAACGGCAAACTCCTCGCCCAAGTTACCCACCGCACCGTACCCCTTCACCTCACCCTCTCCGGTAATCACCACGAGACCCTCCAGTTTCACGTCCTTTCCTCACCCCACGCTCCCCTAGTCCTCGGCCAGCCATGGCTGGTGGCACACAACCCCCACTTCGACTGGACCACTAGTCGAGTTACCAACTGGAGTTTGTCCTGTCACTCATCTTGTTTGTTGTCTGCTCCTGCTCCTGCTCTGCCCGAGGATCCTACGCCCACCGCGGAACCCCCCGATCTCTCCTCTATCCCTCCTGATTATCATGACCTCGTCGAGGTCTTCAGCAAGCAACGCGCCCTTTCCCTGCCTCCACACCGACCTTATGACTGTGCCATAGACCTCTTTCCCGGGTCCTCCTGCCTTCCAGCCGCCTCTTCAACCTGTCCCGTCCAGAGAGGAGGCCATGGAGCGCCACATCCGCGATTCCCTTGCCGCGGGTCTCATCAGGCCTTCTTCGTCCCCTGTGGGTGCCGGATTTTTCTTTGTGGCTAAGAAAGACAAGTCCCTTCGTCCCTGCATCGATTACCGTGGTCTCAATAACATCACCATTAAAAACAATACCCTCTTCCGCTCATCAGCTCCGCATTGAGCCACTTCAAGGTGCCGTCATTTTTTCTAAATTGATCTCCGCAACGCCTACCACTTGGTGAGGATCCGTGAGGGCGATGAGTGGAAGACTGCTTTCAACACCCCCTCGGTCACTTTGAATACCTGGTCATGGCCTTTGGGCTTACTAATGCTCCCGCCGTTTTCCAGGCGCTCATTAATGACATTCTCCGGGACTTCTTAAACCGCTCTGTTTTTGTTTATTTGGATGACATACTTATTTTTTTCCCACAGTCTCGAGGAGCACGTCCAGCATGTCCGCCAGGTTCTCCAAAGACTTTTGGAGAACAAATTATTTGTTAAAGCGAGAAATGCGACCACGCTCACTCCGTTTCCTTCCTGGGTTACATTATTGAGAGCGGTCAGGTTAGGACGGACCCCGAAAAGATCCAGGCGGTGGTGACTTGGCCTAAACCCACTTCCGTGAAGCTGCTACAACGTTTCCTGGGCTTTGCTAACTTTACCGTCGCTTCATCAGGGATTACAGTCGGGTTGCCTCCCCTCACTCGTCTCACCTCCTCCCTTACCCGCTTCGTCTGGTCCTCGGAAGCAGACTCGCGTTTGCGGAGCTAAAACGGCGCTTCACCTCCGCACCCATCCTCATTTTACCAGATCCTTCTCGCGCCAGTTTGTGGTCGAGGCTGATGCCTCTGACACCGGGGTGGGAGCGGTGTTATCCCAACGCTCTGCCTTGGATCAAAAACTCCACCCTTGTGCTTTTTTTTTTTTTTTGCTTTTCCCCTGCCGAGCGTAATTATGATGTTGGGAACCGTGAACTCCTGGCGGTCAAGCTCGCCCTTGAGGAATGGCGCCACTGGCTTGAGGGTTCCGAGCAGCCTTTTATCGTCTGGACGGACCACCGCAACCTGGAGTACATCCAGACGGCCAGACGTCTGAACTCCCGCCAGGCCCGCTGGGCTCTTTTCTTTGGGCGTTTCAATTTTAACCTTACTTTTCGTCCAGGTTCCAAAAATGTCAAACCCGATGCCCTTTCCCGTCTCCATGTCCCGAGGTGTTTCCTGTGACTCCTGAGACCATCCTTCCTCCGTCCTGTGTGGTGGCCGCAGTCTCCTGGCAGATCGAGTCGATTGTCCGTGACGCCCAGCAGACCCATCCTGACCCAGGTACCGACCTCCGAACCGACTTTTGTCCCGGACCCGTCCGATCTCAGGTCCTTCAGTGGGTCCACACCTCCCGGTTCGCTTGTCATCCCGGCATCAGCCGCACCCTTAGCCTGCTCAAGCGGCACTTCTGGTGGCCCACCGTCGATGCCGACACCCGCTCTTTTCGTGCTCGCCTGCTCCGTGTGTTCCCGTTCCAAGGCTACCCACCAACCTCCTGCTGGTCTGCTTCGTCCCCTGCCTGTTCCTGGTCGCCCTTGGTCGCACATCGCCCTTGATTTTGTCACCGGTCTCCCGCCGTCTAAAGGTAACACCGTGGTCCTCACCATCGTCGACCGCTTCTCTAAAGCGTGCATTTTGTTGCTCTTCCCAAACTCCCCACAGCCTCCGAAACAGCGGACCTTCTCTGCCTCCACGTCTTCCGCCTGCACGGCATTCCCTGGACATCGTCTCCGACCGCGCGGACTCCAGTTCACTTCACACGTCTGGAAAACCTTCTGTGCCTCCCTTGGAGCTTCGGTAAGCCTATCCTCTGGTTTTCACCCCCAGACTAACGGCCAGACTGAGCGCGCCAATCAAGACCTGGGAGCATCACTCCGTGTTATCACCTCAGAAGATCCCTCTGCCTGGAGCACTCAACTTCCCTGGATCGAATACGCCACAACTCTTTGACCAGCGCATCCACAGGTCTGTCTCCCTTGAGGCTTCCTTGGCTACCAACCCCTCTCTTCCCTGTCCAGGAGGAGGAACTAGCGGTTCCCTCGGTCCAGGCCCACCTGGATCGCTGTCGCAAGACCTGGGAGCTCACCCGCACTGCCCTGCTTAGTTCCGCTGACCGAACCGGCGCTTCGCCGACCGCCATCGCACCCGGCGCCCATCTACCAACCGGGTCAGGAGGTTTGGCTCTCCACCAAAGATCTTCCCCTTCACTACTTCCATAAAATTCACACCCCGCTACATTGGTCCCTTCCCATTGACTCTGTCATTAATCCCTCTGTTGTCAAGCTTCGACTTCCAGCCTCCATGAGGATCCACCCCTCCTTCCATGTCTCTCCTTAAACCGCCCTCCACCAGCCCACTCTGCCCTCCTGCCGCCGCCCCTCCACCCCCGGATCATCGACGCACCACCCGGCCTACACCGTCCGGCGTTTGCTGGATGCACGCTGCCGAGGTCGTGGATTCCAGTACTTGGTCGACTGGGAGGGTTATGGTCCCCGAAGAACGCAGTTGGGTGTCCCGCGCCCTTATTCTGGACCCATCCCTCATTCGGGACTTCCATCTGGCTCACCCTAACCACCCTGTTCAGATGCCCAGAGGCATCCGTTGAGGGGGTACTGTCACATTCCTTTGTTCCTGTCTTGTTTCTCCCTTGTGATTGTTTGTTAATTGTTTTATTATTTTCCATCATTCAATTATCATCCCTCATTACTCCTCATCATGTTCACCTGTTACCAATTCCGTCGTCCGTTCCGCACACCAGCTTCCCATCTAGATCATCAGCCCTGCAGTATATCTACCCTGGTTTTCCAGTCATTCATCGTCAGATCGTTGTTTTCCTTCTCGGTAGAAGCTGACTTCTGATACCTTAGATTAGACTCTGTGTTTACTGTTCTCTGTGTGTTGTGTTATATGTTTGTTTACCCGTGTTCCTGTTGTTCCTCCTTGTGTTCAGGTTCACTCCTCATCCGTCTGCCAGCTCTGTCCGTCCTGCCAGCCCCGCCTGCCTGCACGCTCAGCTGCCCCCCGTTCCCCTCATCCTGTCTGTCCTCCTGTGCATCCCTTCCAGTGTTCAGCTCATCGTCTCCACTACCTCTGTCATTACTACTACAATTATTATTAAAACATCACTCTCCATCCTAACTTTGTCTGTGTCCGCATTTGGATTCGTTCCTGTCACCCCAACAGCCTCATTGTTTCCTCCTTGATGAAAGAACATGTTCATATGAGGACCTTCCCTCTATAAAAAGGTGGAGTAGTCAAAGTAGAACAACCGGCTCCGCTTGTTACACTTGCAAAAATATAGTTTTAGTTGATACATAGGCTTTAGGTTTTTATAATTGTGTCCATCATACCAGTTTTTGTGTGTAAACAAAGAAGTAAACTGTAATCTCTTCTGCATGGTTCTACCCAGCCAGGACAAGGATCCATTCAGTGACGACCCACATTCTGACCCACAGACCCCTGGTTCTCCTGAGGTAGAGGGTGTACAGCTCAAGAAACTGTCCCAAAATTGAGTAGCTTCCAAACTTACTGAGCACATGGCCCACTTTTTTTTCAGAGCACACCCCTTATTTAAAATGTAAAACGTAGCCTGACATATGTTCAAAATTGGAATTAAGAATGTTTTTACGTATGTCAAAACAGCTGCACATACACTACCACTAGTGCATTGCATGTGACCGATGCAGTGTTTAATCAGAATTTTGAATGCCAGTGGAAAGTGTGTCATATTGGGAAGCCCTACCATAGTGGAAAATACTTATGAGGCAGTGGCATTACCTTCAAGGAGCCAATCATCTGGCTCTGCGATCCGATTGGTGGAGCACACCACTCCCTCAAGAGACTGTGGGTAAACTGCCGTTGTGTTCTGGTTGCGGGCACTGCGGCTATCGGCGATGTCATCAGCGCCTGCGATTCAGGGTTCAGCAAGGATTATGGACAAGCCAATAACAGTCTGGGCCGCGTTGAGTTCACATCACAGCCCTTCCTGCTGGTAAGGTCAGCCGTGGACAGGCCTGGAACTGAAGCTTCACCCCGCAATTCTTCCAAGGAGAAAAATTATTGGAGTTTTATGGAAAGATTAGAGAGAGAAATGTTCCTGTTTGTTTGAAACTGCTCTGCTTTCTCTGGTAGGTGGCTGGAAACAGGAGCGAACACGAGAGGGGAGAGAAGGTTGGGACAGTTGACCTTACCAACCCTGAAAAACGGAAAAGCGGATTGTGTTTTGCCAAAATGGGAATTCTTCGGTTTAGTTTGTTATTTTGGTTTGTTGTTTTAATTTGGGACCTGTGAGGGGGAGGTTGAATATTATTTTCTTTTGTTATATTGTAAACAAGCTCTCTCTCCCTTTCTCTCGCTCTCCCTCCCTGAGGGGATACAAAATAAAACAGTCCCTGCATCCTGCTGTTCTGTGCCCTTCCTGGTTGGGTTGCACGGCTTGTGACACTTACCTTACCATAACCTGCTAAACCGGTTTTCCCAACAAATATAAAAGTATGATGGAAATATATCCTACTGAATTTAAATTAAAGTGGGGTAATAAGAGAGAGGCAAAGTAAGAGAGAAAACAGAAAAGTGTCCCCACTCAAATCAATCCCCTCAACCAATCCCACACCCCTTCATCCCCCACTAATATCTAGCAACTATCTGATTTTGAACAATTGACTGATTTCAAAATTGATTGATTGACCACTGTTGGTCATTACAAACTTAGCCAGAGAAGGATGGGCTCCTCATCTTGCGTCTGGTTCCTCTCAAGGATTCTTTCCATTTGTTCAGTTCAACCAAAACAGTGTTTCCGTTGGCACTGTAGCACCCCCTCCCCAGTTTATTTATCACAAATGCAGAACATAAATGACTTAAGAAACAAAGCCAAAGACATGCGAGTTCCATTGGTCATATGCAGACATATGCTATCAAATGTGTCTACAAAAAAAGTTACTGCAGTTATTGGCATGATCTAATGCACATGAAACAAAGATCTCCATCAAACACAATCATATACCACTTTACCCCGCACACAATGTTATGTGGCTAGAGCCAGTGGCGCCTGCAGCTGTACGCCAGTAGGCACTGTGGGTACCATGAACGCCTGACTTTTTTTTTAACCTTACCCCAGGGATCCAACAGAAGCGACGAAAGCAAAGAAACTCCAGATCTCATTCATTTTCAATGCGAGCTGGTGATGGTAGGCGACATAGGGTGAAGCGACTGTTGGTGGCACAAAGTCAGCATGCTCAGTGACGAAAGAAAGTTGAACAGACTTTAACTTTATGCAAATTAGTGGTGATGCGGTGAAGTGATCAATTTGAGAGATTCTCCCCACTGTAAACTACAGTCATGTGTTTGGTTCCTACCGTAAATCTTTTCTGTACCAAAATGGAGGAGAGGTACATTTTTGCAGCGTCTGGATTTCCCGAACTTTACAATGTGTCCCTGTTTGTATAGCCTACAGGGGGTGGCCAACCAGTCAGAGACTAAGAGCCACATTTTTACTGTGTTACCGCAAAGAGCCACATCACCGGGTGGTAAGAGGAATAATAATAAAAATTGCGCCCCTCCTAATTTTAAACCCGGTGCATGAAACCAGTCCGTGGTGCAAAAAAAGGCTGGGGACCGCTGCCCTAACTGTGTTAATACGAAAATACCGTATTGAACTCAAGCGGCGGCCTACAGGGACGTTAAAAAAAGAAACACGCATTGCACAGAATATCAGAAATAGTGGAGACCCCTGGTGACAATTCAGTACATGAGTGTACGTGTGCTGTGTGTGAGTGTGCGGCTGTTTGTGTGTGTGTGTGTGTGTGTGTGTGTATGTGTGTGTGTGTGTGTGTGTGTGTGTGTGTGTGTGTGTGTGAATGTGCATATTTGTGTGTATATGTGTAGTCTCTGTATGTTGAATCTGTGTGTGTGTGCAGCTGTGTGTTTTTGTCTGTGTGTGTGTGTGTGTGTGTGTGTGTGTCTGTCTATTTGTGTGTGTGTGTGTGTGTGTGTGTGAATATTCATATTTGTGTGTGTGTGTGTATGTGTGTGTCTGTGTGTTGTGTGCGTCTGTGTGTGTATGCAGCTGAGTGGTTTTGTCTGTGTGTGTGTGCAGCTGTATGTTTTGGTCTGTGTGTGTGTGTGTGTGTGTGTGTGTGTGTGTGTGTGTGTGTGTGTGTGTGTGAATGTGCATATTTGTGTGTGTGTATGTGCGCATCTGTGTGTTTTATGTGTCTGTGTGTGTGTGCTGCTGTCTGTTTTTGTCTGTGGGTGTGTCTGTGTGAATGTGCATATTTGTGTGCGTGTATGTGCATGTCTGTGTCTGTGTCTGTGTGTGTGCGTGTGTGTGTGTGTGTGTGTGTGCGCGCGCATCTCTCCAGGCATCATGCAGCCCCCGCTGCGCTACGTGACTAGGTAAGGGTTCAGCTCTACAGGCCGCAGCCTCTCCTTCCACCGATAAGGCTAATGAACATCCTGCAATTTCCTCTAATTGCCCATGGCTAGGACCGAGACATCCAGGCTGGGGCCCCGTGTGAGAGGTGGGCACAAAGAGAGGGGCACGACACCATTCAGGCCTGGTGTGGGCTTACATCATTCTGTACATCCTAAACGCCACACACAAACAAGCCATGAGTGACAATTGGATTTTGCCATCAAAAACCAATGTATTTGGCTTTTCAGATTACACAAAAGGTACACGGTCGTCAGATAGTAATGGTATGGGCTCTTTCGATGTTCTTGTGTTTCACATACACAAGGGCCAGACGTACCCGTCAAACAAGCCCAACACATCTGGCACCATCCAGTTCTTTCAGCACTTCCTGTTTTTTGCATTCTTCCTAAGGAATGGAAATTAAGTAACGCTGGTTCGATTTCGATAAAGAGATCTGTGGACCGCGCACTGCACCCCAAACTCAAAGGGTAGTTTTGAGGAACCAGCGTTAAGCGTGCTGTCTGTGTTTGTGAATGATTTAGTGTCAATACATCAGCATTTTCTACAAGGGATGGGACATAATGCTTTTGAGATCAAACCTTTATGGGTGACCAGATGGAAAATGATAAGCCATCATTTACGTTGCCTGTATGGTGCGATTTTGCTGTGGGTGGGGCGGGGATGAAATGAAGAAAGCAGAATACTGTAGATCCTCTGAGATACAAACCTCAGAGTTAAATGCTGACCGGTCAACCGAATGCAGTCTGAAACCGGAAGTAGAATACACAATTACATCTTATAACTATCAAGCTCTGATGCAAAAATGCAGGCATTAAATTAAAACGAATCACACTTTCTGTTGATAAAAAACTAAAAATACTATCAAAATGTCTTAGCACTATTGCTAGAGAATACAATGTGGGAAAATAAACAGCATTTCATATAGAGATGGGCTAGGACAAAATCAAACCATTTGCAAAATAAGCCAAAATAAAGGAAACACCAACATAAATTGTCTTAACCCTTCTGTTATATTAGGGTCCACCGTGACCCATTTCAAGTTAAAAATGATATAATAACTACCATCTCGTTTTTTTTTGGAACAAGCCTTCATGATATCCTCCACAACAGCTACATAAACACTACAAAACTGATTTTGACCATTTTAGACAATTCTGAAGGTCTCTCTAAAAAAAAGAGAACTTCTATTTCGGGTCCGGGAAGACCCAGCAGTGCATTGAAATAATGTGTCTTGGGGCCTTGGGGCCATAAAATAAAATTGCAACAGGATTGTATGGTTATGAATGCATAATAAGTTAGTTATGATGTAGTAAAAACAATATTGGATGATAGTCATTGTTTTTGAGTGTTTTGGACTGAGTTAAATCATTGGTCAAAATTGACCCGCGAACACATGGGACAGAAACACCTTTCTAACATATCACAAGAGTTTTAATACTGGCATTGGGCCACCAGACCAGAACAACTTCAATGGGGCTTGGCATAGATTCTACCAGCACCATTCTTCCATGAGAAATTTCATAATTTGGTATTTTGTTGATGGTGGTGTACCACTGTCTCTGCTCCAAAATCCCCTATAAGTGTTCAATTGGGTTGAGATCTGGTGACTGAGATGGCCATGGCATATGGTTTACAGAATTTTTATGCTCATCAAACCATTCAGTGACCACTCGTGCCCTGTGGATGGGGGCATTGTCTTCCTGGAAGAGACCACTCCCGTCAGGACAAAAATGTTTCACCATTTTCACGGATGTTTTGTAATATTTGATCTTTTTAGATTCTACTGTAATCCTAAAGAATGTAGCAAGGCATCTTCTGGTATCTTCAGATTTCCCAGGAGGCCTGGCTGGTTGTTACTTGGGTGGCGAAGTGGGTGTTCTGGGGCAGCCAAGACGGCCCCACTCTGCTCCCACTGGTAGAAAGGGGTCAGCAGATAATTGACAAAGTGTCTGCACACTTGGGAGAGACGGGGAAGGCCCACACACTCCCTCTCTCTCTCTCTCTCTCTCTCTCTCTCTCTCTCTCTCTCTCTCTCTCTCTGTCTCACACACACACACACACACACACACACACACACACAAAATATATTTAATTACCATACTAAAATGCCAGGACAGATCACAGGGGATTTAGGAGATTGATGTGTTCCGCTCCTTCAAACATTTTTCTGCCCGTCCCCCCTCAGCATGGGCAGCAATGCCAAGTATTCAGATGCAACTGGATAAACATGCATGTCACTCAAACGTGTATTATATTATGTAAGCAAATATGCTAGTGTTCTTGGGAATTGTAAAGTCATAATAGTACATCAATTGAACATGACTGTTGGGAATAACCTTTTTTTTCCTACCACAATTTACCAACCTACTGTTTTTTACATGTAGATGTTCGAACAAAGGTTTACAATAACCTCTGGCTTTGTGGACCCAGGTCAAACTATGATAAGAGTACAGGGTTGTGTAATATTGAGGGTACCCAGGACTTTTTTACTTTGCTGGCCATCAGGCCTGACTGTTCTGACAAATTGTTTTGATAATCTTTGTTTCGTAAAGAGTGTGAAAAAGTAGAGTAGATTAAATAGAAAGCCCTGAAGTTGACTTTGGGGATTATGTTTATTTCTTATAGGGCTCTAGTTTTGGAGGGACAGTAGCGAAAATACAACAAGACTGTACTGCAATTGCTAGTTTCGCAAATTGAATATTTCTCACCTCCACCCAGTTTGGTAGTTTCATGGTTGCCAATAAGGGTTGTGGCAGCTGCCCGGAGGCAGCCCGAGGGCGAGTGTGCATTCGACCACGGTAGGAGTAATCTCGTTGCGTTGTAGTGAGTGTTGGTTACCCGGCGTTAGACTTTGTGTGTAGTTTTCGGCGTTCACTGCCTGTTTTCACCTGTTGCAGTAGCAGGTCTCGTTACTTTGGTAGTTTAATTAGTAGCTTGTTGCTTTTGTTCCAGTTTATTAGTCTTGATTACTAGCTTCAGTCGCTGCTTAGAAGATACTTAGCGTTTCAATCGGTTTTGTTTTAAAAGGCGTAGCACCTGTGTCTGTAGTTGATTAGTGTAAGGGATTGGTAATTAGTCTCTATTGTTGTCAGGGGGCATTCGCCACATATAAACAGCCGTAGTTGTGGATAGCGGCAGCTTTTCGCGGCAGCCTCACCTTCCTAGCCTCACCGAACGAAGACTCGGCGGACAAAGACGTAGGAGTCTACCTGCAGGAGTCCACCGAGGGGGGCCAGCTAGGGAGTGCTCGCCGCACGGTAAGTATCATAGTTTTGTATCTCCCTGTTCTTCCTCTGCATCTAACACTACATGCTACTTCCCTATCCCAGTCCATGTCTCCTCTTCTAGATTGCCTAGAAGGAGAGATTCTACTCACACCCGAAACCTCTCCAATCTCATCCACCCTCCTAGATCTCCCGGTGTTGACGTGGTGGTAGCAGGCGGACTATGGAACTGCCAGTCCGCTGTCCGGAAGGCCGATTTCATCTCGGCCCAGGCCTCACTACTCTCCCTGCAGTTCCTGGCGCTCACGGAGACGTGGATCACTCCACAGAACAGGGCCACCCCTGCTGCTCTCTCCGCTGCCTACACCTTCTCCCACACTCCACGACCCTCAGGTAGAGGTGGAGGGACAGGTATACTGATCTCCCCCTGTGGAGGTTTGGTATTGTTCCTCTTCCTCACTTTTCACCCTCCTCCTTTGAATTTCATGCTGTCACTGTCACTGTGCCATGTAAACTGCACATCATTGTTCTCTATCGCCCTCCAGGTCCACTGGGAGTTTCCTAGATGAGATGGATGCCCTACTCAGCGCTTTCCCTGAGGATGGCACTCCCGTCTTACTCCTCGGTGACTTCAACCTGCCGCTGAAGACCTCTCAGGCCTCTGCATTCCTCCCCCTGCTTCAGTCCTTTGACTTCACCCTGGCTAAATCCCCATCCACCCACAAGGCCGGTAACCAACTGGACCTGATCTTCACTAGGAACTGCGCATTACCCAACATTACGGTATCTCCCCTACATGTGTCTGACCATTGCTTTCTGTCTTTCTCTCCCCCTCCCCTCTGTGCCTAAACCATCCTCACCTGCTCCCACTGTCCTTGTCCATCGCAACCTCCGCTCTCTCTCCCCCGCTGCCCAGTCGGCTACTGTTCTATCTTCCCTTCCCCCTACTAATGCCTTCTCTCAGCTACCTGCTGAGGAAGCATCGTCCACCCTACTTTCCTCTCTCTCCTCCTCCTTTGACTTACTCTGTCCTCTATCCACTAAACCTGCTCGTCTCCCCGCCCCTGGCTAACCGATTCCATTCGGGCTAACCGACTGAAGCTGCGTGTGGCAGAAAGGAAATGGAGAAAATCCAAATCCCCTGTAGCTTTGTCTGATTTCCACACACTCCTGGCTTCCTTCTCCGCTAACCTCTCCTCTGCTAAGTCTGCATTTTTCCTTTCTAAGATTCAATCCTCTGTTTCCAACCCACGTAAACTCTACTCTACGTTTTCCTCTCTCCTCACCCCTCCTCCTCCCCCACCCCCCTCCTCTCTAACCGCGGATTACTTCGCATCCTTCTTTCACAAGAAGGTCGATGACATACGCAACTCCTTCCCCCCAACCTCTCCCTCACCCATCTCGCTACCTAAACCTCTCACCTCTCTGTCCTCCTTCTCGCCCCTCCCTGACTCAGACATCCTTCAACTTGTCCTCTCCCACCGTCCCACCACCTGCCCTCTTGATCCCATTCCTTCCCCCCTCTTCCAGTCCATTGCTATGGACATCCTCCCCTTGTCATTAACTCCTCTCTGTCCTCTGGCTCTGTCCCCTCTTCCCTCAAATGTGCTCATGTTGTCCCCCTCCTCAAAAAACCCTCTCTGAATCCTGCTGTCATTTCAAACTACCGACCTGTCTCTCTCCTCCCATTCCTTTCCAAAACGTTAGAGCGGGCTGTCTATAACCAACTGTCTGCTCATCTCTTACAGAATGACCTGCTTGATCCCAACCAATCGGGGTTCAGAGCAGGCCACTCCACAGAGACTGCTCTCCTTGCTGTCACTGAGGCTCTTCATGGGGCTAAGTCTCAATCCCTTAGCTCCGCCCTCCTCCTCATCGACCTGTCGGCGGCATTCGACACCGTGGACCACTGAATCCAGCTCTCATCTCTCGTTGAGATGGGAATCTCTGGATCTGCGTTGACATGGTTTGAGTCCTACCTGGCTGACCGGTCCTACCAGGTGGCCTGGAGAGGGTCCCTCTCCTCTCCCCACACCCTCTCTACCGGAGTCCCGCAGGGCTCGGTGCTAGGCCCCGTCCTATTTTCTCTGTACACCAAGTCACTTGGTTCTGTTATTTCTGCTCATGGTTTTTCCTATCACTGTTATGCTGATGACACTTAACTGTTTCTCTCCTTCTCTCCATCTGATACCCAGGTCCCGGCACGGATCTCTGCATGCCTGACTGACATCTCCGCATGGATGTCCACCCACCACCTGAAGCTGAACCTGGGGAAGACAGAGATGCTCTTCCTCCCAGCGAAGGGCTCCCCGATGATTGATGCGTCAATCACCGTGGAAGGCTCCATAGTGTCTCCGTCCCAGTCTGCCAGGAGTCTTGGGGTAACCCTGGACAACCAGCTGTGCTTCTCGAGCCATATTGCAGCGATCACTCAGACCTGCCGTTTCTCCCTCCACAACATCCAGAGGATCCGACCGTTCCTCACCCAAGAGGTCACTCAACTCCTGGTCCAGGCCCTGGTGATCTCATGTCTGGACTACTGCAATTCCTTGCTGGCAGGCCTTCCGGCCTGCGCCATCAAGCCACTGCAACTAGTCCAGAACGCTGCCGCTGGTCTGGTGTTCAACCAGCCGAAGTTCACCCACGTTGTTAGGTTCACGAAATTCAGAAGACCTTCAAAGTGAATAGAGAACACTTGCACCAAATGAGAAAACAGAACAAACAACCAATTTTCAACAGAGTTTTTTCAACCAAATGCATTCGGGGTTCACCGCCTCTCTGCCAGGCAAATGAACAAATCATTTCCGGAGAGAACACTTCTTATACACAATAATGCATCCTTAGACAAATGCTTTAGCCTCGCCCACACACCAGTATTTTTCCATCTCTGGGAGAACCTCGTATCTTTTGGCAAGGGACACTGCTCTGACCTCGACTGTGGCGGTTTAGCTAGCTCTCTGCAAAAACAGTCCTAAGAAACAGTACAAGTATGTGAAGTTATTCAGAAACAATTTTTAAACACAGAATTTCTCTATCAACGTCACCCCTCTACTCTCCTCTCTGCACTGGCTCCCCATCGCAGCACGCATCAGATTCAAGTCACTGGTGCTTGCTTTTCAAGCGGCCAGAGGTACTGATCCCCCATACCTCCAGTCACTCATCACTCCCTACACACCTCCCAGACCCCTCCGCTCCGCCTCCTCTGGTAAACTGACTGTCCCTTCCCTCCGGGCGCCTGACAGCCGCTCCGCGCGGTCTCGCCTCTTCTCTGTCCTGATCCCCCGCTAGTGGAAAGACCTTCCGCAATCGGTCAGGACCGCGGAATCACTTGCGATCTTCCGCAAGAGACTCAAAACCCACCTCTTCAGACTCCACTACCGCTGAACTCTGTCCATCTAGCTAAATTGTCTTCACCAACTGTTTACTTGTTCAACACTATACTCCCACCCCCCCAAAAAAAAACCAAAAAACACACACTAACCTTTTCCTTCCTGGTGTTACAGGTGTTACAGGTGTGGTATGCTGATGCCTGCAATGATGTATATTGCTGTATTCCTGCACTGATCTCGTGCGCTAACTATGATTGTTCCTACCATGTATTAATGCACATCTTGTAAGTCGCTCTGGATAAGAGCGTCTGCTAAATGCTTAAAATGTTTTTTTTTAAAGTAAAATGAGTGGATGACGGGAGGTTTGTGGTGGGACACTGGCTCCACCCCTTTTCCCTATATGGCCAGACAGGAAGTGTGGGAACGCACCTGCATCCCATCCAATTTTACGAAAAGCTGAAGGACGTTTGGAGGCCTATTTCAAGGGCTGATTCCTGTCACATGGCGAAGGAGTAGGGTGGTGATTGTGAGAGTGTTGTGGAGGGAGTGTGCTATAGAATGAAATAGAGGGTATTATTAGCTACCAAACTGGAAAAAATCCGAAACAAAATAAAAGTTTTGTAATGTTTTATCCCAAGGAATAAAGGTTTTCACCTTGCAATGTTTTTCTCTACATGTACCTTTACCCGTTTCCAATGAGCACCAGTACATATATCATACCACACCATTGAAGCACATCTAGTACTCTTTTCGCTTAAGACACATGCAAGTTAGCTTAGTTCAGTTTAGTACTGCCACACAACACACCGTCCAATTATGTACTCCATTTTATTGTAGTGAAAGCAAGTCTCCTAATGTGCCCTTTGCAAGTTATGGCACTTGCTCTTCATTAGACATAACAGAATTGACAGTTCTCTACAGCAAAGGTATTAAAGGGTAAAAGGCTGATGATCTGATTGGCTATAATGAACCAAAGTCTCACCACATCCACAGGTAATTTTTTTTTAAGGCAACCTCTTTTACAACTGCGCTGCAGATACGCTATCATCACTTGTCATGAAACTAGCAGAATAGACAAGGATACTCCATAATGTGCCTTCGTCCCTGATTAGCGCTACTGTCTGCGTATTTCACTTTCACAATAAAACTAGAGCCCTTTTTGTAGACAGACAATCACACTTCTGGTACAAAATACATCAACATTAACATTCTTTACAGTGTTACCCATTTATGCACATGTCCATTTCCACAGTTTTCATGAAACCAAATGTAATCCCTGATATCCATTAAAAAAAGGCCACTGATGCCTCCCGGGCAAATTTGTCATTACAGACCGCTTTGGCATCAGAATCAGCGTCAAACATCGCAAGTTTCATAAGGGACTGTAAACAGAGATTTATGCCATGTATCTAGCTAGCTAATAACAGCTGCTACCAGGGTTGGGAAATGTGAGGGAACTGTCTGCACATGCGCAATTGCGTTGTAAACAAAACAAAATGCAAGAACAGCCAAAGAGGTGGTGGGATTAAGTTACATTAGCAGACACCCCAGGTCCAGTATTATATTATTTAATATGGGTTATTTAGACATTTTAGTATGATAACAGTTGAAATATTTTTTCCCCGAAATGAAAATAGCTTTTGCCACGTGATTTATTATCACAGTATTACGTTAAGTTTATTATAGTACTATTTCATATTTTAATATTGTGGTATACCGTCATACCAGTATACCATCACACGCCTAGTACAAATGGCCACCAAATTGGGAGAAAAAGAAGAAATCTTGGAAAAAAGGCTATTGAAGGCCAATGGAAAGTGAAAACTCAATCTATTAACAACACTGACCTTGGAATGTGACTCTTTTCCAGGCATACAGCTATTGCTGGATTGTCATTCTTTGTGAGATGTCCTTGAGAACCGGTTAGAGTAGAGTCCCCATCTGAGAAAAAATGTATTAATAAGCTTTATGCATACACTTGCACACCCCCACCCCCACACAGGCACATACATGCGCAGACCCGCACACTCACACTCGCACACCCACACATGCACACACACACACACATGCTCAGGAGTTGGAAAGCAAAAAGAGGAAGGGGTTATTTGTACGTTTATCCACACTGGCGTGTGTAGAGTTGCTATTTCCAGTCAATGGGCTGTTTATTTATCTTGGCTATTATTAGATCGCTCACTCTGTCTCGTTAAGGCCTGCAGCCACAGGGAAAATTGAGAAACAGAGACAGAGGCGCGGGAAGATGTTTTGACTTAGGGGTGCTGAAATCCAAAATGAAACAATATAACGTTATAATAATGCATCAGGGATTGAATAGTATTGTTTTGATGCAGAATTCCTTGACATGCCATTTGTAACATATTTAGTGTTTCAAGTTATTCAATAGATATTTAAATTGTAGTGACGAGTATAGGGACACGACCAGAACATGAAAACACATAAGATAACACACTAAACAGCACGTTAGTGTTGGCTGCCACAGAGCTGCAGCTCAGCCTGGAACCTGGTGGTCCCCTCACCAATCAGTTCTCTGGAAAATGGTCTCACCATTCCTAGAGAATTGCGTAATCTGATTTTTTATATCAAAGATACAGATTCTCTGCGGAGGGAATATTGTATCTTTGCAAGCTTCTAGATCCGCATGTCACAAATGCCACTTGTCAAAGCCATGCAAACACTGTGCAGCAAACTGTATGTATTGCCCTACGTTTTCTAGCCACCGGTACATACACGTTTCCGTTGGTGATGCGGAGAACATGAGCAAACACACAGTTCAAATAGTAATATATATTTATCAATAATGAATAAAATGTACTGTTGCATATTAAGTGCGGTTTAATTTTTTCATAGGATTCCTGAGAGTTATTGGTGCAACATTCCCATCACCGCAGCCCTGGGTGAGACACAGTCGTGAGACCGAAAACCCAGGGTTAAGCCCAAAGTTAGCTCGCTAACCCTCCAATCCTGCTTCGTGAAAAAGTGCTCTGGATCTGTCCATGTTGCATGCTTTGGCTGTGTTACAAACGCTGCCCCTTTTGTGTGCATGTGCTCATAGCTTGATCAGAAAAACCAGGGTTGACAGAGCAAGTTGATAACTGTCGTGAGACAGGTTAGTCATTTAATCTTTATGTGTATTATGATAAGTTATTGATTGCCACGAAAAACTAGATGAAAATGATCCTTTCCTGGAAAAAAAGGAAGACACTTACGTGACAGTGTACACACTCCAAAACACGCCTGGATTTTGCCGCTAGATTGCAGCTAGATATGGCGTGTGAGAGCGGTAGAGTGTTAGGTGTAGCAATGATTTTCTGACTCATCCATTGTCTGACATTGACGGTTTCCTCCTTGTATTAATTATTTCAGTCCCCCGCCACACCCCAGCCCCTCTCAATTACCCCTCTAGGAAATTTTGTTTTTATTTACACATGCTTGCTCGTAATTGCGCAGCTTGCTTTTCCTCCCTTTGTATTCTTCATTCTGCATCTGATGGTGCTGAGTTCTTAATTCAAATCCCATCCACCCATTAAGACAATGTCACTGATTGTTTAAGAGACTCTTTATTGTTTTGACTAAGAACTCCTGTTAAAGCCAAAAATAAAGACAATAGTTTGAGTTTGTGTGTGCGTGCACGTGTGTGTGCATGTGTGTGTATGTGTGTGTGTGCGTATGTGTGAGTGTGTGTGAGAGAAGTGGGAAATGGAGAAAAAAGCTAATCTAGGCAGTTGTGTTGTTTCAAACTATGTTAACCCCTCATCATGTAAGGTTATATGACTAAAACAGCACACTGACAGTTCATGAGCACATTGTGAACAGGGCCGGATCTAGGCATAGGCAAACTAGGCACATGCCTACTGTTTAATTGCCACAGGGGGCCCAGACAGAGTGATTAAAAAAATGAATATGAAATATTTTTTAAGATTAAAATATTTAAAAATATTTGTGGATAAAAACTCCAAGCTAAAAATATCAAAGTATTATTTTTGAAAGTGCACAACGTAAGCACCTTGCAATGTGTGCGAAAAGTATTTCCGGTTCAGTGCAGATCATTCTTGCTATGTTAGCAGTGTCCTTTCAGCAATGCTTTCGGGTGCAGCAAAATGCAAAAAGAACGGGGTATTCCAGTTCAGCCCAATGGTAAAGGGTGAACAATCTGTGATGGGCATGTATAAGAAGCTCACAGAGCTAGGCCTGGGTGATGCATTCCCCAACATGGAAATATGCCTTAGCATGTACCAATTGCAAATTGCTCTGGAGTAAGGTAGCCTACCTGAGATCAACAGTGAAGCAAAATAAACTGAACGCGTTTGCATTGTTGGCGATTGAGAACAAATGTACCTCTTCCCTGGATTATGATGACATCATTGAGGACTTCACTTTGAAAAACTGTTTTGCCTAGTATAGTCTATCCATTTAATCCAGCCCTGATTGTGAATGATGTGGTAGTGTCGTGCTATGGTTACGAATTTTCTGGTTCAATTCCCATGAGAGTCATTGCTGTTAACCTTCTTAACCTTAACCAGTGGGTATGATGCTCATTGCTTAGTTTTAATCTGAGTAAGTCCACCTGGGTAAAAGCATTTAATAATTATGCTAAATAAATAAATGGAGTGGTGACTACCATTTGTTCAAGTATGCTTTTTGCATTACATTACGGGTGGTATGCTTCCTTGTTCCAGGGGCACAGTGCTAGGACAGAAGCTCCTTTATCTGCAAACAATAAACTGAATCAGACCACCTCAAGGAAGATGTCAGATGTTAGGAAAAAGGTTGCCAGCTTTGCATATTTCATCCAAATAGGCTAAATTGGCAATATTTGTTTTGCACTGACGTACAATTGAAAAGCTAGCTGGTATTTTGGTTTCATGCCCCCCCACAAATTGTGTGAAGTTAGCAAAAATATTTTAAAATCTTTTGAAGCCAGTAAAGTTCCATTAGCCTTTTCCATGGCCTGAATTAAACAGTTATGGAGAGGCAGAATAATGAGGGCCGGCACAGGGTTTAATACCCTTCGTTTTTTCCCCAAGGTATTGTCGTTTTTATTTATCATATATTTGTGGTAGTGGAGGTTTCTGTTTTTGTTTATGATTTGAGCCATTGTTCTTGGAATGGCATAGTTAACCTACGGTAGTGCTTTAGTGATGATGTGCTTACACTCGCTGGTCTGGGAGTGTTGTTAAGCCTAGTCTATGTCACTGTGCTCATATTACCTTTGTAGGTGCACTTTTGTTCCATTGTAAGTTAAGAGCATATGCTAAATAAATATAATGTAATGTAATGTTGATGTGTTACTTTTGGACTTTGGCTTTGTGCTCAGCGTGTTGGAACTCTCCAGGTTTCTCCCTTCCCATTTGTCATTGATCAGTTAAAGAGCACAATCTTTGCTGAGGTGTGCTGTGTATCATTGCTGTGCACAATGAGTTGTGATCCATTGTATACTCTGATTGCCCATGCCCCTTATGGATCATGCTGATATACTGGCCTGACTGAGTTAACAGGATCCAAAATTAACAATTGTTTGGGCTTGTTCCATTAGCCCACTTTTTCTTGGCATGTGCAGGGGCTAGATGGCTAAACAGTTGAGGAGAATTTGTCTCTCATGTCGTTATTCATGTTTAAAGCGAGGGGGGAGATGTCACGAGTCAGGTGCGAGTCCAAGCCCACGATCAAATACATCAACGTCCGAAATGCACTGTACAGCGTTGTATATCTGTTTGTCGATTTGTTCTGCTGAATTAAAATTTGCAGTAATGTCAGTGAAGGGACTGGACGAAAGGTGCTTGCAAAGCGTCTGTGTAGTAAGGTGGCAGGGGTGGCCACCACCATGCCAGGCGGTGAGTGAATTGAAAACAAGCCAAAAATAGCAAATGTAGAGCTCCAGTTTATTATTTTTGATGTGGCATGACAGAGCAAAAGAAACAGCAAAAGAGGCAGAAGGAGACGACTCCTCAAGAAAACCCAATAATCAATCAAGATTAACCACAGGAGAAGAAAACAATGCAAGGAAGATCAGAGTCCAAACACACAACTGATGATCAACACATTTCCACTTGTCCTAAACATTGTTTCAATTTGGCACACACTCATATACTATAAAAAGGGGACCCACAGATCACTAGGCAGCCTTCTGCAGGCAAAAGTCTCCGGGGCCCCGTAATGCTGGTACAGCTCAAGAATAAAATATTCTGAACCTGTGCTGGCCTAGAGTGTTGCATCCTCCCTTCCACCTCTCCAAATATCACATGTCCCTTTAAAGAAGGACATGTAGCAACAACTGCTTTTGCAGAGATTAGTGTGTAGGTGTGTGTGTGTGTGTGTTTTTTGTGTGTGTGTGTAATGTCTGTGAGTGTGTGTCAGTGGTGACTGGGGGTGCTGATCTGACCTTGACCTTCTCTGTTACGTTCTGAGTGTCTGTTCTGTTTGTTTTTGTACTTGTTTATTTATCATTCTTCGAGTACTGTTATGTTCTGAGTGTCTGTTCTGTTTGTTTTTGTACTTTGTTTATTTATCATTCTTCGAGTACTGTTATGTTCTGAGTGTCTGTTCTGTTTGTTTTTGTACTTTGTTTATTTATCATTCTTCGTGTCATGTTTCTTTCACGTTCTGTTCCCCGTCTGTTATTGTTCCTGTTCCTGATCCACTCCTTGTCTTTGTCTTTTGCACTTCGGGAAATGTTTGGGTTTTTTCCTTCTTCGCTTATTATCTCGTTTTCTTCCTTCTTACTTTCTAGATTGCACTTTGTATATATTAGTTAGATGTATATAGTACTAACCAACTAATCTACTAACATTAGGGATTTAGATTAGGTTACTAACACTACTAATCACTAATTATCTCACGCTTCTGACTATCGCTGTCTTTCTCGCTCATTATCCTATCTCTGTTAGCTTTTCACTTTCCCTTTCATTCGCACGCAGATTCTCTCTATGCATTCCTCCCCTTCTAACTATGCACGTGTCTGCCTGTTCTTCCAGGTCGTTTATTGTCTATGTGTGTCATTCCCAGTCCGTGTCTTTCGTTTCCCCTCGTTATTCTATTAGCGAATTCCCTCGTTATTAGATTAACGATTCCCATTGTTTTCACCTGTGTTCCTCCCCTCTCTCCTCCCAGTCACACCTGAGTCCTATTGTGTTTTCCTTCCCTGCCTGTATATTAGTTCAGTGTTCATGTTCGTTCCTTGTATATCAGTTCTGTGTTCTTGTTCTTTCCCGGGTCAGTATTGATTCAATTTTCCCTGAGCCTACCTTTCCGAAGCCAGAGTAATTTGTATTTCCCGAGACTATCCTTCTTATTACGACTCCGAGCCTGCCTAGTGATTTTGATTGTTTGCCCTTCTGCCTTCTTGATATCGACCTTTTGACTACCTGTTTTCGACTTCTCTCTGCCTCGTGTTTTTGTACCTCCGATTCTCTGATTCCTGGTTTTGACCCCTGCCTGCTAATAAACTACTCTTTTGCCATATCCCTGATCTGCGTCTGGGTCCTTATCACGGTCGTCACATTCTTTGATGCTCCAGTGATAATGCTGACTGCCCCTGCTGCTCTGATGATGTTATGATGATGATGATAATGATGCACTCACTGCCCCTGATGCTGTATTCCTGCCTCACTACTGCAAAATACAGGCATTATCACATATTAAAAGCTGACATAATATAATTTAAAACAATCGTACCATCTTCATTCATAACAAATGAGTACTTTGGAAACATTAGAGACAAATAACGAGATAAATAGAATTATTTGCTAGATAATGTTAACTAGTAGCTAACATTAGCTAGAACAAAACCGCAGCTTATTTTTTGACATGTTGAATATACAAAGACTTTCTTCTTTGAAAGCTAGCAAGCTAAAATATAATGTTTGATCTGAACTGAAAATGTCAGCTAGCTAACTAGCTAACGTTAGCTAAACTAGCACAAGCAAGTTAGCAGACTGACAAATCAAGGCAATTATCTAACATTAGCTAGCTACTGTGTGGCTAACTTTAAAACTCCAAGAGATCAATTTAGAATAGAAATGATTAACAGTTCAATTAAAATACAGAATACCAATAATAAAGGAATAAAGACCAAATAATTCAAACTATTGCCAACCTCACCTGTAACAGACGTCACTCTCGAAAACCTCCTGTGCCCAAGCTGCAAATATTTTAGCTATTGGATGGCGCCCCAGACAGATCCTGATTGACGGAGGCGTGTCAAAATATGATTGGACATACAGCTCGGAAGATGAGCTTCCATGCAGGTCAATATTGTCCAATTAAATTCCCCAAAACCCATCACATGTTATTCCATTAAATACAGTAAGTCCAAACCCAGAGACAACTGCGGCTGGGCGAGCTTCCACTGACAGCGATAGAGGGTGCTGGTTTAAACAAAACATTTCAGTCTAAGTGACATACCATGGAACTGAAATACCACTCTATATCTGGGGTATTTAAAAAAAATAGATATTAAGTAAAAATGTTTATTAATGTTGTATTTAAAAATATTTCCCATCCCCCAAAATTATATGGAAAGCCGAGCTTCTTCGAGTTGTCTTAAAGAAATCGCCACTGGTGTGTGTGTGTGAGTGGCCTATGTGATTGTGTGCATGCCTGTGTGTGCGCGCGTATGTGTGTGGGTATGTGGGTGTGTGGACATGCAACAATGGGAACTTCCCCCCCATCTATTTCTGTTTTCCCCATCCCACCCTAATTTGCCTTCCAACTGCTTACCTTTATTTTCTCTTCAAGATATTGAGCTCCAAAGGCCTCTTTCCTTCCTTTGAAATTTATAAATAGCTTAATTTCTAAATAAAACTTACTCTATTCATACAATCTATGCCAAAATCTGAGACAAAGGGAGACAGGCATCTTCTTCAGTAGGAATTGCATAATAGTTTATAATAATTTGCTTTTGGTTCAATTGGTGAAAGTCATCTACCTCTTAACACCTCCTGCTGTACATTCCTTTACAAAAGTGTTCCTTCAACATTACACAGGGATGTATCTGATTGCCCCCTGAATTTATTTCAAAGTCAGTTAATATTTCACAATTAACCTGAGCTTTACTGCTGGATCATACAGGCAACTACCAAACTTAAGGAAGCACTTGAGTAAATGAAGGATTCTGGAGGCTCTGTTATGGTGTGGGGTGTATTTTTCTGGCATGGTTTAGGTCCACTCCACCCCTTAGCGGGCAAGGTAAATGGTAATAAATACAAAGCCATTCTAAGTGATCACCTGAAGCATTTCTATCCTGATGGGAGTGGTCTCTTCCAGTTGACAATGCCCGCATCCACAGGGCATGAGTGATCAATTAATCATTTTATGAGCATGAAAATTATGTAAACCATATGTCATGGCCATCTCAGTCACCAGGGGCCTCATTTATAAAACAGATTTGATCTTAGAACGTGCGTATGCTCAAATCCACGTAAAGAAAAAATGGTCTGATTTAAAACTGAGGTCAAAATCTCTAATAACTCGTTCCCTTCTTATTGCGCGGTTGGTGATATTTTCGAGAAGTGACAATGCTGCCATTCTTCCTCTTGCAAACCACTGCATTATTGGACATTTTATAGCCTATAGATTGACCAAAATGTTTTACACGTGTATATTTACATTATATTTTAAGCATTTAGCAGACGCTCTTATCCAGAGCGACTTACAGGTATGTTAAATAAATGTCCTTCAAGGATGTGTCAATTATGCTTATATGGGTAGTTTTGGAAAACCAATGTGTGTTTTGGTTTTGTTTTCCACAAGTAGCCTAGCTTATGTTGTTTTAATTTATTAATAACTTTATTGTGCAAACCATTACGTATAGCCTAAGCAATGTGTTCAATCTGGTAATACTACTACTACTACTACTACTAGTAGTACTACTACTACTACTACTAACAATAATAATAATAATAATAATAATAATGAGGAAACAATTAGGCAGCAGACGACATGTTGGCGCTCTTAGATTTCCGGATACATTTTACATTACATTTACATTTTAAGCATTTAGCAGACGCTCTTATCCAGAGCGACTTACAATATGTACATTAATACATGGTAGGAACAATCATACAGTAGTAGGGGAGAGCGGGGTAAGTTGTCACACGGGTAAGTTGTCACACTGTTCATACCTCCAACCAGAGGGGCACTATCTCAAAAATCAAATAGCTACTTTGTTGCAACTAGGGTCAGATTCAAATTCCTTTTCAGAGGTGGTCAAAGATCACTTTAATTACAAGTTTCGTGTTTGTCTCCTTCAAAAGTAAGTAAATGGCACCTTACATTTTATGTAATAAAACTGTGTTAAGTATAAATGTTCAAAATTATATTTGTGTACCGAATAAAGGAGACAATAAGGTGTCTCTTGATATGTTAGCTGCAGTCCTATGTTGAACTAGCCTTGAGATTTAGCAAACATTAGCCCATATGCCTGTTTGGGGCAAGTTGTCTCAATGGCTTTGAGGCAAGTTGTCACATGAGGCTAATTGAAATGTGTTTTTGAAGGAAAGAAGCATTGGGGGAAGGAAGAAAGGAACGAACGAATGAAGGAACAAAAGAAAGTGAGATGATGGTGAGAAATTATAAAAGAAAGACAGAATGGCAGCACATAATGTTGAAGGCAGTCAGGCAGGTGAAGCTGGAGAACAAATCAATCAGAAGCACAGCAAACGATTTTTATATAAATTACCGTACTCTGACTCGGTATTGTGAAAAGGTTACAAGTGAAGAAATTGTCAGCCAGGCAGCCATGCCAACAACAGTGGTTGGCTATAGAAAGCCACGGCAGGTATTTCCACCTGATTTGGAGATGCAGCTTGTTCATTATATCGCAAGGTCAGCTGACATTTATTTTGATCATAAAGTGAGATCAAAAGACTTGCCTACCAGTTTGCTGTGGCACACAAGCAAGTTCACACCAATGTGGGCAGAAACAGAAAAGGCCAGCTCGGATTGCCACCTGGCAGCAAGGGAGCGGCAAATCCCTCGGGGTGGATGAAAGATGTGCACTTTTTTGACTTCCTGAACCATTTCATTGAGCATACAAAATGCTCAAAGGAGAAACCGTGTTTACTCCTTTTGGACAACCACGAATCTCATATGTCCATTGATGGACTCAATTGTGCCAAAGAAAACGGCATAATTATGGTGTCATTCCCACCCCACTGCTCTCATCAGCTTCAACCCTTAGACAGGTCTGTCTATGGGCCGCTAAAAAGGCACATCAACACAGCGTGTGATGCATGGATGAGGAACAATCCTGGGAAAACAATGTTAATTTATGACATTCCTGGGATTGTGGCAATCGCTTATCCTGTGGCGGCAACCTCCTTGAACATTCAGGCTGGCTTTAGGGTAGCTGGGGTACAGCCTTACAACAGGGATGTATTTTTGAAAACTGAGTTTGCGCCATCCTATGTTACGGATCGCCCCACCCCGCCAGGCCCCAGTACCAACCCTGCCCTGCCAGGCACAAGCACAGACGCAGACCCATTCAGTTCCCATGCCAGCTCACCCTTACCCAGCAATGCCAGTGCTGGCAGCAGACTACCAACTCCAGAGGACCTCCGGCCATTTCCAAAAGCTGGTCCCTGAAAACACACTAATAATGGAAGAAATCACAACCTAAAAACAGGCTGTTTCTGGAGGAAGGGAAGCAAAGTGCAAAATCTGGATCTGCCAAGAACAAAAAGGCAACAGTAAAAAGAAAAATAGAGGAGTCATCATCAGATGAAGAGGAATGCTTCTGCCTAGTCTGCATGGAGCCATTTTCTAGCAGCCGCCCCAAAAGAGACTTGGGTGCAATGTGTGAGATGCAAGAAGTGGGCCCATGATGCTTGGACCCCAGGCCAGGCAATTTATTTGTGCCAGAACTGTGACTCTGAAGATGAGTCTTATTAGAAGTGTTTCGTTGTGCATTACACCACGTCTGTTTTGTTAAGACTAAGCATTTTGTTCTTTAATGAATGAGTTCTGTAATGAAATGTACTTGGTTTTGAATTTGAAAGTTAAAAAAATTATATTCACAATTATTTAGTTTCATTAATTATTTAGTATTCTTATTTGTTGATAATCCAATATGACAACTTACCCCACATACTATGACATAGTGTGACAACTTACCCCCTGATGGGGTAAGTTGTCACAAGTGCACACCCTCTATTTAACTGTCTACAACTCCATACTGAAATAAGATATGAATATGTAATAAATACAAAATATGTGCCCAAGACTTCCACCTTTCATTTGGTATGACATTTATACCATTGCGATGTATTGCGTCCAGTACAGGTAAGACAGAGTGAAAAGTGTGACAACATACCCCGCTCTCCCCTACGCGCAAGGCAGCTGCGTACCATACCTGTAACACTGGGGAGGAAAAGGTAAGTAATTTATTATTATTTTTATGGAGTAAGCACGGATAGTATATAGTGTTGAGCAAGTAGGCAGTGGTGATGACAATTAGCTAGATATACAGAATTCAGTGGTAGTGGAGTCTGAAAAGGTGGGTTTTGAGTCTTTTGCGGAAATCGCAAGTGATTCCGCGGTCCTGCCTGATTGCGGAAGGTAATTCCACCAGCGAGGGGTCAGGACAGAGAAGAGACGAGACCGCGAATACCTGCAGTACTCCAACATTGCCACAAGGAAACGTGCATACGCCAAGTTGAAACCTGACGTGGAGCTGAATACCTTTCCACGTCAAATACCGTTTTTATAAATCTGAACTTGGTTTTTATAAATCTGGCGTGAATTTGAGCGTATGCACATTCTAAGATCAAATCTGTGCGTAAGCATGTTTCATAAATGAGGCCCCTGGTGTCTCATGGTGGCCCAATTAATGCACTTTCTGTAGATTTTTCCTCTATTTTGGCAGTTACCTGTAGCAAACATTTTCCCAGCAGTTGTATATAGGCACAGTTAAGTATGAATATGTTGTCAGAATTGGTTTCATTTTCCAGTTAGACTTCCTATGCATTTACACCAGACATTAGCTTTAACTTTATATTTAGCTTCTTTTCATCAAACTTTATTTAACATTTTCACCTTTTTAGGAAAAACAGGTGCAAACCTTGCACTGGTGTAATCACTTAGTAAATAGAAATAAATAAATAAATAAATGAAGTCCCATATTGAGTTGTCTTGCACATTAACTCATTGACTCAGACTCTGACCTTGGACCGGCCAGAGGAGGATGGGCTCCCCCTCTTGGGTCTGGTTCCTCCTAACGTTTCTTCCTGTTTGTTCCATCTAGGGGGTTTCTTCCTGTTTGTTCCACCTAGCGACTTCCGGAGCGCCGTAGGAATGGCTGCTTCGCCGCTAGCTCCCGAGCTAACACGCAGTTTTTTGTTTCTTACTTTTTTTATAGTACTTATTTTTATTCAAAAAGTTAGCAGCCTTATCACCTATGACAGACGTACACTTCTGGAGATTGATCGGGCAATCGCCGCCGCACACCGGAGTTTTTCAACTCTTTTGACTCGGACTCAGGAGCCTTTGTTGGATTAACCCCGTGTATCTTGGGAGCGATCTCACGCAAGCGACGCCGCCGGAGGAGAGGGAAGCGAGCCGCGTGCTGGTCAGGCTGAGACGCAGAGCCAATCGCCCTCCATTACCCTCCATTTTACTGGCTAACGTACAGTCTTTGGACAATAAGCTGTGCGAGCTACAGGCTCGTATTCAATTCCACCGTGAAACAAGGGACAATTGTATCATCTGCTTAACGGAGACCTGGATGAAGGAGGGGATTACCGACACAGCCATTGAGCCCACGGGTTTTTTCAGAACAAAAGACTCTCTCCGGTAAGGATCGCGGAGGGGGTATGTATTATGATCAACAGGTCTTGGTGTAACCCAAGTTGTGTGCATACTCTGAAGTCGTTTCTGTTCCCGGACCTGGAGTATCTGATGTTAATGTGCCGACCATTTTGGCTACCTCGAGTTTACAGCGGTTATCGTGACTGTTGTTTACGTCCCGCCACAAGCCAATACGGACATTGCATTGAAGGAACTCTACGGGGTAATTAGCGTGCAGGAGTCGGGGCTCACCCGGAGGCTGCTTTTATTGTGGCGGGGACTTCAAATAAGGCGAACTTGAAGAAAGTTTTCCCGAGTTTTACCAACACATAACAGGCAAGACCCGTGGTGAGAAGACGCTGGATCACTGCTACACCCCCTCCGGGGTGGCTACAAGGCCCTCCTCCGCCCACCCGCTTGGCAAATCAGACCACCGCTCTATCCAGCTACTCCCCGCTTACAGGCAGAGACTGAAG